>JANAVB010043419.1:9786489-9801489 GCA_029216955.1 Iris pallida | reverse complement strand
TGAATTCCACCAAAAATTCCATTGTTGTTTGGAAAGAAGAGAGGTTGTCTTATATGGGATATGATATGAGGAGAGGTAGTAAGTTGGGATGGAAGATTGAGTAGATTTAATGAGCACAGTTCTTCCTTCATGGGATAAACAACCTCGTTTCCAACCTTGAAGCTTAGAAGCAGTAGTATTGAGAAGGTGGTGGAATGTTGAAGCTCTGTTTTTAGAAAGGAGTAGGGAATGGCCAAGATATTTATCATTAGGAGTCATCGATTTGACACCCAATATATTGAGATATAGCTGCCTCATTATAATGTCCACTTTCTTTGAGAAGAAAATTGGGGATTTCTCAAAATTAATACGTTGGCCTGACCAATCTTCAAATGTTTGGAGAATAATTTTTACTTTATTCATGTTATGAAGAGAACATTTTCCGAAGATAATGAGATCATCAGCAAAGGCTAAATGTGTATAGGATATTGGGGAATGTGGAATAGTGACACTATAACAAAAAGACCTATTAATGCCGCTCGATAAGGAGTTTTAATGACGGCTGATACATAAGCGTTATTAAGTTGAAAAATACCTTATTTCTATGACGGTTTGGGCTAATTCTGGGCTTTTTATAATGTTTATAAAACAAAGCGTTATTAATAGTTTAGAGTGGTGGCAAACTTGTAATATTTTTTAACTTCAATTTTTGGCAAAATCCTTGCTGCACCCCGAGTTTCAACAAAAAGTTTCTCCACCAAAATCGTTCTGATGTATTTTCTCCTTCTCCTCCTTTCTTCTCCCTCCTCTCCCCCAACTCCAAAACTCTAACTCTAGCTAGTTCAGCAACACCCTCTTCTTCTCCTTCCTTTCCCCCAACTCCAAAACCCTAACCCTATATCCAAAACCCTAAACCTAGTTAGAAAGGGATCTAACGATCTCTCTCTCTCCGTCCACGGGTTCAAGACCGACGATATGGTATGGGGGAAGGTCAAGTCGTACCCAGGGTGGTCGGGCCACATCTTCAACAAGGCCTTAGCGTCACAGTCGGTCCGGAGGACCAGGCGCGAGGACCACGTCCTTGTTGTGTTCTTCGGCGACAGTAGCTACGGCTGGTTTGACCCCTCGGAGCTCGTCCCCTTCGCCCCCACCTTCCTCGAGAAGTTCCGGCAGACCGCCTCGAGGAGCTTCGCCAAGGCCGTCGACGAGTCGCTCAACGAGACCAGCCACAGGGCCGCGCTTGGCCTTTCCTGCATATGCAGGAACCCCTACAACTTCTGCGCTTGACATCTTCCCATATCCCTATCTACTCGTAGGCACCAACTGTTTGAGGAAATCCTGTGCAGAACAGGAAACCTTAATCACTAACAGGTAATACTCACATATTTAAATTCTTTCGTATTTGGTTGAAAGTGCAATGGGCACCAACTGTTTGAGGAAATCCTCCAAAAGAATGTAGTAGTAATGTTAAAGGGCGGTTAATAGGTTTTGTGTAAAAATAATAACAGAATTCTTTATATTAGATGTTGTTTTAATACCTAAGGGTTAATTGGTTTCAGTATGGGAGGATACCTAGCAGGTGTCTTCATTCTTTAGGAATCTAACATGGGTTTTAATGTTTCTTCTTATGAGTTCATCTGCTCGTAGGCACTAGTCCTGTCAACATGTGTCAGGAATGCAGGTATATAGGGATTTCTATTTATACAATATTGGTACCAGGGTTTGGGGGTTCTGGGTCATAGTTCAGGGTGGTTCATATGCAGATACAAATTGCTGCACAACAGGGCACAAGAAAATTGATATGTGCACCCTGTGTGTGTTAATGTAATAGTGTGCATTGATGGGCAGTCTTGCACAATTACAGGCAAGCAGCGCAAAGGCAGCAGTATCCAAGTGCGGCAAAACTTACACGAAGAAGGGGGTTCTGGACTAATGTCAAGGACCACTTTGGGCGAATAGCAGGTAGGCTCATCTTTGAATTTTTTTTTTCCTTAGACGGAAGTTCACCATCCCAAAAACTAGTTATTCAACAAAATACAAACACAGCATGAACACAGCAAAATACAAACACAGCATGAATGACATGTTACTTGGACCATGACTTGTTTGTTGTTCCTTGAGGAAATTTCCTTACCTATATGCTATTACGGTAATGGACATGTTAGCTTTGTTTGGTGAAGCAATGAATCAAATATCTATTCTTATTGGCTGAAAGAGGTCTAAAAGACACTGACTCTTATCTTAACTATAGTAGCTATCTATTTCTAAATCAAGTTCATTTTCATTGTTTTGTTTCATTAATAACTTCATTTATTCTTTTTGGTTTAATGACATGAACATTTTATTTTCTTTTTGATGGATGACAGTCAGCTGGTAACTCAAGTGCTCTTTTCCTAACTGCTGCAGCTCAAAACCTCATGTGCCTTAAATTAGCAGAGGAACTTGGGGTTAAGATTGCAAGTCCATGGGTATTCTGGTTTAAGGTTGCAAGTGTACCTGCCTTCACTGCTCTTCTAGTTACTCCATATCTTCTATATAAGATCTTTCCTCCAGAAACGAAAGACACACCAGATGCTCCTGCCTTGGCCACAAAAAAGTTGGAACAAATGGGACCTGTGTCAAGGAATGAATGGGTGATGGTTGGTACCATGCTTCTCGCTGTTTCGTTGTGGGTCTGTGGGTAAGAATCTTCACTCCTGCTGATATATTTTGAAATGGTAGCCAATTAAGCCAGCATTTGGTCAACTTTAACATTTTGGTTGTGGTAATGTAAATCAATAATAACAAAGCCTTTTATATCATAGCTCGTTAATGAAAATTGTTGCTTTTACCCAAAATTTAGATATATTAATTACTGTTATTGTTCTGTAAAGAGTCATTATGCCTTTTATATCACGGCTCGTTAAGGAAAATTGTTGCTTTTACCCAAAATTTAGTTTTATTATTACTGTTATTGTTCTGTAAAGAGTCATTCTTCCAACAAATTAGTTTCAATATTATTGATGAGAAGATTAATTAAGAAGTGTGTTTATCCAATCATGATAGTTTTCTATAATACATAAAACGCAATGTGCTCTCATGTGTTAAATCACAGGAAAATGCATGGAAGTTGAAGCAGATCAAGCTGAGATTGAGAGACTGGAAGAACGTGTTTCAATCCTTCGAAAGGTATAGAGTTTGAAATTGTGTTGCCTTCATTAATGCTTGTTCTTTCTAATATGTTTCAATAGTTCTGTATATGAGAAAGCTCCCACTTCTTACAAATTTAACAACAGTAATTTTCTAACTAAAATAATTTTCTGAGGAATTGACATAATTGCATTTTTCTTGACTGGAATTTGGATCTCATTATTCTCATTGTTTTATGCTGTCATCATTGATCGATTGTTAACCAAACCTTAAAGGACACTATTTGGTTATAGGTGGGGTGAGGATTTGGAACACGAGACCTCCATTTGGTTGACATTTTAATATCATTCTATTTTTAGCAATTCTCCATTTGCGCCAAGTGCAGTCAGTCTAATAAGTGATGCTTTCTTAATTATGCATTTTCGATTTTGATTTCTAATATATAAATTTTTTGTTAACTTTCTTTAATTTATTGACTTGGTAAAATCTAGGTTGATTGCTAGGCACACATTTCAGCGTTGATTACTAAAGTGCTAAGGTGACATTTTCAATTTTTTACAAAAAGGGCACAACGTGACACTGAGGTGCATGCAGGTGCTGGTGAGGGTTCAGACGAGAGTAAGGGATCAGAGGATGAGGCTCTCCCATGACGGCGCCGGCTACAGCAGCACCAAGTCGTCGCTCAGCTGCGACACTACTTCTCTTTGGGACTCCCGATATCTTCAAGAGATAGCAGAGAGAAGATCCATGGTCAGAATCTACTTAAGTAAATATTTCTAATAATTTGGTTAGCAAAAGAGAGATTATTCCTATTTTTTGGGTACATTCTGTATTTGGATATTCAATGTAATGAAGATATTGATATGTACTCTATTTTGAAAAATGTAATAAAGATGGTGATATATAATGTTAAGTTTTTGGAATGTAATATATACTGTGCAGTATAGAGCATTATAAATATGCTAATTTGAATAGTATAAAGTGTTATGAATGTGCTGCATTGAGCCTATACATATTATCTATTCATGACGTTTTAAAATTGTTCTGAATTGTGCACTATATATTAACTATTCATAACGCTTTTATAGAAACTATTCATGACGGTTATTTTATGACGCTTTTAAAAAATATTTATAACACCCGTTTTCATAACGGTTGCTGTGGAAAAAAAGCGTCATGGTTCGTCATTAATGACGCTTTTTAGCCGTCATTAAAAGGATTTTTTGTTGTAGTATGATACTATCATACAGGTTGTTTCTATCCATGATACAAATGAATGTAGAAAAAATTTCCATACACATGATAAACAAGTAGGGTGACAGAGGACAACCTTGGCGAATGCCACAACCAGGAAAGAAAGTTTCAGTAGGTTCTCTATTGATAAGAATAGCAAAAGATGTGGTAGTAACACATTGCATGATGAGCTTATGAGATTGCCCAGTGATACCATAGCCTAACAGAGCTTGATCAATAATATCCCAACTTAATCTATCATAGGCCTTAGACATATCAACCTTAAGAGCAAAAGAGGAATTTCTTTCCGTTAGGTTTGAGATAGAATGAAAGAGTTCTTGTGCAATAATAACATTATCACCAATAATTCTACCAGGCACGAAGGCATTTTGATGTGGATTGATGAGTTTGTGCAAGAGTGGCCTAAGACGATTTGCAATGAGCTTTGTGATGATTTTATAGATAACATTACAAAGATCAATTGGACGAAAATCAATAGGTCGTATAGGATGATGAATTTTTGGAATGAGAGCAATGAATTTATGGTTTAGAGTAGAGGGCATAATACCGGTTTTGAAGAACTCCTGGATCAAAAGAATTACCTCACTTCCAATAATTTCCCAGCATCTTTGATAGCAAAAGACAGGATATCCATCAGGTCCTGGAGACTTGTAGGGACTCATTTCCTTGATAGTGCCATATATTTCTTCAGCAGTAGGGATATTACACAGTAAATTATTCTCAGATTCAGAGATTGTATGTAATTCAGATATGATGTGCATAGGAACTGGATTGGTAGCCGAGGGTTGGAACATACTTTTAAAGTGATTCACAAAGGAAGCAGATATTTCTTCATGGGATGTAGCATGATTACCATTGGGTTGAAGAATACTATGTATCCTGTTATTGTGCTTCCTGATAGTTGCAGATAAGTGGAAAATTTTGTATTTTTATCACCTTCTTTCATCCATGAAATGCTTGATCTTTGTTTCCAGTAAAGCTCTTGTTGAAGATGGAGTTTATTGAGCAACAGTTGAAGTCTTCTTTCCTCGGTAAATCTCAAATCTGAGGCCTGTCGACTCTGAATAGAAAGCAGCTTTGCTTCAAAGTATTTAACGTCATTGGTGAGATTATCCAGTCTAGAATGTCCCCAGGTTCGAAGTTTTGGTAGTAGGGCCCTGAGTTTACAAGGGAGGTTTGGAGAACTGATATTGCCCCATGTTTCAGTGAGGAAGTGTTTGAAGTCAGTATTGTGAGCCCAAGCAACTTCAAAACATTTAGGAAAACATTTCCTCCTGGAATTAGTACTGAGTAATAGTAGAATTGGGTTATGATCACTGTTTAAGCTGGGGAGGTGAAGGAGACCTGCATTAGGATAACTTGATCTCCACTGAATGTCCACCATAGATCGATCGAGTCTCTCTGCTATATTATACTAAAATTGTCTCCGATTGCTCTATGTAAAAGCTGGTCCTTGATAGTTTATATCTATAGCTCCAACTCTCTGAAACTAGTTTATATCTATAGCTCCAATGCATATCCACGGTTGAGATATAGACACAATAATAGATTCTATTTGTTCCCAGAAAGATCTTCTATCTGAAATAGTAGGAGGTCCATACAAACAAAGTAGGTGCTAGGTTTGGGTGTTAGGTTGGATCTGCAAGCTTGAGTGAATACAATTGTTGGATGCTGAAATAATCTGTAGTGGAAGATCAGAGTCCCAACATAGTAATAGACCCCCTGACTGTCCAATAGAAGAAACAGCTTTACAATTATCATAACCAAGACTAGTAGCAATGGATGTTGCTATTGTTATCGAGCATCTTGTTTCAGATAAGAAAAGAACTTTCGGTTTAGATGCACGGAGGAATGACTTTAGTGTACGAATCGTCGGGTCATTCCTCAAACCCCGACAATTCCAAGCTAGGATCATAGTGATAGAGGCTGTTCAAGGCCAGTCGCGCCTTCATTCACAATTGTAGTCAATCTTTTACTTGGTCTTTCAATCTCAGCATCAAAATCAGATTCATAAGATTCTGTATTTCCCCGTACTCTTTTGCCAGTGATTGACATAGTTTGATTGTCCATCAGATTTGATATATCATTAAGAGTGAACTCAGATTCAGAAGAACTAATAGGAATGAAGGAATTGATGAGAGAAGTGAATGTCTTTCTGTTGGAAAAGGATTGGATAGGTTGGGATAATGCAGCAGAAAATTGTGAATGAATGTTAATATAGGGAGTGGTAAGAGTGGTAATCGGGGATGGAGGTGTAGACTGGATTAAAGATTGAGCTGTGGGAATCTCATCTTTATTAAAGGAGACACTAGAGATGGTGGAATTTTGTGTGGTATGATGGTGAATGGTTAAGGTGGTTGAATGGATAGGATTGATAGTTGTGTTAGCGAGGGAACAAATTGCATATTGTGGGCCAACCAGATTAGTAGTATGTAATGAGATATTTTGGCCAGGGATATCAAGACTTTGAGGATTAGTAAAATTTGAAACACTGGGATTATTTATAACATCTGTGCAGATAGGGGCTTGAATTGAAGTGGAAGATGGAATAGATGTGGTGTTAGGATCAGGTATTATTTGAACTGGTTCGGATATTTTATGAAGAGTGGACATGTGAGTATGAGTTGGTTGAGGGTCAGAGACTTTAGAGGAGTTTTGAGTATCTGGAAATGTAGGGGTAGTGGGAGGTGACTGTTGCACAAAAACAGGGGATTTCAATAACTGTATAACCGTCCCCGACGCCGGAGATTGGATAATATGGTGGATGATCGGAATATCTGAATCAGGAGATGAAGTAATGATTTGAGGATCAATAGGCATAGGAATTGGATCAGATATTGCTCGTGAAGAGGGATTTTCAATTACAGTAGGCTGAGGACTGGATGTTAAGATTGGAAATTTACCTTTGTTGGCAATGAAGGGCTTATGAGAAGGATCCCGATAATTCCCCTTTGATTTGGATCTGTCTGCATGATTGACACATATAGAATGATCAAGACGTTTATCCAGGATGGATTTGAACTGCTTTAGCTGAGATTCAGACCATGGTGTATCAATCTTTTTGGTAAATTCCTGATGCCAACTATACTTCTTCACACTGTGTCCCAATCGACCACAAAATAAACAGAACTTTGGTAGACGTTCATACTTCAGATGTATTGTGCACTCAGAGTTGTTGTTTATCTTCACTTGGAGGAGACGAAGAAGTGGTTTAGAGATATCAATCTTTATTTTGATCCTTGCAAACAAAGTCCTTTTCAAAGCTTCCTGTTGAGTTGGTGGAATGATAGCACCTATCCGCGAAGCAACTGATGCTATGAACTCAATAGTGAGGAGATTAACAGGTAATCCATGGAGTTGAATCCAGAATTCGCTCTGTGTTAATGTGTAATCAGTAGGTATCTTGTTGGGGGAACATCGCTCCATGATCAATAAATGGCAGTTGATCTTCCATGGACCATTGTTGATGACATATTCCAAATCTTCCAATAGTTCAAACTTTGCTGCAAAAGATCCTCCATAGAATTTTGAAACACAAACTGAGCCCTTGAGTTTCCAAATCTTCGGGATAATTGATGTGATGATATGAGGAGGATAGCTCTTATGGGTGAGGGGTTTGAAAAATAGATAGAGATGCCAATCTGCTTGGGGAATGTGAGAAGAATTTGATGAGTTGTTATCAGTGTCAGACGAAGAGGAAAGGAGGTTGGCAAGTTTGGATAAAACCTCATTGTAATCAGAGATTGGTGAGACAGCCATTGGAAGAAATAATAAGAGGATTCTGAAGGGGATAGGGAAGGGAAGAAAGAGATGGTGCTATGGATGATGAACAGAGGACATGAATGGAGATGGAGATGCACAGCAGAAGTAGGATATGAAGATGGAGATGGATGATGGATGATGGCTTCTAAGGTGGAAGAAGTAGTGATAGGCTATGGAAGAAGCAGTTGATTATCGCCATTTCCTAAGGAAGAAGGAGATGGCGTGGTTGATTGTTGGTAATGTACTTCTTTGAAATTTTGTCCCCATATTTTGCTGATGTGCTTCTTACTTTTTCTAATTTGTTCACGTCTGGCATCTCTCTCTTCTTCCTCTCAGGTCTTCAATTTCTTCCCTAGGTCGAGCGAGAAGGCCTTGCTCCTAGAGAAATCGACCGAGAAGGTATGCCACCGGTGACCGAGACCAAGCTCCTGGTCGAGCTCGTTTGCACGATCGGACGAGGCCCGCGTGACGGAGGAGAGGCGATGGAAAACAGAGGATCGTCGGTCAACACGGTCGACAGTGCGCCGGACCTCGAACGTGATGAGCTCGATCCCGTCTTTGGCGTGCCTCCCTTAGCGCCTCCCGGAAGGAGCAGATGGCACCACGTGGTGGGGTGGAAGACGGATGGGATGGACGAAATAGGGGGTGGTGCCATATGATGGCTGCTGTTGTTACCGTGAGTTTGTTTGTTACATATTTGGGCTGACGTTGTAGCTTTGTCACGTGATAAGAAGGTATCATGAACAAATGTAAAAACTTCCTCCAGACCTGGGTAACTCAAATAATTCCTCAGTTTTCATTTCTCTTAAAGAGGGCAACCATTGAAGTAACCATATAACGAAGCTTCGATCTCCTACCTACAAGTAGTTCTTTGCATTCGTCAAGTTTATGTGTGGTGTGAAGCAGAACACATGAAGATATGTAGTTCTTTAAAATCATCAAGTTTATGAGTGGTGTGAAGCAGAACACATGAAGATGGAAGTGTAGACAACACATTGAGTCTGTGACAAAGAATTATTTACGAAGTCCACCAATTACATACAAAAGTCTAAGTCAGACAACTAAAGCAAATAAATGACCTACTCTTCACATAAAGCAATCAAGTCTTAATGATCTGATAATCATTCAATCCAGAAATGAACGCAACCACACTTCCACTTCATATATTACAAATTATTCCATACAAGCAAAATTAAACATCATACATATGGGACAACTTGTTGTAAATACAAATTATACTGATAACAAAGTAGGAAAACTTGACCCCAAAAAAATGTCTCTTCTAGCTAATTCTCCTAGAAATCAAACTAGCACGGAGAGGTTACTTCATCACCAAATTCAGGCTTCACGGACAGACCAACCTCGTCTCCCTTGGCTTCTCTCCACTCGAACTCCCTCACCAAATTTGCTACAAAGTACTCTAATTGTAGCATTGCCAGCCCAAGCCATGTCGAGCGCCATCCTCCAACGGTTCCGGAAGACATACTTCGTTACGACCGGAAAGAACTGTAGGATGTTGAGCTTTCTCAAGTAGAGAAGAAGGCTACGCAGCACTACCTCGATCTCACTAATAACCTTCTCGTCGAGCTTCTCACCGAAGCACACGATAAACTAGCAGGCAGAACATGGCGAACTGGAAGTTGTACTTGGCGACCACCAAGTCATATTCCGAAGATTGCGACTGATTGTATAGATGGCTAGTCAGAACACCAAGCACCCACTTGCGGCCATGGCTGTCACGTCCCACTCCCGTAGGAGCGATCGTCCTTGCTAAGGCGTGATGCAGCACGAGCCTAGTTTGCGCTCGTGCAAGACGGGTTCCATAACGGCCGATTTCAGCGGCTGCGATGGGGTCGTCGCACAGAAGTCCCATGCAGAGACATTGAACATGCAGCGGAAATTTAGAACAAAACACAAGTCATTCAAAGAAGCACTTTTATTGATATTGAATAAGGTTACAATGGGCGCAAGGCCAAAATTTACAAGTCTCTCAAGCTCACTCTTCTCACATTACAAGTCACTCAGCTCTCTCTTATCTCTCAATTACAAGTCTTGAGCCAACGGAAGCTTCGGAAGACGACGTCCATACATTATGTTCCGTATAAGTCTTTACTCCATGCGGCCGCACGCTTCGAATCGCTAAGGAACTCCGTGCCTCGACGCACCCAAGCGAGCTCTGTGCCACGAGCTTCTACCTGTGCCTTCACATAAAAACTATGTGGGTGTCAGTACTCAACTGTACTGGTGGAATGAGCTCCTCGCCCACCCATACAAATCCAACACGTTTGATTTACTTTGTGCAACATAGTCACTACTTATCAATTGTCTTTCTAGTCTTGCCTTAGGATCAGTTTTATGACCGACGCCTTGCCTATTTTGTGTCTTGAGACCATCTCGTGCTTGCAACGACAATGTTAACTCATACCTTGCCTCAAGACCCTTCTCGTGCCAACAACGTTAACCTATCGAGTCGTGTTTGCCTTATGGCTTAAAATCAGAGACGTAACTACGCGATGAAGCTCCATTTTTCGTGTGACCGCGCTACAAACCCTTGCTGAGGCCGTGCCTCGCAATTCAGTGAGACTTAACCATATCGCCGCCTAGCGGCCCTTGCTACTTTGACTACCAACTGACCAAATCGAGACTTGTGAACTTAGTGTCACTTGACCGACTTGCCTTGCGGCGATTCCTTACTTAAACTTGAACAACTCAAACCCAACTTTTGTAACTCACATGTCAACACTTGAGACTCGACGCCACATCTCGTGCGAAAGCACAACGCCTATGTTGAAATCCAATCTTAGGTCCAAACTTTGTGTTATAACTGTACACACCTTCAACTCAACTCAATCCAAAGGCATATACGCGGATAGCCGCTATTTACCGACATCTATATGAACTTGGCCACTAGCATCACAAGCTATACCTTGACGTATAGTTTTGTTAATCGGGGTCCTTTCGACGCAAGTAGCTAGCTCCGTCGCAAGTCCCCGCTTAACCTGTGCTGAAACCTTATGCACGACTATACCCTGTTTCCTTCTAGGCCGAGTCGGTCCCATGGCCAAGGGTTGTCGCTCGAGGATTCATCGCCCTTGTCGACAAGTTGTCAAATGACCATGCAAGACTCGACACAAACTGACGTCTCACACAGTCATTCCTCTACCAAAACCAAGACTTCTATCCTTGAGACCCCTCGACGACCCACGGTCGCGAGCATTCCTTCCTTGAGACCCCTCGACGATCCACGGTCGCGAGCATTTCCTTCCTTATTATCCTATTATTTGGTTCAACTCATGAATGCCTATTTGATATCCCTTTATCAAAACTCACTTTGAATCACTTATAGTCCTTGTCTTAAACATTAAGTCCGTGTATCGTGCCTTAAGCCAATCGTGCTCTACGCGACACTCCTGCCCAAGTCGACGGGCCTTGAGATCATAGGACTACTTAACTTGACAAATCGCGAAGGAGCGGGACAGTGCTTGTAATGTCTTAGTTCGACCGGCATAACTTTGCCTAACTTAACTTTGCAACAACTTAACAAGCAAAGGTTGCGTCAAGATTTGCCTTAACGGATCGTGCCGTGCACGCATCCAACTTGAACGACCAAGTCACTCGGGTGCCTAGACTTAGGTCATAAGCCGCTTAACGCAACTTAACTCATGGCAAGCCAAGGCTATGCCAAGCCTTGGACGACGGGACCGTGCATGCTTTATGAAGCATTTATGCGGGCGACGCCTATGACTTAGGCAAGTTCATAGTTTTGTGTCAAAGGCCAACTTTTCTTCTCCCAAGCCGCGGGACGAAGGACCGAGTGTCATTTTCAAAGGACGCCGTGCACCAACTCTAAGCCGACCGTTGGACCTTTCCATATTCTAACTCAATTCAACCCGTCGAGATTATTCCCTTTAGCTATGTGGATTCGTCTCTTTTATTATCTAGCCTACTTGTGCAAGTTAAAAACACACGATTTATTATGTGAAGGCTAAGATGAGGCAAGTTCACCGAAACTATCCCACCTGAGCGAGCGGTCGTCTCGACCGAGCGATGTCTCTGAGTAGCCGTTGCAAGGCTAAGTCCGAACGCCGTCGGCATTTCGATTCCTCCGATTGACTGAGCGGGATGGGGCACTGCATCATACACCACTCAGAAAAAGTTTCGTCCTCGAAACTAACTGAGTACACTTATCGACTTATCACTTTACTCAACATTCAAGAACTCTCGCAGACAATTCTCCTATGCCTTTCTCAAATCCGAGCCATGTTCGTGCTACCCTCAATCCTTTCTTCAAAACTTATGATCTCAAAATCCTCGATACTTTCCCGTTCCTCAAATCTCACTTGAATTCAATGTATCACTTAGTATAGATCGTGTATATATCTTAGGCGTCCCCAAAATACATATATTTCAACCAAACCTCGTAATAGCAAATCCCGCCATCACCACTCGGGTCGGATCGTGCAAGCATTCAAGCGTCTTTGATATACATGCATGTCAACCGAGCTTCATGAGTGGTGCCTCCATAATTTCTATCGCTCCGTATCGGAACGTCTGCCTAACTGCTAGGCTATGTCTTTCCATCGGTATTGGAATCATAGTTCCCAAACAACAATATCAACACAGACCCCATCGTAAGGTCAAACCAAGTTGATAGTACGGGGTTTTCTACCCAAGCTCGCATCACTCCGAATTCTAAATATCGAGCATCGATTCCATATACATATCCCAACATTCGTCGCACGGGGTCCGAGTCATTCAGCAAAGCCATCCTACGATAACTCACATTTCAACTAATTCCTTGACGTATCGACACCACTCGTTCATCAAGCCATTTCGTATAGTCTATCTCTTCGAACACGTTCGACATAATCCTCCTATTATCCCTTCCAAGTCAAGCACGCTACGATGCAATCCATCGCTAAACCATAATTCACATTCCATACTCCCTAAGTCATTTATCCCAATTCGCGTAATCGATCATGAGGTCATCTGACTTAACAATACATTGTGCCCCGATCTCACGCGATTTAGATTATCCACGGTGGGCATGAATCACCATGCACGCTCCTGCGGGATAATCATCCTCATCGGGACGTAACTCTTGTTTTGCGTCTAGACTAATTCATTCTTGATGTGCGGATTGGACCTACTCAATCCTCAAGTTTATTTTATTCATCAATCGCAAGTCCTAACATCTTCAAATTTTTTCTTCGCATCAAACCGACAAGTCGAGACAATCAAATTTGTCGCATCCTAATTTTTCCGAGTTCGATCATTCCCGCGACATGAATCACCATGTCAGCGCTCACGCGGATCAATCGTCCCAAATCCGACGTAACGCATGTGCGAGGCTAGAGTTGCGCTCGCACAAGATAAGATCGTCGACGTTGTGGTTATCAACGTAACCATCAAGACACGATCATTTTCCTCCAACATTCATCTCAATCAAAATCCTAAGTATAGCATCCAACTGAACAATAACACTTGTACGATTGTCATTCGCCGAGTCAGAGTACCTTCGAGTTATCGTATATCGATCTTTGATATGCCTCAATACCATCGACGATATGCGTAACCTGACGATCTTTCTTTGCAACCAATTTTTGAATCGTACGAATGATGCTATCGTCCGACCGGATAATCTCCTCGACATTCAATTCAAGTTCCATCATTATCCCTCGAATCATTCACAACATCAATTTCCTCAAACCAATTTCACGTATCGTTCATCTGTCTATCTTAATTCATTGACCAACATATTTCCCCAATTTGCATCAATCCTTTGCTAACCCGAATCATCGAGCAACATTCAATCCAATCCTTAGAGTCATTGCCTAACTTCAAAATTTAACTTTTTATGCACGCTATATTCCCATCGTGCTAACTTTTTTTCTACGATCCATCTATCGATTTCCTTTATCAAGTCATCCGTTCGCTACACCTTAACTCTTCCTCGATTCGATTTCATCTACTCGCCCATTTTTGCGTTTCATACTTGCGTAATCCTCAATCCCGTCCACGTTCCGTGCGCATAAATTTCTAATTTTTTCAAATCCACTTATCGAACTTCAAAATAACAACTCACTCAATCGTACACGATCTAAGGCTTTACATATGCGCGACGCTTGCTGATAGACTCATGACACTTCGAATCCTCAATCGATCGATCGACATTCCTGAGACTATCGCATACACCACTCAGGATTGAAGTCATTCAACAAATCCTCAAAATTATCATTCGAATCAAATTGACTTCTTCGAATCCCGTTCGAACCATTCCTTTAATTTTAAGCACGCTCACATATATCGCACCGACGTTATCGTCGCTCGATAGTACCCCTATCGATAGTCATCTCACTTTACTCAATCGAGTTGAACTCATTCTCGTCTGACACAATTCAATTCCTGCACTCGACTTTTCTAAGGTCGACGCAACTTTGGTGTATATGCCCAGCCCGACTTCGCCAACCGTGCTTACGCGAACCATCTTTTTGTTTTGACAAAAAATATTCTCCTACGTTTTACAAAATAGATAGACTTATTGTATGGACATCCCGTGGGACAATTGAGAGAGAGCGCACCAACGATATCAACATGCGAAAGCAACAATTTAGAGTTCACGGAAACATCGGAGTTAAAGAATTCAATCGATAGTCCAAGGACGTAAAGCCGTGCTCTGATACCATTATGTCACGCCCTGCTCCTGTAGGAGCGATCGTCCTCGCTAAGGCGTGTTGCCACACGAGCCTAGTTTACGCTCGTGCAAGGCAGGTTCCATAACGGCCGATTTCAGCGGCTGCGACGGGGTCGTCGCACAGAAGTTCCATGCAGAGACATTGAACATGCAGCAAAAATTTAGAACAAAACATAAGTCAT
>JANAVB010043419.1:9723989-9781489 GCA_029216955.1 Iris pallida | reverse complement strand
TTGTAAATAAAATCCATAGCCTTGCTACGGGAGAAGATCCAAATTCAGGACATATTGGTATACAAAAGATGCAATAAGACAACTAGAACAGTTGAGTATATACAAATGGAAGTATATCAAACAATTTTTGAATGATTATTTCTACTATACTTGCATATCTGGTAATGCTTTCAATCAAGACTTAGGAGATAAACTATTTAGAAAACTTCCAGGAGCTCTAGGAATAGAAATAGCTGAAAATGGAAAGAAGAACCAGGTATAAAAGAAAAGCCTCAACATCCTTGGACTATTGGACAGAGAATACAACATATTATAAAAATATTAAAAGAAAAATGCACAGAAATACAAATACAAAGACAATTAAAACATTCAAATTATGGATTTTGTAAAGAGATATACATTGTCCAAACTTATGGAGCTAGTGACAGACAGAATAGAGAATATAAGAATAAAAATAATAATAAAGGATATTACTCAAAGAAGAAATATTATCTTAGAAAATCTAACAGAAATAAACCTTATTTGGATCCAAATAAACATGTTAGAAAGTTTAAGCCTAATAGACTATATAAAAATAAACTTGAGTGCTTCACTTGTGGAAGTCAGGAACATTTGAGTAGAACGTGCCCTAAAAGAATAAATAAATATGACAGAAATAGTACATTAGTAAAATGCACTAATGAAGATATAATCAATATAAATGAAACTGTTTCTGATACAGAATCCATTTATTCTATTATATCTTTAGAAGACCAATCATTAAGAGAAAGAAACGATAATGATATAAAAAACGAAGAATTTATAAATAGCTTTGGACATAATACAGAAGAATGGTTTGAAGATTTAGAAGAATTTGATTTAGTAGAAATTGCCTCTAGCAGCTCAGATGATTGTATACATGAATGGGAAGTAAACATCGGAACTGACATTATATCTTGCTACCAGTGTAAATGGTATCCTAGTAAAGATAGAAGGGCTAAATGTAAAAAATGTTACATAGAAGGGTGTATTAAATGTATAGAAAAAACTCAAACCATAGAAAAATCACTTAAAAGCTTTCAAGAATGCGGAACAGAAGAATTTAAAATATTAAAAAAGCGAGTAAAAAACCTAGAAGATGAATTAAGACTAGTAAATAACAAAATAGAAATAATAGAACAGCAAAAGGTAAATAATAAAGAAAAACAAATACAGGTTGCACAGACTCAAAACTGGGTCCAAATATGTAATTCTGAAAATTTAAAAATATTAAAAGTGAAATGTCTAGTAAGAATAAAAGATTATCAGATAAGATGCCTAGGATTAGTAGACACTGGATGCAACAATTGCATTATAAACGAAGACAAAATTCTACAAAGATATATTGTTAAAGCCTCTAAACCCGTTAGTGCTCAACAAATGGATGGTGGGCTACATTTGTATGATAGCCTATTAATCCCAGGAAGTAAAATCAGTTTTGAGACTAATTGCGGACAGAATATTGAATACTCTCTTCCTGCTGATAGTACTTGGGTAAGACCACTAAAGCTTAGGATAGACCTTGTTTTAGGATTAAGTTTCTTACTGAAAGACAATAGAAGTATACTAATAAGCAAAAATTATTTACAACTACAAAAACATACCTTGTTTATCCCAATTTTCCTAAATGACGAGCCTACTATGACAAAACTAATAGAAGAACCCAAAATAGAAGAATGTAAGTGTAAAAGAGAAAGAGAATGTCAACTAGAAGAACAAGAAATAACATCTGAAGAAGAAGAAATAGAATATAATAACTATGAAATAAGTTCAGAATTTTTACTTCTTGAAAAATATTATTATACATTAGTAAGTGAGCAAGATATTGAACAATTGATGCATAAGTTACGAAAATTAGAAATAATAGGAGAAAATATATTAAAATACTGGGAAAAGATAAAATACTTTGTAAACTAGATATAATAAATCCTAATTATAAGATTAGAACAGCAAAAATTAATGCTACAAATCAAGACGAAGAAGATTTTAGAGAACATATTAATGAATTATTAAAATTAGGGATAATTAGAAAATCTGGAAGTCCTCACAGATCTGCAGCCTTTATTGTAAGAAATCATAGTGAAATAGTACGAGGAAAAAGTAGAATGGTAATAAATTATAAAAGACTTAATGACAACACTAGAGATGATGGATATACCATACCTGATAAAAATCAGCTAATTAATAAAATACAAAACTGCAAAATATTTAGTAAATTTGATCTAAAATCGAAATTTTGGCAAATAAGAATGCATCCAGAAAGCGTAGAATGGACTGTCTTTACTTGTCCAGATGGACATTTTGAATGGCTTGTAATGCCTTTTGGTTTAAAAACTGTACCTCCTATTTTAAAAAAAAAGATAGACGATATTTTTCTAAAACATAAAAATTTTGTAATTGCATACATAGATGATATTTTAGTTTTTAGTAAAACCAGACAAGAACATAGAGGACATCTACAAATCATCATTTCAGAATTTATAAATCACGGACTAATAATTAGTAAAAAGAAAATTAATCTATTTAAACCTCAGATAGAATTTTTTGGAAGTTATTATTGGAGAAGGAAAAATTAGGCTTCAATCCCATATAGCTCAAAAGGCCCTTGAGTTTCCAGACAAGTTAGAAAACCTAAAAGAAATACAACAGTTTCTTGGCCTAGTAAACTATGCTAGATCATTTATAAAGGACTTAGAAAAAATTGCTGGTCCTTTATATGCTAAAACCTCTCAAACGGGACAGAAATATTTTAATCATGAAGACATTAAGATAGTTAGAGAAATAAAAGAACTTATCAAAAGGTTACCCGAGCTACAACTACCCCTTGATACAGATTACTTAATTATAGAAACAGATGGAAGTAATCTTGGTTGGGGAGCTGTTCTTTTGTCTAAACCAAATAAATATTCAGATAAAAATACAGAAAAAATATGCAGATATGCCAGTGGAAGATATAAAGAAAAAGAAAATGTTAGCAGTATAGACGCTGAACTATTAGCAATCTCTTATGCTTTAGACAGCTTTGAGTTATTTATAATATCAAAGAAAGAAATCACCATTAGAACAGATTGCGAGGCAATAGTTGCTTTTCATAATAAGATGAATTTAGACAGTAAAAGATCAACGAGAAGACATTGGCTTAATTTCATCGATCGTTGTCTTTATACTGATTTGCAGATCTCTTTCGAACACATTAAAGGAATTAATAATATAGCAGCAGACATCCTTAGTCGTCTCATTTATCAGAGTTCTCGAGGAAGCGAAGTGGGCATAGAAAGCATCAAACCAAGAACACCAAAAATACAAAAAATTTAAATGACTTTTAATAAAATCTATTACAAATATGTTTTATCTAATAGAGATTCTTTCATATTACAGATGGACAAGCCTCCTGATCAAAGATTACTCCAGCACTTTGGTAGTAGTCAGAATAATTCTAGTCAGAATCAGGTAGCACAGACTTCTTACTTTCAGGAAAGACTAAGATTTGGTAGCATTGAACTACTAGTTTTTCCAAATAGTAATCTCTTTTAGGACTCAGACACATATATCTCTTACAAAAGAGCAGAAATGCTTGGTAGATAACTTGTGGATTTCGTTTCATAAAAAGGACCAAAGATATTTTCTAGCAAGCATGAATGTATTGTCCGAATTATTTAGCCAGACAAAGACCAACTTTAAATTTTATGTCGTATTTAGAGGAAAAGTTCCAGGAGTCTATCATACCTGGATAGAGGTAGTTGAAAATATAAAAGATTTTACTAGTCCACTTTATAAAGATTTTTATTATTTATCAGAAGCATTAGATTTAGCAAGACAACATCTTGGAACAAATTATTTTGTTTCTCCATCTCTGAAAGTATACAAGACAAGCCTCTTGAATTTTTTATTATCCATGATACTAATGAGAATATTTTATTTTGTGATCATTGCGAGGTACTCTCTAAAACTGTTAAGAGATTAAATAAAAATATACAAGTTCTATTCAGAGAGAAGCAACAGCTGATTCAAAAAGTAGCAGACCTAGAAAGAAAAGATTTTCAAAATAAATTTCCACCAAAACAGACCTATCCTTTGGTCTTTAATAAAAAGGATGAGATGGATTTACATTCTCCTCTGAATGTAATAAGATATTCTGTTGGGTCTATTTTACCAGCAGCTAGTCCGGTTCAAACGGCAACCGGTAAAGACATATAAAGTCCGTTGATGGTTGTGGCTTTGCCTAAAAGCGAAGTTGCGGATTCTGCTGGATCCACAATCCTAGCAGCTAGTCTGATTCAAACGGTACCCGATAAAGACGTATCAAATTCGTTGATGGCTGCGGCTTTGTCCAAAAGCCGAGACAAGCAGGTTATGACCAATGAAGACAATAATCAAGAGAAAATTCGTCAGAGATTTCTAGAATATAAAGAATCCCATGAAAAAGATATTGACAGACTTCAGAAGATTTTAGACAGAGTCCAAGGAAGACATAGATCAGACGAAAAAGCTCCTGCCAAAGTAAAAATTGCTAGAAGAAAAAAGATAAAGTCAAAGAATATGATGGAAGAAGTATCCAAAGCAATCGAGGGCCGAATGAAAGAATTTTTTATGGAAGAAGATAAGAAGAAAGCCAGACCTACTCTCCCAGTAAAGGATATCACTGTTTCTGGAAAAGACTCTAGCCCCACTACTGAAATGACCCCTGATGGTGATATGTCACCCATGTCCTTTGACAGCATAGCAGAACACAACTTAGACACTATTTGTTGACTACTTTAATCATCACATCTCCTTTGTCTTTTACTGTTCTCCAGACCGAAAAATCTTTCAAGGACAGTTTTCTCTACTCACTCCTTTGTCCTATTTTCTGACTCACCTCTTTCTTCTTTATGAAGCCTTGTGACTCACCCTCTTTGCTGTCTCTTCTTTAATTTCTGTCCGTCCACCTGTTTGTTTAAAGCAATGACTATTTTACCCTTACATGATTGAATTTTGATGGGCATTTGTTGTCTTTCTGCTGCCCAAAAAATCCTATAAATGGGGGTCCTCTCGCTTGAGTATGGACAGAACTCTAGAACCACCTCCACGAACTCCTAGCAAATATTTCCGGCGATCAAGTTCTTCTTCTCCTACTGTGTTGTATAAATCTGCCTACCAGCTTAATTACTATCTGTAAGTTTTTATCTTTGGCTTGTAATTAAAAGGGATTCCCGAAAGGAAAATTCCCTAGTCATGTATTATCTGTTTTTTCCCACTATGTAAATTAAAGTTTGTATGAATCCTCATATTGTTATAAAGTTTGTATGAATCTTCATATCGTTACCCGTTTGTATAAATCTTCATATCGTTACCCATCTTCAATTTGCTGCATGATATAATAGCATAGTCTGGTATTTATTTAATTAACTTACGAGTGACTCTGAAGGAATTTCGACCTATTAGGTGGTCTATTTTGTCCATGAGAGGAAAGTAAGTCTCGTCTGAAAAGAAGAGAGTACTAGCTAAATTTATCATGTCTTCAATGGCTGGGTAAAAAAAAAGTATTTTGTTAGCAAGCCTTCTATGAGTTTTTTTTACCCAGCCATTGAAGACATGATAAATTTAGCCTAGTACTCTCTATTTGAAAATATTACTTAAATCTAATAAAAGAAAGAGAGAAATAGACTAAATAGACTAAGTTATCTACCCCCCCTATTTTGGTATCAGAGCTCATAGAACAGATTCAACGGACCTTCATAAGTTTCATAATTTAGAGGCAGAAGTACATTCTACTAAGAAAATAGTTATAAGTATAGAACAGTTACTAAAAGAAATAGATAAAAAGCTAGACTACATTAAGGTTCAAAACCAAGATAAACTAGAAAGAATATTAAGACTTGAAAACCTACCTAGTCAAAATGAAGTTATAGATTTAAAAAATACCTTAGACAAGACACAAAAAACCATTAACATAGAAGAGGAGCTGACAAACATAACTAAAAAGGTAAATACTTTAACATTAAAACCTACTGGAAAGGAAGTAATAACAAGAAAATCTCTTTCATTCAAATTTCCAAATCAAAAACCTTAATGAGTAACTCAGGATCTACTAGCCGAAATAGGCCAATACTAGATATCCTACTAAGAAAAAATAGAAATCCTTATGACTTACAGTTAGAAGAACTAATTGATCCAGAGCAAGATTACGATAAGTTTCAAAAAGAAGGATTAAACATTTTAAATCCTAGAACTCTATATCAAGCAAAAAGATTTGAAGCTAGAACAGAATTTTTTAAACATATAAGAGAACAGGCTATAAGTTGTTTAGGAAATCAAGGTATCAACTTACCCTTATTAAGTAAAAAAGGTACTAATGAATTAAAAAATTCTGCTTATAAACTTGTTCACTTAGGGTTAATAGTTATAGGTATAAAAGATTTGATGAGAAAAAAATCTAGGATGTAAGACTTTAGTCACTATATATGATAAAAGATGGAATGACATAGCCAAAGGAATGTTAGCAAGCATAGAAGTGGTTATGAATAGTAACTCAGGAATCTTTTATTGCAGTCCAGACTTTCTAATAACAATAAAAGATTTCATAAAAAATATTTACGTAGGAATACAAACAAAGGGTTACGAAGAAGTACATACTAGAGAAAATTTTATGATATACCTTGGCTTTTTAGGAAGATGTACTATAAACTCAAAAATAAAATATAGAGTACACATTGATGATGTAGTTCAGATAATGAGCAGCAAAGGCATTAAAATGATTAAACCATTAGACTATGAACCAGAAAGGTTAGCAGGATTAGAATGGAGTCTAGACAAATTTATAGAACCAGTTAAAACTCTAACTCCAAAAGAATCTTTAGTTTATAAAGATCATTGTGGCCATGTAAATTTAAGTTTTACAGATTATGTTACCCAAACAAGCCAAGAAAACAATGAAACAGAAGCAGAAATAGGATGCAATTATGTAGAAATATAATATGAATTACTAGAAGAAGACAAAATATTATATCCAAAGGAACTAGAATTGAACAGCATGACAAAATAAGAGCTTTTAGAATTAGAAGAAATCCATTATAGGAATAAGACCATAACAGAAGACCAAGTATTATGATGAAGTTAAAAATATTAGAATAGAAAAAATTACACAAGAAACAGATACTATTGATATAGAAACAAATGTTTCAGAGATATCCTATTTAAAGGATGTGACAGAAGAAGAAACTAGCACAGAAACATCTGCTTCTCCCTTCCATAAAATTGTTCCTTTAGCACCCATCCATTATAGTGGAGAAAATGTACCTATAATACCATACACAGAATACAAAGATAAATATAAATATGGTTACAAGTTCATAAATAAAGGTAAAAGACAACCGCTAGAACAACAAGTAAAATTTCAGGTTAAAGGAGAAATACAGATCCTTAATCTACCAGCTCATGACCCCCAATGTTGGTCTAATGTAATTGATGTATGAAAATATACTTTGGTAGGAGAATACTATATATCAACATATAATATGGAACCAGAAGAAATGTTTAGATACTTAGAAACCTATTTAGGAGAAAGTATAAGAGCAATGTGGGAAGCTTTTAAAAGCACACAGGTAACAGAATATAATCAACTAATAGCTTTAGGAGCAAATCCATATAATTTTGTAAATAAAATCCATAGCCTTGCTACGGGAGAACGCTTGCTAACAAAATACTTTTTTTTTTACCCAGCCATTGAAGACATGATAAATTTAGCCTAATACTCTCTTCTTTTCATACGAGACTTACTTTCCTCTCTTGGACAAAATAGACCACCTAATAGGTCAAAATTCCTTCAGAGTCACTCGTAAGTTAATTAAATAAATACCAGACTATGCTATTATATCATGCAGCAAATTGAAGATGGGTAACGATATGAAGATTTATACAAACGGGTAACGATATGAAGATTTATACAAAATTTTATAACAATATGAGGATTCATACAAACTTTAATTTACATAGTGGGAAAAAAAAGATAATACATGAATAGGGGATTTTCCTTTCGGGAATCCCTTTTAATTACAAGCCAAAGATAAAAACTTGCAGATAGTAATTAAGCTGGTAGGCAGATTTATACAACATAGTAGGAGAAGGAGAACTTGATCGCCGAAAATATTTGCTGGAAGTTCGTGGAGGTGGTTCTAGAGTTATGTCCATACTCAAGCAAGAGGACCCCAATTTATAGGATTTTTTGGGCAGCAGAAAGACAACAAATGCCCATCAAAATTCAATCATGTGAGGGTAAAATAGTCATTGCTTTAAACAAATAGGTGGACGGACAAAAATTAAAGAAAAAATAGCAAAGAGGGTGAGTCACAAGGCTTCATAAAGAAGAAAGAGGTGAGTCAGGAAACAGGACAAATGAGTGAGTAGAGAAAACTGTCTTTGAAAGATTTTTCGGTCTGGAGAACAGTAAAAGACAAAGGAGATGTGATGATTAAAGTAGTCAACAAATAGTGTCTAAGTTGTGTTCTGCTATGCTGTCAAAGGACATGGGTGACATATCACCATCAGGGGTCATTTCAGCAGTGGGGCTAGAGTCTTTTCCAGAAACAGTGATATCCTTTACTGGGAGAGTAGGCCTGGCTTTCTTCTTATCTTCTTCCATAAAAAATTCTTTCATTCCGCCCTCGATTGCTTTGGATACTTCTTCCATCATATTCTTTAACTTTATCTTTTTTCTTCTAGCAATTTTTACTTTGGCAGGAGCTTTTTCGTCTGATCTATGTCTTCCTTGGACTCCGTCTAAAATCTTCTGAAGCCTGTCAATATCTTTTTCATGGGATTCTTTATATTCTAGAAATCTCTGACGAATTTTCTCTTGATTATTGTCTTCATTGGTCATAACCTCCTTGTTTCGGCTTTTGGACAAATCCGCAGCCATCAACGGATTTGATATGTCTTTACCGGCTACCGTTTGAACCAGACTAGTTGCTGGGATTGTGGATCCAGCAGAATCGGCAACTTGGCTTTTAGGCAAAGCCATAGCCATCAACGGACTTGATATGTCTTTACCGGTTGCCATTTGAACCGGACTAGCTGCTGGTAAAATAGACCAAATAGAATCTCTTATTACATTCAGAGGAGAATGTAAATCTATCTCATCATTTTTATTGAAGACCAAAGGATAGGTCTTCTTTGGTGGAAATTTATTTTGAAAATCTTTTCTTTCTAGGTCTGCTATTTTTGAATCAGCTGCTGCTTCTATCTGACTAGAACTTGTATATTTTCATTTAACCTCTTAACAGTTTTAGAGAGTACCTCGCAATGATCACAAAACAAAATCTTCTCATTAGTATCATGGATAATAGAAAATTCAAGAGGCTTGTCTTGTATACTTCTCTGAGATGGAGAAACAAAATAATTTGTTCCAAGATGTTGTCTTGCTAAATCTAATGCTTCTGATAAATAATAAAAACCTTTATAAAGTGGACTAGTAAAATCTTTTATATTTTCAACTACCTCTATCCAGGTATGATAGACTCCAGGAATTTTTCCTCTAAATACTACATAAAATTTAAAGTTGGTCTTTGTCTGGCTAAATAATTCGGACAATGCATTCATGCTTGCTAGAAAATATCTTTGGTCTTTTTTATGAAACAAAATCCACAAGTTATCTACCAAGCATTTTTGCTCTTTTGTAAGAGATATATGTGTCTGAGTCCTAAAAGAGATATTACTATTTGAAAAAAACTAGTAGTTCAATGCTACCAAATCTTAGTCTTTCTTGAAAGTAAGAAGCCTGTGCTACCTGATTCTGACTAGAATTATTCTGAATACTACCAAAGTGCTGGAGTAATATTTGATCAGGAGGCTTGTCCATCTGTAACATGAAAGAATCTCTATTAGATAAAACATATTTGTAATAGATTTTATTAAAAGTCATTTAGTTTTTTTGTATTTTTGGTGTTCTTGGTTTGATGCTTTCTCTGCCCACTTCGCTTCCTCGAGAACTCTGATAAATGAGACGACTAAGGATGTCTGCTGCTATATTATTAATTCCTTTAATGTGTTCGAAAGAGATCTGCAAACCAGTATAAAGTCAACGATCGATGAAATTAAGCCAACGTCTTCTCGTTGATCTTTTACTATCTAAATTTATCTTATTATGAAAAGCAACTATTGCCTCGTAATCTGTTCTAATGGTGATTTCTTTCTTTGATATTATAAATAACTCAAAGCTGTCTAAAGCATAAGAGATTGCTAATAGTTCAGCGTCTATACTGCTAACATTTTCTTTTTCTTTATATCTTCCACTGGCATATCTGCATATTTTTTCTGTATTTTTATCTAAATATTTATTTGGTTTATCCAAAAGAACAGCTCCCCAACCAAGATTACTTCCATCTGTTTCTATAATTAAGTAATCTGTATCAAGGGGTAGTTGTAGCTCGGGTAACCTTTTGATAAGTTCTTTTATTTCTCTTACTATCTTAATATCTTCATGATTAAAATGTTTCTGTCTCGTTTGAGAGGTTTTAGCATATAAAGGACCAGCAATTTTTTCTAAGTCCTTTATAAATGATCTAGCATAGTTTACTAGGCCAAAAAACTGTTGTATTTCTTTTAGGTTTTCTAACTTGTATGGAAACTCAAGGGCCTTTTGAGCTATATGGGGTTGAAGCCTAATTTTCCCTTATCCAATAATAATTCCAAAAAATTCTATCTGAGGTTTAAATAGATGAATTTTCTTTTTACTAATTATTAGTCCGTGATTTATAAATTCTGAAATGATGATTTGTAGATGTCCTCTATGTTCTTGTCTGTTCATCTATGTATGCAATTACAAAAATTTTATGTTTTAGAAAAATATCGTCCATCTTTCTTTGAAAATTAGGTGCAGTTTCTAAACCAAAAGGCATTACAAGCCTTTCAAAATGTCCATCTGGACAAGTAAAGGCAGTCCATTCTACGCTTTCTGGATGTATTTTTATTTGCCAAAATCCCAATTTTAGATCAAATTTACTAAATATTTTGCAGTTTTGTATTTTATTAATTAGCTGGATTTTATCGGGTATGGTATACCCGTCATCTCTAGTGTTGTCATTAAGTCTTTTATAATTTATTGCCATTCTACTTTTTTCTCGTACTATTTCACTATGATTTCTTACAATAAAGGCTGCAAATCTGTGAGTACTCTCAGATTTTCTAATTATCCTTAATTTTAATAATTCATTAATATGTTCTCTAAAATCTTCTTCGTCTTGATTTGTAGCATTAATTTTTGCTATTCTAATCTTATAATTAGGATTTATTATATCTAGTTTACAAAGTATTTTATCTTTTTTTCAGTATTTTAATATATTTTCTCCTATTATTTCTAAATTTTCTAACTTATGCATCAATTGTTCAATATCTTGCTCACTAATGTATAATAAAATTTTTCAAGATGTAAAAATTCTGAACTTATTTTATAGTTATTATATTCTATTTCTTCTTCTTCAGATGTTATTTCTTGTTCTTGTAGTTGACATTCTCTTTCTCTTTTACATTTACATTCTTCTATTTTGGGTTCTTCTATTAGTTTTGTCATAGTAGGCTCGTCATTTAGGAAAACTGGGGTAAACAAGGTATGTTTTTGTAGTTGTAAATAATCTTTGCTTATTAGTATACTTCCACTGTCTTTCAGTAAGAAACTTAATCCTAAAACAAGGTCTATCCTAAGCTTTAGTGGTCTTACCCAAGTACTATCAGCAGGAAGAGAGTATTCAATACTTTGTCCGCAATTAGTCTCAAAACTGATTTTACTTCCTGGAATTAATAGGCTATCATACAAATGTAGCCCACCATCCATTTGTTGAGCACTAACTGGTTTAGAGACTTTAACAATATATCTTTGTGGAATTATGTCTTCGTTTATAATGCAATTGTTGCATCCAGTGTCTACTAATCCTAGGCATTTTATCTGATAATCTTTTATTCTTACTAGACATTTCACTTTTAATATTTTTAAATTTTTAGAATTACATATTTGGACACAGTTTTGAGTCTGTGTAACCTGTATTTATTTTTCTTTATTATTTACCTTTTGCTGTTCTATTATTTCTATTTTGTTATTTACTAGTCTTAATTCATCTTCTAGGTTTTCTACTCGCTTTTTTAATATTTTAAATTTTTCAGTTCTGCATTCTTGAAAGCTTTTAAGTGATTTTTCTATGGTTTGAGTTTTTTCTATACATTTAATACACCCTTCTATGTAACATTTTTTACATTTAGCCCTTCTATCTTTACTAGGATACCATTTACACTGGTAGCAGATATACTGTCAGTTCCGATGTTTACTTCACATTCATGTATACAGTCAACTGAGCTGCTAGAGGCAATTTCTACTAAATCAAATTCTTCTAAATCTTCAAACTATTCTTCTGTATTATGTCCAAAGCTATTTATAAATTCTTCATTTTTTATATCATTATCGTTTCTTTCTCTTAATGATTGGTCTTCTAAAGATATAATAGAATAAATAGATTCTGTATCAGAAACAGTTTTCATCTATATTGATTAGATCTTCATTAGTGCATTCTACTAATGTACTATTTCTGTCATGTTTATTTATTCTTTTAGGGCAAGTTCTACTCAAATGTTCCTGGCTTCCACAAGTGAAGCACTCAAGTTTATTTTTATATAGTCTATTAGGCTTAAACTTTCTAACATGTTTATTTGGATCCAAATAAGGTTGGATCCAAATAAGGTTTCTTTCTGTTAGATTTTCTAAGATAATATTTCTTCTTTGAGTAATATCCATTATTATTATTTTTATTCTTATATTCTCTATTCTGTCTGTCACTAGCTCCATAAGTTTGGGCAATGTATATCTCTTTACAAAATCCATAATCTGAATGTTTTAATTGTTTTTGTATTTGTATTTCTGCATTTTTCTTCTAATATTTTTATAATATGTTGTCTTCTCTGTCCAATAGTCCAAGGATGTTGAGGCTTTTCTTTTATACCTGGTTCTTCTTTCCATTTTTTAACTATTTCTATTCCTGGAGCTCCTGGAAGTTTTCTAAATAGTTTATCTCCTAAGTCTTAATCGAAAGCATTACCAGATATGCAAGTATAGTAGAAATAATCATTCAAAAATTGTTTGATATACTTCCATTTGTATATACTCAACTGATCTAGTTGTCTTATTGCATCTTATTGTATAGCAATATGTCTTGAATTTGGATCTTCTCCCGTAGCAAGGCTATGGATTTTATTTACAAAATTATATGAGTTTGCTCCTAAAGCTATTAGTTGATTATATTCTGTTACCTGTGTGCTTTTAAAAACTTTCCACATTGCTCTTATACTTTCTCCTAAATAGGTTTCTAAGTATTTAAACATTTCTTCTGGTTCCATATTATATGCTGATCTATAGTATTCTCCTACCAAAGTATATTTCCATACATCAATTACATTAGACCAACTTTGGAGGTCATGAGCTGGTAGATTAAGGATCTGTGGTTCTCCTTTAGCCTAAAATTTTACTGGTTGTTCTAGCGGTTGTCTTTTTACCTTTATTTATGAACTTGTAACCATATTTATATTTATCTTTGTATTCTGTGTATGGTATTCTAGGTACATTTCCTCCACTATAATGGATGGGTGCTAAAGTAACAGTTTTACGGAAGGGAGAAGCAGATGTTGTTGTGCTAGTTTCTTCTTCTGTCAGATCCTTTAAATAGGATATCTCTGAAACATTTGTTTCTATATCAATAGTATCTGTTTCTTGTGTAATTTTTTCTATTCTAATATTTTTAATTTCATCATAATACAAAAATTGGTCTTCTGTTATGGTCTTATTCCTATAATGAATTTCTTCTAATTCTAAAAGGATATATATATATATATATATATATATATATATATATATATATAGATATATATATATATATATATATATATATATATATATATATATATCGAGATTATACAATAGTATAATCAACACAAAATATAAAAATAAAAATAAGTAGATACATATAATATAATATAATATCTAAAATAATATATATGATAATGAAATGCTAATAAAATTGAATATATATATTTCAAACCAAAAAGTAAAACTGATGTAATAATACACCCTAAGAGCGACGGAAGGAATGAGAATTTTGATAACAACTGTATCAAAATTATTTTGATAACGACGGAACGGAAGAGAATTTTGATAACAACTGTATCAATTTTTTTTTGTTTAATCTGACTAAATGACTTTTTCTTGATGTTCTAATATGTAATATTTGGATATCCTACAACAAAAATTTTTAAGCGGACTAGAGTTACTCGGTATGACATACGTTCAGAATTGAATTTATAAACATTAAAAGTACATAAAAAAATTAATATAATCTAAAATTTTGGGGGTGAGAAAGTTGTCTTATGGGTCTTATATCAAGTCAGGACGTGTGTACCTGAAACTTCCTGGTTTCCCGTCGCAGAGATCAGTGACTTTACGGCAGGAGAGGACGATGGAAGGGAAGTACTTGTGGAGGCTGTAGTAGTCACCGAGGAGAGCCCAAGCTTGGGCTGGTGTGACTCCCGGGAGCTTGGTCGAGGTGATTACTCCTTCCCACTTCTCTTCCATTCTAGCTTAATTAATTGTACAGAAATATGCAAGGTTCATCTCCCATTTATACTTGTTTTCAAAGGGAGTATAGGGCTCTCAGAAAAATCTTGTACATTGAACATGTGGTTTGGCATTTTAAATGACCAGTTTGGGTTTTGGACCTTCTAACTTTTTTTTAATATTGAAATAATCTGGACCGTTGATCAGTGTTAATAAAATATTCAATTTTGATCTTCAGATCCGACACTGTTGATAATACCGACGGTATACCGAAAAGTGATCATTTTGAGTCAGAACTATTCTGAAACAAAAATATATATGACCGATATACCGATAGTACATCGACATCGATACTGTTTTTTCTTTTTTGTCCACTAGTTCCGTTAAGCATTCAAATGAAATCTTCTTCTTTCACCCTCGCCTCCCAAACCAAACACCCGACGATCTTTATAAGTTCAGCTCTGCTCTACAAACCGAAAGGGGAACCGCAGTTGAAACCGAGCTGACGTGTCCCTCCTCCTCCCCCCCCCCCCCCCCCCCCCCCCCCCCCCCCCCCCCCCCGTTTCAGCAGGAATTTTCGTTATAAGTTAGGTCATCAGAAACACAAGGACTGGCATAATAAAGTTTAAATTCTTTAAAGTGTTTTTGTAATCAGTGACCATGGACTGGAGTATGCAAGTTGAAGAAATTAATTAAGTCTAGTCACATCTGCGTGAACCATATGACCAATTAATTATTGGTTGGGACGACATAGATGATAATGTTGAGAATTTTGAGCTGGCTTTTATTTATTTTTTAATTTCCTTTTATGAGCTGGCTAATTGATGTGGGCTTCTCGAAGAAAACTTTGGCTAGGATACGGGAGCTTGGTTGTAAGTACTGTCTACCACAATACAATCCTACCCTACCTAATAGCACCCCTATACAGGATTATTTCTGACATTAACCACTCTAAAAAAAAAAATTTATGACATATTGAGAGACCTGAATGTAACAATAAATTTTTTACATTAATAATATAATAATATTACATTTTTGGGAGTCTTCCAAATTTTGAGACATATACAATTGCATATTTTGTACATGTTCAGAAACGATTATGTCCCTAGCTACCATTGTCAATGCAATTCACCATCTTTTTGCCTTTATTTCAGTCACACTCTAGATATAGAACATTTCTTAGTATATTAACGAAGAAATTTAATCAATCAAAATTTGTCAAATATTTTTGTGTAAATAGTTTTAGTAGTTACTCTTGATTTCAGCAACCGTTTAAAGAAAAAAAAAAGCGATTCAATTTGATTATATGATATTCTTAATATTTAATTTTAATTATCACAATTCTAATTTTATCAATTCTAAAAAAATAATTAGATTTTAATAATTATATATTAGACCAAATAATGTACGATTTAAATACTAAATACAAAATATTCTAATATATTAGACCAAATAATGGACAATTACCTACAAGTTTTGAGAGGCGTTAATTTGCTAGTTTTGAGGTGTGTTTGGAGGTTTTTTATTCCTAGAACCAATTTCTATTTCTTTTCTGCAGAAAATAGATATTAATTTATTTAATTTTTCATAAATATTATTTTATTAATTTTATAATGTTTCTATTACCTAAATTTACATGTTTGGGATAAAATTTAGAATTTTAAAAGTAAAAAAAAAAGGTATTATTATTTTCTTCTTTTTTTGAAGGATAAAGGAAATATATTAAACTGTGGAAACACTGGCAGTGGATACAACAGTAGAAGGAATCACTGATTCCTTAGATAGAAGTTTGATAATACGTGTATGTGGAATGAGGAAGAAAGAGCTTAAATTACAAGTAACAGCATGCCTAGCAAGGTTATGAGCCACCCCATTAGCTTCCCTTCTTGTGAATAACAAGTCTTTCACATTGGATGTGATCAGTTTTAGTAGCCCTTAACAAGTCTTGTAATCTCCAAGGTGTCATAACTGTTGTAAGTGAATCACCTTCAATGACAAAGTCATGAAGCTTGACTTGAGGTATTTGGCTAGTAGTAAGCCATGTTGGATCGTGTGGATCTCTGCTTGCAAGGCATCTTCAAAATATAACAGTTTGGGAGAACACCAAGAAAATAGCAGCAACAAATAAGCCCGATTCCTTCCTAGCCACAGTTGCAGCAGCAATGTGTGTTGATGAAATGGCCCCCATCCACATTGATTTTGGTGACCCCCTTCAAAGGTGGTGACCAAATTGTACGTCCCGTCAAAGAGCGCAACGCATGTCTTGTAGGTGGCTGCACATAGAGCTGAAGCACAATTCATAAGAGTGATGGATAGCCATTGCTTGCTTAACGATTTCTCTGGCAGTTGAGATTTTTCCTTGAAAAATGCAGGTACACCTAGCCTTCCAAATCACCCATAGGATAGTAGCTCCTAAGCTGCTGAACTCCTTATGATTCTACCAAGGTGCACACATCATCAATGAAATCTGTAAGAAGGCCCAATGGGCTAAGACCATCTCCAATGGTGATTTCTAAAATTGAGCTCTTATCCTACTTGGCATTGTACTTTAAGGAGATTTCTATCCTAGTTGGAAGAGTTTCTACATAGAAATTGTGGACATACAAAAATGATCTCCAATGGTTCTCCATTCTATCCTATGTGTCACATAGTAAAAGGACCAATTTAATGGTGTGGGGTCTAATAATAATTGTCATGAGAGATAGGAGAATTTCTATGAGAGTTTCTACAGGTAGAAACCCTCCTAGAAAGTTTTCATCCTACATCATTGCCACCTAGGATAGAAATGGTGATAGAAATTACCACTGGGAGAAGTTTTTTCTAAAATGAATTTCTTCCATAGAAATAGGGAAGATAGAAATCCCCATTGGAGATGGTCTAAGAAACCGTACCTCCCTGGCAATGTAACAATGTAAGTAGTATATGATTTGCATCTTCCATGGGACAGAGAGGATCCGTGTTTTGCCATCTCCTAGCGATTGCAGCACGTACATGAAGAGATCCCTTTAATAGACGCCATTTAAAGAATATCACTCCAGGTGATATGTGAGATAATTTCCAGAGTTGCTTCCATACTTCCTTTTAGTAGTGTTAGTAGATGAACTTGCGCCATTCCTCCTCAAGGTTTCGTAGTAGGATTTTGTCGGAAAAAAATGCCATTTCTAGTGTTCTTCCATAGTAAGTAATCAGGGCCATCTCCTTTACTGAGATCAATGTTAATAATAGTTGAAGCCTCCATTGGAGTGAATGTGGCATGTATTAGATTTGGTCTCATACCAGTGTTGGCTTGTTAGCACCTTGCATACCATCAGAGATGCTGCACTCTGGTATGGAAGGCACCCATGGTTCATCTAGTATGTTGATCCAACCTCCTCGTACTTTCCAGAAACATTTTGAACGAAAAATGTCACGAGTTTTTAGCATACTACTCCACATAGGCGATGCTCTTCTATGCTTCTGTACATGCCAGAAAAAACTGTTAGAAAGATACGTACCTCGAAGAACGCAGGCCCAAAGTTGATGTGGATTTGTTAGAAATCTCCATACGAGTTTCCCAACAAGAGATTCATTAACCCACTTTGATCGACGGAAACCCAGTCCACCATCAAGTTTGGGAAGAGTGATGTTGTCCCAAGCTAAAAAATGGATCTTCCTCTCTTCTTTGTATTTCCCCCACCAAAACTTTCTTTGAAGTTTGTCGAAACTGTCAATAACCATCTTGGGTAGAATGTATGCCGACATGTAGTAGATAGGAAGAGACCTAAGTGTAGATTTGATAAGGACTGCGTGAGACAGCAGTTTAGATTTCCAATTTTGTAGGCGATTAGTGTTATTGCCGGGCACAATTTTTCGATGGAAAACTGAGAAGATGAAACAATTGTAAAATAATGTTCCAACGCAACACTTCTAGGAAGGTTGCGCAAGTTTAACGAAGATCTAAGAAGATCTCGTTACAGCAACATATGATTTTACGAGAATCTAAAAATATTTCGTAATCCACAGCAGCGAAAAGATGACAGGCGATAGATGGATGAATATCCAGCTGGGGTGAATGATCACCGTTGCTCAAAGCTATATTCGCCCCACACGAATAGCTTCCAGGAGCCTGCAAGTTCGTCGGAAAACTTTGGAACACTCCTTCTCATCTGACTCCTTGGATCGTACACGGACTCCCGTGCAAAAACAACGCTGGTGCAACAGTTCTCTTCTCTCTCATGACTTCTGTTTACTTGTGTTAAGAAACACTTGTAAACTTTCGTAACTCTCTGTATATGTCTCTGTGTATCTGCCTGTGAGAGAGAAGAGACCATTTATAGGCCCGAGTAGCAACTGTCCGGTTAGCACAACATTTGGGACGTGGTAATAACCTCTCCGAACATGCAGTAACCGTTCAGATCATGCACAGGCACGATCTGAAGCAAGTTACGTACCTTGCGCACCCCGCGCGCCATGTACACTACGTACTGAACGCGCACTGAGCCACTTGCGCCACCTGTGCGCCCTGAGCATCCTGCGCCACCCGCGTAACTGAGCGCGCAACTGGACACGCCACTAGGTGCGCACCTAGTCGCGCAACCTGGACCGCGCACCTGGGCGTGCAACCTGGCAGTGCACCTGGCCGCGCAACATGGCCTGCGCAACCTGTCGGCGCAACCTGGCAGCACGTCTGGCCGCGCAAGTGGCTCGCGCAACGAGCGCAACTTAAGCGCACTATGCGCCTAGCGACGATGCTGACGTGCTAAGTGCAAAGTGCGCCAACAAAATGCCACATTACGCCTCATGAGCCCATGAGCCCGAGTCCGAGTCCGAGTCGCTAAGCCCCTACGGGACTTAGATCCCATGGAAATAAATTTTCCAAGAGCAAAAAGCATGAATGCTTTCAATTGTTTATTTAGCCTTTTTCTCATTAGAAAAATAACCTCACATGGCACACCCATGTGCACCTCCACACCACATGTGCATCTCTAAAATAGTATAGCTAATATATAGAGATACAACTCCTTTGGTCTAGCCGATGTAGGACTAAAATTCCCAATAAAAATGACCAAAATCCAACAATCCCCGACATATCTCTATATATGGGTATAAGTGCTCCCTACAGTAACTGTCCATCATGCATTAGGAGAGATGTCGTTGACGACTTGAATCTTTTTGCATGGGTCAAACAACAGACTATAATACAAGAATGGACTAAGCCTTGAATTCTACACCATAGCTGAAATTCTTTTCACTCACATAATGTAGTTACATGTGCTTTTGGCTACACATTAAAGGTCCTATGCCAGCCTGGTTTCAGTATATAATTTTAGGCGTCTACTAGTTTACCCTCAAGAGACGGCCTGAGATCTCGGTCCATACACTATAAGTGAGTTTATTATAAAGAGACATGGCATGAAGCGCTTTGCGCTTCCCTTGCGGTGCTACGCCGCTATGACATGGCTTAAAGCCGAGGCCTTACCTCGTAACGGAAATCTTATTGTAGTGTCATACTACTGTAGCATGAGGCCACCACCTCTTTGTAGTGCCAAACTATCCAGCATGAAGCCTTAGGCTCATTTGCGGTGTTACGCCGCAACGACATGGCTTGCAAAGCCGAGGCTTTATCCCTAACTGGGTACCTCATCGTGGTGCCGTGCCACTGTAACATAAGGAACTCCTCCTTTTTGTAGTGCTGACTACACCCTTCTTTATTTTAACATACAGCATTAAGCTAACTGCCTATTTGTGGTACTATGCCGCTGTGACTGGCTAGCAAAGCCGAGGCATTATCCCATGCCTGGGATCCTCATGGTGGAGTCACCCCACAATTGCTTGGAGTTTCACTCCTTGTAGTGCTGTTCTACCATGCTTCTTGTAAAGCACACCAGGCATTCACTCTGCCTGAGAACTCATTAAGGCATTTAAGCCAACCTTCCTACATGATCCGTTTTTCGCAAAAAATAACAGTAGACAACAGTGGTTGTAGGTCCGTAACCTTTCCATGCCCAATAGAACATGTATCCACCGTTCTTGATATTCTTTCGATTAGTGGTCCTCCCTTGAACCGAAAGCTAGATGCCGAGTAGATTTTTCTTTGAACTACTAGCATAAAACTTTCTGGTAGGAATACAATAATATAACATCAGAATGCCTTCAAGCCCATTTTACAAGCTGTGTCATCGACCAGCTGGCGCTCGAGGCCCTTGGTGAACGGATCCGCCTGGTTCTCCTGACTCCGAACATCAATCACTGCAATAACACCCCTCTTGATGAGATCGTGTACTGCCCTGTGCTTCAACCGCACAGTCCTCTTCTTTCCATTGAAGAGGTCATTTGATGCCACCGCCGCAGTCGCCTGGTTGTCGCAGTATATCGGTATTACCGGTATTTGTGCCCCAACCACTGGAAGATCATACATGAGCTTCCGAAGCGATTCTGCTTCCTCGGCTATGGTATCAAGTATAAAGAACTCATATTCCATGGATGACCGCGAGAGCATAGTCCGCTTCCTTCGACTTCCACGATATAGCAGCTCCACCCATAGTGAAAATGAATCCGCCTGTGGACCTCTCGCTCTCCACCTCTGAGCACCAGCTGGCATCACTGAAGCCTTCCACTACCGGCGGATCTCTGCTATAGTACAATGCATATGTCTGAGTCTTCTTGAGATATCTTATAACCTGTTTCACAGCTTTCCAATGTTCAACACCTGGGTTGCTCGTGAAACGACTCAGCATTTCTATGGCGAAAGCTATGTCAAGCCTTGTGGCAGTAGTAGCATACATCAAACTCTCGATTACATTTGCATACTTCAGCTGTCTGACGCTTTCTCCTGAATTAGGCTTCAGCTTCAGATCATACCTGTACGGCGTATCGATCCCTGGAAGATCCCGATACCCATAACGAGTGATCATTTTCTCAATATAATGAGACTGTGACAACGCTAGTCCAGTGTCCGTCTGGATGATCTTGATCCTAAGATCACATCAACTTTCCCCAAGTCCTTCATACTGAACTTGCTCGAGATAAATTTCTTTGTCCCAGTAACACAACCCATATCCGTACCTAGGATAAGCATGTCGTTCACGTACAGACAAACGATCATACCTCTTCCATCAGCGAACTTCATGTAAACATACTTGTCCGTCTCGCTGACCATGTAGCCATTTGACCTTATAACTTTGTCAAATTTCTCATGCCACATCTTGGGAGCCTGTTTAAGACCGTACAAAGATTTTACCAACTTGTAGACTTTGTCTTCAAGATCCTTGACGACAAATACCTCTGGTTATTGCATGTAAATCTCTTTGGTCAGCTCGCCATTTAGGAAAGTCGTTTTCACATCCATCTGATATATCACCATCTTATGTATTGCTGCAAGAGCAATCAACATTCTGATAGTAGTCATCCGGGCTACTGGAGCATACATGTCAAAGTAGTCAATCTCCTGCTTTTGAGAAAATCTCTTGGCTACCAACCTAGCCTTGAACTTGTCAATAGTTCCATTTGCTTTCATCTTCTTCTTGAAGATCCATTTACATCCGATGGGTTTCGCTCCTTCAGGAAGATCAACCAACACCCAAGTGTTATTTGAGGTGATGGAATCAATTTCATTGTCAATCGCCTCCTTCCAGAAAACCGTGTCTCTGGTCTTCATCGCCTCATCATAAGTAAGTGGATCTGCTTCCACATGATAGGTGACAAAGTCACTTTCAAAGTCCTTCGGCCTTCTCACACGCTTAGCTGACGGCTCAGCTTGTTCTGGTTCAATCATTGTTTCAACAACAACATCTTCTTGGACCACATCTTCACTGAAGACTTCAGTTTCCTGCGCACCCTTATTGTTCTCCGGTATATTCGTAAGAACAATATTCTTGTGCCTTGCAAATTTGTCTTTAAAATATTCTGCGTCACGAGATTCAATGATATGATTTGACTTAATATCAAGAAATCTCCGAGCATTACTCTTCTCGGCATACCCCAAGAAGATCGTCTTAGTAGTCCTTGTCCCAAGCTTCTGAATCTTCAGATCTGGAAGCTTGGCACATGCCAGACACCCCCACACTCGAATGACATTCAAGTTAGGTCTGACCTTGAGCCAGAGTTCATGAGGAGTAACGTCTGAAGTTGCATGAGGCACTCTATTTAAAATAAAAGTGGCCGTCAATGCAGCTTCTTCCCAGTAGCACTTAGGAAGATCCGCAGTCAACATCATTGAGTTAATCATTTCTGTTAATGTTCTGTTCTTTCTCTCTGCTACTCTGTTTGATTGAGGAGAGTACGGAGCCTTAATCTCATTGACAATTCCATGTTCTTTGCAGAATGATGTGAATTCATGAGACATGTACTCCCTACGTCGATCACTTCTTATTCTTTTGAGTTATCCCCACCTCTATCACTTTTTATTCTTTTGAGTTATCGTCCAGTCTGCCACTCAGCTTCGGCTCTGAACTCCTTGAACTACTCGAATGCTTCGTCTTTAGCCTTCAGCAAGTAGACGAACGCATACTTTGAGAAATCATCGATGAAAGTTATGAAATACTTCATCCCGACCTTTGTAGAGAATTGTTTGAAGTCACATATATCGGAGTGTACCAACTCAAGAAGATCTATACTTCGATTAACCTGAGAAAAGGGTTTTTTTTTGTGATCTTTGTTTGAGCACAAACTTCACGTTTCTATACCTTACCCCCACACTTGGAGATAAGCCCTAGACTAGATATTCTGTTTATTCGTTTACAATGAACATGTCCTAGTCTATTATGCCACAACTCAAAAGTATAAGTAGAAGGAGTAATTGCATTAATAACATTGGACTGATTTACAAGCTAAATTTTGAACATTCCTTCGGTATAAAAAGCTTTTCTGAAATATGTTTCCTTGATAGACATCACCATCTGGCCAGCATTGATGTCCATCCTGAGGCCTGCGTTACAAATTAGGCCTCCAGAGATCAGGTTCTTGGCGATATCAGGTACGTGCTTCACGCCTTGAAGCGTCAGAGACTTGTCAGCAGTCAGTTTCAATACCACCATCCCAATCCCGAGCACTTCAACTTGTGCCTGGTTCGCCAACATAACCACTTCAGAAATATGTGTGTAGGTGGTGAACCAGTCCTTGCTGGAGCCGACATGGCAGGTGGCTCCAGTGTCTATCCACCAGTCAGAGTCAGTCCCTACCGCATTAACCTGCACAATCATAGCAACAACGTCAGTGATCATAGATACCTTACTAGGCTCTCCTTGCTTTGATTGCTTGGTCTTTGCTTTGCATTCATTCTTGAAGTGGCCCTTTTTGCCACACTTGAAACAAGCCAAATAGGACTTTGGCTTCTTTTTCTTGAACGAAGTTCCCTTGACTTTCAGATTGTCAGGGTCCTTCTTCTTGCTGTGGGAAGCCGCCTGCTTTTCCCTTGGTTCCTTGGTATGAACCAGATTGGCGTTAGCCAATTGATTGGACAGTGCGTCCACCTTCAGTTGAGCCCGTATCTAGTTCTCAACATAGATTTCTTGCAAGAGATCTTCAAGGCTGATCTCAAGCTTCTTCCTATGCATGTTTGCATAGAACTTACTCCATCCAGCGGGAAGCTTCGAGACAATCCCTCCAACAACAAACTTGTCGGGGAGGGGCATCGCCTCGTCTTCCAGCTTCTATCGCAGCTTCAGGAATTTCTTCACCTGCGGCAGCATGGACTTCTCGTCCTCAAAGAGCCATTTGTGATATTTTTTAACCACAAATATTTTGCTCCTGTTTTTGCCTTCTTCGTACAGTTTCTTCAGAGAGTCCCATATGTCTCTGGCAATAGTCTTCTTACTGTAGGATTCTGCTAGAGAATCCTTCATAGCATTCAGGATAAGCAACCTGCAAATGCTATTCTCCCTTCTCCACTTGGCCTGAAGTTTAGTAGCCGCAGTGATTGCGGCAGCAGACCCAACATCTGGAATAGTAGATTCCTCTTCAAGAAGCACGTGATCAACGTCACTGAGTTGAAGAGTGAGATAAACCTTCCTCTTCCAGACTTGATAATGCTCTCCATCAAACTTTTCTAACTTACAGAAGTCAGTATTGAGGAGTGAAGCATTAAAGTTTTTCATCGTAGCAATATAGCTTTGAGATTGTTATTGTCGGGGCACAATTTTTCGATAGAAAACTGAGAAGATGAAACAATTGTAAAAATAATGTTCCAACGCAACACTTCTAGGAAGGTTGCGCAAGTTTAACGAAGATCTAAGAAGATCTCATTACAGCAGCATATGATTTTATGAGAATCTAAAAAGATTTCGTAATCCACATCAGCGAAGAAGATGACAGGCGATAGATGGATGAATATCCTGCTGGGGTGAATGATCACCATTGCTCAAAGCTATATTCGCCCCACACGAATAGCTTCCAGGAGCCAGCAAGTTCGTCAAAGAACTTTGGAACACTCCTGCTCTTCTGACTCCTCAGATCTTACATGGTCTCCCGTGCAAAAGCAACGCTGGTGTAACAGTTCTCCTCTCTCAAGACTTCTGTTTACTTGTGTTAAGAAACACTTGTAAACTTTCGTAACTCTCTGTATATGCCTCTGTGTATCTGCCTGTGAGAGTGAAGAGACCTTTTATAGGTCCGAGTAGCAACTGCCCGGTTAGCACAACATTCGAGACGTGGTAATAACCACTCCGAACATGCAGTAACTGCTCAGATCATGCACATGCACGATCTGAAGCAAGTTGCGCACCTCGCGCACCCCGTGCGCCTTGTACACCACGCGCCGAACACTTGCGCCCCCTACGCATTTGAGCGCACAACTGGTCGCGCGATGCTGACGTGCTAAGTCCAAAGTGCACCAATAAAACGCCACATTACGTCTCATGAGCCCATGAGCCCGAGTCCGAGTTGCTAAGCCCCTACGGGACTTAGCTCCCATGGAAATAAATTTTCCAAGAGCAAAAAGCATGAATGCTTTCAATTGTTTATTTAGCCTTTTTCCATTAGAAAAATAACCCCACATGGCACACCCATGTGCACCTCCACACCACATGTGCATCTCTAAAATAGCATAGCTAATATATAGAGATACAACTCCTTTGGTCTAGCCGATGTGGGACTAAAATTCCCAATGAAAAAGACCAAAACCCAACAATTAGAACATCTTTCAATGTGTTGAGTATGTAGATCTAGTAGCTTTTTATGTAAGTAAAGAGTGACCTAAATACTTGTCTCCCTCATCCATTACTGAGAGACGAAGCATGCTTGCAATAAAGATCCTCTCTGCAGTAGGTACTAATTTGCTGAAATGTATACTAGACTAGGTATAGTTGATATTCTGCCTTGACAAAGATGAGAACTTGTTAAGGATCTCATGAGTAATTTGCATTGATGAGACCAATGCCTTTCCAAACAACATTTTTAGGAAAGCAAAACTATTTTCTAGGGGGGGCCTTGGATTTTATTTTTCCACAACAATGAAAATATAAAGTCCCTCTTATTCTCTCCCAATGTTTAATCCTAGACATACAAAATAAGGGTAAATAATTTAAAACTCATTCCCAAGCCTCCAAAACATGAACCACCCTACCCCATTCAAAGTAGACGTCCCCCGGGATTTATTGGAAGGGTGATTTACAAATAGGAAATTGAATATTTAGGAGTAATTCAGAGTTCAACGGTAACAAGGATTATAATATGTCAAAAAAAGTAACAAGGACTATAATGAATATGAAATTCAAAAATTCTCAATTATTTTAGGACTTGATATGAGACTCTTGAGTGCCTCAAGCACAATAATTTAATGGGTACCAAAAAAATTTATACTATTTAATGTCTATAAGTCCAATTCCCAAAAAAAAAGTCAACCGGACTCATTTTATTCCCCACGTAAAATATTATTTTTGTTATAGGATTCTAAATGTCATATAATAGAATACCAAGAGAAAAGTCAGTCAGTCACACTAAATAATTTTTTTGGTATATTCGCTATCAAAATTCTCTTTCTTCCCTCGCTCTAACAATATAACACTCACAATTCCTCTGCCTTTCCGTCGTTGTCAATCTCCTCTACCCTTATGCCTAAGTTTTTTTTTTCTTTTCCTTTTCATAATTATCGTTATGAACTATCTCAAACATTATTAGCTTTCTTTTTGTTTATATGTCTAGAGCATCAATTTTATTTTTGGTTTGAACAATCTTCAGCTTTATTAGTATTATATGATGGCATATATTATTTCAGATATTATATTTTGTTTATTATTTTATTTCTTAAATTTTGTGTTGATAATACTATTCGTCGATGGGATGGAAAATATAATATGAACATTCAGCTTTGAATGCACCACTTTTAAAATTGATCTCAAGTCCCAACATCTGAAGTCTAGTACTATATGCAATGAGTATGGAATTGATATATTAGAATTTTCAAAGAAAAGCAAGAAATGATATTCAGAATACATCTAGTAATACATGGCTGAAAAGCAATTAACATCATGAGATAGGAAGATAGAGGTAAAATGCATGTTTCTATATTTAAGGATATATTTTCTTCCGATATAGGGACATGGACTCGCCACACGGATATGGCCTCCTTGTACGCGATAAGTTACACAACTATAGGCTTCAAGTACACGAATATAGCCCACGCCCGGGGCTGAGGTTCATAAAGGATGAGTAGACCCACTGCGAAAAATAAATGGAGACCTATTTATTGAAAAAGTGAATGTATATTTGAATTATTAATTAATAATAATAGTTGTTTTCTAATAAGTGTGTCCAATTACAACGAATCTATTGAAAATGTGTGTTCTTTCCATTGTGTCTCTTTGTCATTTATAAAAGCGTAAGTGTTTGAAGCATTGGAAATAACTCATTCATCCATCAAACATTAAGTCTAAGAGAAAGAGGGACTACCAATATTGCTTCGTCCAGTTCCTTTGGTGTGAAGTGCTGCTACCGAAGGAGAAGAACCGTTGTATTCTGGAAGGCTAATCGTCATTGAACCTTAAGTATCAGTGCGGGACGAATATTGTCTGAAGGACATTGAACTATAAGTTCAAGTCTCGGTCTCAGTCAGATCATTTATTATATTATTTACATTCTAAACTATATAAAATACAGAGTAGAAGATAATACTATTCTCATATAAAAAATTTCTATTAAAAAATTCAGAAATTAAATTATCCAAAATTAACATCAACTAAGAAAAATCATTCAAGTACAATTATCTTTCAATTCAGATAGTAATTATCATTTATCCTATAATTATATTTTTAAGTTTAGAATAGTTGAGCCTGCAAAATATTGATTGTAACAAAGACTTAACTAAATATGGGCCAAAAGATTAATTTTACTTTTCTATATGTAATTATATATAAATAAATATAAAATATATAAAATATACATATAAATTTTTTTGGAGCCATATTAATTCGGAAGACCTAGTGCAGTCGTACCCAATGCACTCTCTCAAAACTGGCCATTTAGCCTTCAAGACACGAATATAGGCTTCTAGTATAAGAATATAGCTTTTTCTGGTACACAAATATATGCTTCACATACAAGGATATATGCTTTTGGTACGCAGATATTGTATTTGATACATGAATATGGGCTCAATACATGTATATATGGACTCCTAGATATGGAAATACCCTTTAGGTAAATGGACAGGCTTTTGGTACACACACAGCCTTCCCGTACACGAATATAGGATTCCGCTACATAGATAAGGAATATATCGTTACACGGTACGTGGTGGTACATCGATCAATATAGGCTTTTGGTGCATGGATATAGGCTTTTGTTACTGCATATATATGGGCTCGGTACACGGACATGAACTCATGAACTCTTGTTAGGCATATGTAGATGAATATATATAGGTGTCCGATATAGGAATATAGGTTGTTGGTACAAGGATATAACCTTCTGGTACATGATTCGATACATGGATTTGAGCTTGGTACAAGGATGGACTATTACCTTGTGTTGGATATGTGAATGTATATTTGAAATATTAATTAATAATAATTATTATTTTCTTACAACGAATCTATGACAACGAATCTATTGAGCGAATATAGGAAAGATGTGTTCTTTCTATTGTGTCTCTTTATCATCTATAAAAGAGTAAGTCTAAAATACAGAGTTGAAAATTTATTCTTAGGTGACCGTGTCACCTGGACAAATTTTAACCTTTATGATTTCTCAAATGATTACAAGATTGAATAAAGTATGTTGAACCATTTGTCTAAAGATTCAACCACCTCACCAAACTAAAAAAGAACGCAGAAGATTATTACTTGAAATCACTCACACAATCAGTATCTCCTGAAGGAGATAAACGATTTCAAGAACAAATATTCTCTTCCAACTATCTTGGATGACGATCCTTAAGATCAAAGTACGATCTTTCTCTTACATATTCCTGTGGACGAACACCACGTATCTCCTTCAAAAACACACACAAATTCGCGCGCGCGGGGAGAGAAATCCGATTTTAAATCATAGAAAATCCTAAAATAGTTCAACATCAGTCTTGGACGTCGGAATCTGAACACAACAAAGAGTTGATAAAGATTTGGGACCCACAACAATGTTGTCCGCCGACAGACCGCCCCAGACCAAATACGAACAGTATTTGGTTGGACTAGGCCCAATTGTTTTGTGAGAATATTAGGCAGTGTTCGGACCAAATTACCATACGAAATTGAGACCGAACTCGTTCAGTTCCTTGCAGAACTCTTTCTATGTTCCTATGATGTCCAGACTGACGTCCGGCACCTCGAATCTCCGAATCGAGGCTGGACTCCAACAATATTTTGTAGTAAATATTGTTCTGAATGGTTTTGTAGCTATTTTAGGTGCAACAAGTACTACAAAAATTAATAACTTATTATAAAGAGTAAATGTATTATTTACATTGACTCGATACCAACATGATTTTTTTTTGAAATTCCACACACAGAATTGGGGGTGGGGGATTCGAACCTTGCCGGCCCCGCTCTAGTACCAGAGCTCGGGCTGGATTCCAGCAAACAGGATGCTGACAAGTGGATACATAACAAAAATAAAGTTGTCCCTGTTACTTCGTCCAGAGAGATTTTAAACAATCTTCAGTTATTAATAGGATGTGCCGATTTATTCATAAAACATCTTATAACATAACAGGTGCGACATATATGCAACCACACAACAATACATACATGATACATATAATATGTGACCAGATCATGGCCATTCATGCATAGATACTCACAAGATGATCGCTTGCTTTTTCATACGTACATTTATTTGTGGACACCACCATCCGTAGTAGCTCCATCTATCTTAGCAATTTCTTCAGCGAGAGCCTCTCCAACTAGCTTACTCATTTCTCCGGCTCCGGTATGTAGCAGAGCCGCGAACTTGTCGTGGGTCCAACCTGCGGCCGGCTCGCCATCGTATGTCCACTGGACCATGCAGCCGTCTCCGTCGGCCGGAACCACCTTCAACGTCACCTCCATCTTTCCGAACCCCATACTGTTCTCTATAACCTCATAAGTATAGCTCATCCCTTGGGCATCCATGGCCACCAGCCGGTCCTTACACCAGTGAAGCTGGGGCGAACCTGGCAGTATGGCCGTAGTGTACCTGCAGTGCCGGACTTCAGGTTGAGAGAGCTGAGACTAATTCTAAAAGTGATGCGCTTAATAGTATAGTCAACACAAAATTCAAGAATGTAAAATAATGGCTTAATTGCAGCTCGATACTTTCAACTATTAACTATGTTCAATTTGATATCCTAAAAATTTCACTCGACAATTTCAAGGTTTTGAGAACGTTGGACTGCTAGAGCGATGGAAGAGGAGAAAATTTCGATGATGACTCAGATGTAGGATTTTGAGAACGTCATGCTGCTAGAATTTTGACAACGATTGCATCAAAATTGTTATTTAGCTCAGACTATCCGTCATGTTTGATATTCTAATATATGACATTTAGATATCTCTTTTTAAGCCAACTGAAATAATAAAAATGAGTCCGTAAGACTTTTGTTCAGAATTGAATTTACAATCATTAATAGTATAAAAAGGTAGTATCCTTTAAAAAAATTTGGGGTGCTACAGTTGGCTTATGGGTCTCATACCAAGTCCAAACATGTGTACCTGAAGCTTCCTGGTTTCCCATCGCAGAGTTCAGTGACTTTACTGCAGGAGAGGACGATGGAAGGGAAATACTTGTGGAGGCTGTAGTAGTCACCGAGAAGAGCCCAAGCTTGGGCTGGTGTGACTCCCGGGAGCTTGGTCGAGGTGATTACTCCTTCCCACTTTTCTTCCATTGTAGCTTAACTAATTATACGTAGATAAGGAAGGCTCATCTCCCATTTATACATGATTTCAAAGGGAGTATATAGCTATCAGAATATCTTATACATCTCATTGAAAATGTGGTTTGGCATTTTAAATGAGAGTTATTTGTATTTACTCTCCTAATTACTAATCATATCTATACTCCCCCCCCCCCCCCCCCCCCCCCACACACACACACACACCACCACACACACACACACACACAGCCCTCCTTTTTTTATTTGAATTAGTGTTACCCTCCAATCCTTCGGATAAAGTACAAAAATACCCTCCTTAGATTTTAGTTTTTGCATTTAAAGATTCCTGTTTAAAAAAAACTCTCGTATTTTCATTTTGCTCAGTTTGTACCCTGCTGTTAGAAATGACCATTAATGAAAAATAATAAATACCCAAAATACCTCCCTTACTTACCAGTGGTGGCCATCCCCCTCCTCCCCCCGCCGGCCGACCCCCTCGACCCGCCCCCCTCCTCCCTCCACTGGCCACCCCCCCCCCCCCCCCCCGACCCCCCTCCTCCCTCCGCGGGCCGGCCATGCTCGACCTAGGGGTGAGCATTATTCGATTTTGGACCGAAAATCGAACCGAACCGAACCGAATAAGAGATTCGGTTCGGTTTAAAAAAAAATTCGGTTCGGTTTCGATTTTGAAAATACTAAATTTTCTTATTCGGTTTCGGTTTTGGTTCAAACACAAAAATCGAATAAAAATCTTAATTACTATATATATATATATTTTTTTTTTACTATATATATATATATATATATATATATATATATATATATATATATATATATATATATATACTAAATAAATTTAGGTATATTTAATTACTATATATATTAACAAAAAAGTGCAGATAAACCAAAAAATGGAATAAACTGAAAACTGAACCGATTTAATTCGGTTCGGTTATGGGCCAATTCGGTTCGATCGTATTCGCTTATTCGGGTTCGGTTCAATTCGGTTTTCGGTTATTCAATTCGGTTTAAACGGAATTAACCGAATGCTCACCTCTAGCTCGACCCCCTCCCTCCTCCCTCAGCTGGCTGGCCACCCTCCCCTCTCCTCTGGTCGGCCCCGCTTGACCCGCCCCTATCACCGGAGAGAGAGGGGGGGAGAGAGTGGTGGGAGGGATAAAATCGTATTTTTAGACGTATTTTAACGGCTGTTAACGGCAGGGGTGCAAACTGAGCAAAAATAAAAATGTGAGTTTTTTTTTTTTAAACAAGGGGTCTTTAAATGCAAAACGCAAATCTAAGGAGGGTTTGTTTGCACTTTACCCAAAGATTGGGAGGGTAACACTAATTAAAATAAAAATGGAAAAAGTGGAGATATGATTAGCAATTGGGGGGGTAAATACAAATAACTCTTTAAATGATCAGTTTGGGTTTTGGACATACTAAACTTTTTTTAAAAATTTTAAAATCATCTGGACCGTTGATCACAATCTAACAGTATTAGTAAAATATTCAATTTTGATCTTCAAATTCGACACTGTTACCGACAGTATACCGAAAAATGATCACTTTGAGTCAGAATTATTCTGAAACAAAAATATGTATGACCGGTATACTGATAGTACAACAATATCGATACGCAGGCAATATGTCAATATCGGTATACCTGCTATATATATACCACTGATTCTGATATTGTTTTTTCCAATATTTCCTATAAACGTTCAAATATTCGAATCTTCTTCTTTGCCTTCGACTTTTCAAATTTCTTCTGAGATGACGTTGGTCGCTAGGTAGTAAACAGAAATATTTTTATAGGATAAAGAATTATAAATTAATTAATTTTTTTTAAAAAAAAATCATATAAAGATACATATCGTCATTAGCAACAGCGACATGGTGACTATGTCGTCATTACTATTTGTCAACATGAGTGCATGCACTCATGTCGCCAATAGCATTGACGACTTTGCTGTATTTTCGGTCAAATATATTAGTAGGAATAAACGTTACAAGTAAATGTTCGTGAACGTTATAATTTTTTTAAAATATGCAGTAATGTGGAGACTATTGACTACATAAGTGCATGTTCTTATATCGTCATTAGTAATGACGACTTATATTTTTATATGAATTTTTCAAAAAATTTATCTTTCTTATAATTTACTTATAATTCTTGTCTTATATGAAATTTTCTGGGTAGTAAACAATCTCCTCTTCCCACCACCCAACCAAACACGTGACAATCTTTATAAATTAGGCGGTCGGAAACACAAGGACTGGCATAATAAAGTTTTAAGTTCTTTAAAGTGTTTTGTAATCAGTGACCATGGACTGGAGTATGCAAGTTGAAGAAATTAATCAAGTCTAGTCACATCTGCGTGAACCATATGACCAATTAATTATTCGTTGGGGCTATAGATGATAATGTTGAGAATTTGGAGCTGGCTTTTAATTTTTTTTAATTTCCTCTTTTGAGCTGGCTAATTGATGTGGGCTTCTGGAAGAAAATAGACCATCTCTAATGGTGTATTTGGTAGGAGGAAAAAGTGGGAGGAAGAAAAATAGAGAAGAGAAATGTAAAGGGAAAGATTCATTTTTTCTTGTTTGGTATAGAAGAAAAATAGGAAGGAAGGAAAAGTGGAGGGATTACTTTTCCCTCATAACCTAAGAAATCCAATCCCCCAAAAGTGGAAGGAAAATTGGAAAGAAAAGTAGAGGCTTATATTAATTAACAATTATACCTCCATATAAATGTATTATTTAAAAATTATTTATGAAGTCAAATGGTAAATAAGTGTTTTTAGTTGATGGTAGAATTGGTAAACCCTATATTTTTTACTTTCTTTCCTTCCATTTTTTCTTTCATACCAAACGAAGAAAAATGCATCTCGTATCTTTTTCAACCTTGCTACCAAACACAAAGGAAGGAAATATTCTTTCCTTTCCATGTGGAAGGAAAATACATCCCTCTATTTTTCTTTCCTTCAACTTTTCCATCATTCCTACCAAAGGGAAAAGTGGAAAAAAGAAAAATAGAGGAGAAAAAAGTAAAGAAAAAGATTCATTTTCTCTTGTTTGGTATGGAAGGAAAATAGAAAGGAAGGAAAAGTAGAGGGATTACTTTTCCCTCATAACCTAAGAAATCCAATCCCCCCAAAAGTGGGAGAAAAAGTGAAAGAAAAAGTGGAGGCTTTTATTAATTAACAATTATACCCCCATATGAATGTATTATTTAAAAATTATTTATGAAGTCAAATGGTAAATAAGTATTTTTAGTTGAGGGTAGAATTGATATACCCTATATTTTTTACTTTCATTCCTTCCATTTTTTCTTTCATACCAAACAAAGGAAAATGCATCTCTTATCTTTCCATCCTTGCTGCCAAACACAAGGAAGAAAATGATCTTTCCTTTCCATATGGAAGGAAAATGTATCATCATCTTTTTTCTTCCACTTTTTCATCCTTCCTACCAAACACAGTCTAAAGAAACTTTTTAAAATTGGATTTCTATCATACTTGACATGATACTTTAAACAGATTTCAATCCTACTTGTTAGAGTTTCTATATAGAAATTACATAAATAAAAAAAATAGTCTCCAATGGTTCTCCATTTCTATTATATATGACAACAGATGAAAGGATCACTTTAATGTTATGGGACCCAATATCAATGTTGGTATTTTTGCCTATTTGTTGGTGTGTTTGCCTTAGAGACTAGAAAGATAGTCCCACATTGCCTAGGTCAAATGGATTGTATCTCTATATAAAGCTTTGCTTGTGTTGAGAGAATCACATGAGGTGTAGAGACATATGGGTACCACGTGGGGGAATTTTTCTTGTGGAAAGAAGGTTAACCCAACAAATAAGCATTAATGCTTTTTGTCATGCTCATGGGATAATTTTCCTATGAAGCTAAGCCCCGAAGGGGCTTAACGACTCAGACTCGGACTCGGGCTCGGGCGTAAGGGCGTAAAGTGGCGCACATAGCACGTCAGCATCGGCGGATGGCGCCTTGTGCGCAATTGATGCGCTCGCATCATCGGCGCATGGCGACTTGTGCGTAGTTTATGCGCTCGAAGCATCGACACATGGCGCCTTGTGCGCAGTTGATGCGCTCGTGCGCTCGTCTTCTACGCGAGTCGCATGCGAAGGGGCCGCGCAGGTGCACGCACAGGAGCTACGCAGGAGCCACGGGGCTACGACGCAGCTGCGCGCTTGCGTTAATGCGCACTGAGCTGCTGTATTGCGTTGCTGAGCTGCTGTGCTGTTGTGATGTACGTATGTGCAGCTGCGTGCAGGCGCACCGGCTGATGTGCTGGATAAGCATTGGCGCATAGGTGGCACTTGATGTGGCTGATTGGAAGGTCTGAGCGATTATGGAATGATTGAATCAATTTTTTAGATCCATATTCTGTGGGATTTGAATTTAATTCATTCATATCTTTCCATTATTCGTTCCTATCTTTTCGCAATCAGTTACGGCCAGGATTATGATTAGGGTTTCGACCATTCTCTATAAATACTCTCTTCGTGCCTTCATTAAAGACTTACGCTGGAAAAAAAAGAGCGTTGTGCCGCTGCTGCTATTGGAGTCCTTGGGAGTTCTTCGAGTTAGTTAAAAGTGGTGACAACGAGTGTTCCAGAAGTTCTTTCAAACTTGCTGGTTCCTGGGAGCAAGATCGCAATCAGGTGAATCTTGATTTAACAACGATGATCTTAATCACCACAACAAAACAACGTGATCTTAATCACTCTAGCAGAATTGCGGTGATCTTTATTTCACCAGCTAAGTTGCTTTTATCAACTCGTATTCTCATGGAGACCGAGTCATCAACCTCATATCTCACTAATAGAATGAGTAACCATCTCTCTCTTTCTAAGAGATCGAGATTTTCATCTAACGATATGTTTCGGGAATAACAATCTCAAAGCAAGATTCAGATCTGATGGAGAACAACCATGCATAACTTTTTGACACAAGTTTTAAACATGAGAAGTTTGACGGGGAGCATTACAACATCTGGAAGAGAAAGGTCAGCCTTAATCTTCAACTCATGAGCGTCGACTATGTGTTGACAAATCCTGAACCTTTGATTCCAGAGGATGAAAATGCTCGAAGGGTTGCTGAAGCCACGGTTTTGCAGTCAAAGTGGAGGCGGGATAACAACCTTTACAAATTGTTGATTCAGAAATCAATGGAGGACACTTTGGTAGAGTCATACAACAAGACGGTCAATGCAATGGACGTCTGGCAGTCTATAGAGAATCTCTAAAGGCAGATAAGAACAGAAATAAGATCCATGTGATCGAAAAAGTTTGGAGGATGCGGTTTGAGGACGAAAAAACCATGTTGCCTCAAGTCAAGGAGTTCCTCAACTTACGTCAGAAGCTGGCGGATGACGGCATGCCCTTAGTCGATGCTTTTATCATCGGGGGTATTGTCGCCAAGCTCCCACCTGGGTGAAGCAACATCATCGCGAACATGCATCACAAGGAGATGGAAGTGGATCTGGAATGCCTCTTGCACTGGATACATATTGAAGACGAGTTGAGGGCTCAACTCAAAGTGGGCGCCCTATCCAAGCAGATAGCTAAGGTGAACATAGTGCAAGGAGGAAATTCTAAAGGGAAGCAGAAGGCTCCCTACCAAAAGAAGAAAGACGTTCACCATCTGAAGGTAAAGTCGGCTAAGTTCAAGCCCAAGTCCAAAAAACCTGGGACTTGTTTCAACTGTGGCAAAATGGCCACTGGAATAGGGACTGCAATAAAAAAATAAAACAAAAGGAGCAAGGTGAGGCTAACTTTATTGCTATGATTGCGTAGGTTGACTCAGCTGGGATTGACACGGACTGGTGGATAGACGCTGGGGCCTCGTGTCATGTTTGCTCAAAGAATGAGTGGTTCATCACGTACCAACATGTTTCTGAGAGGGTTATAATGGCAAACCAGACACAAGCTGAAGTACTCAGGATCGGGATGGTGGTATTACAACTGACTTCAGGGAAGTCGCTGACGCTTCAGAATGTGAAGTACGTACCTGCTATAGCCAAGAACCTGGGCTCTGGAAGCCTGCTCTGCAACGCAGGCTTAAGGATGGACATTAACGCTGGTCAAGTCGTTATGTCCTATAAAGGAACATACTTTGAAAAGGCCTTTTGTACCGAAGGGATGTTCAAACTTCAACTTGTAACTCCTATGGAGATAGTGAATGCAATTTCTTCTTCTGGTTATTCTTTTGAGTTGTAGCATAATAGACTAGGACATGTTTATTGTAAAAGAATAAACAAGATATCTAGCCTAGGGCTTATCTCTAAATGTGGGGGTAAGGAGTTGGAGAAGTGTGAGGTCTGTGCGTAGACAAAGATCACAAGAAAATCATTCAAGTGGGTAAACCGAAGTACAGATCTTTTGGAGTTGGAGTTGGTGCACTCAGATATCTGTGACTTCAAACAGTTCTCCAAAAAGGCCGAGATAAAGTATTTCATTACTTTCATCAACGACTTCGCAAAGTATATGTTCGTTTATCTACTCAAGTCTAAAGATGAAGCATTTGAGAAGTTTAAGGACTTCAAGGCTGAAGCCGAGTGTCAAACCGGACAACAACTTAAGAGACTCAGAAGTGATCGAGGTGGCGAGTATAGGTCTCATAAATTCGTATCATTCTGCAGAGAACATGGAATTATCAACGAGACAACTGCTCCGTACTTCCCTCAATCAAATGATGTTGCAGAAAGGAAGAACAGAACGATAACAGAGATGGTGAACCCAATGTTGTTGACTGCAGGTCTTCCAAATTGCTTCTGGGGTGAAGCAGTACTTACGGCTATGTTCATATTGAACAAAGTGCTGCATGCAACTTCAGAAGTCACTCCTCATGAACTCTGGTTCGATGACCCAACTTGAATGTCATTCGAGTGTGGGGGTGTCTGGCGTATGTGAAGCTTCTGTATTTGAAGATTCGGAAGCTGGGAACAAGGACTACGAAGACTATATTCTTGAGTTATGCTGATAAGAGTGATGCTCGGAGGTTCTTTGATATTGAGTCAAACCATATCATTTTATCTCGCGATGCAGAATTCTTTTAAGATAAATTTGCAAGGCACAAGAACATTGTTCTCGCGAACATTCCGGAGAATAATGTGAGTACACAGGAGGATAAAGTTCCTTACGAAGAGGCAGTCCAGAAAGATGTTATTACTGCAGAAACAACTATTAAACCAGAACTCGCATAATCTGTTTCTAAGCGAGTGAGAAGACAGAAGAACTTCGGAGAGGATTTTTTCACCTATCACGTGGTAGCAGATTCGCTTACCTATGATGAGACGATGAAGACCATAGATGCTGTCTTCGGGAAGGAGGCTATTAATGATGAGTATGACTCAATAACCTCCAACAACACGTGGGTGCTGGTCGACCTGCCTGAAGGAGCAAAACCAATCGGATCCAAATGGATCTTCAAGAAGAAGATGAAGGCCGATGGAACTATTGACAAGTTCAAGGCAATGTTAGTTGCCAATGGGTTTTCTCAGAAGCAAGGGATCGATTATTTTGACACATATGCTCCATTAGCACGGATGACGACCATCAGAATGTTGATTGCTCTGAGCACAATTCACAAGCTGGTAATTCATCAGATGGATGTTAAGACCACTTTCCTGAATGGTGAATTGACCGAAGAGATCTACATGCAACAGCCAGAAGGATTCGTCGTCAAGGGCCTCAAAGACAAAGTCTGTAAGTTGATAAAATCTCTGTATGGTCTGAAACAAGCTCCCAAGATGTGGCATGAGAAGTTTGATAAAGTCCTAAGATCAAACGACTACGGGGTCAGCGAGATGGACAAGTTTGTGTACACAAAGTTTACTGATGGGAGAGGAGTTGTCGTTTGTCTGTACGTGAAGGATATGCTGATCTTGAGTACAGATCTAGCAAGTGTCACTGAGACAAAGAAGTTCCTCTCGTCTAAATTCTGCATGAAGGACTTAGGGGAAGCTGATATTATCTTGGGGATAAAGATCATCCAGACAAAAACTGGAGTGGCATTGTCACAGTCTCATTACATTGAAAAGATGCTCACACGCTATGGGTATCAGGGTCTTCTAGGGATCGATATGTCGTATAGGTGTGACAAGAAGCTGAAGCTAAATCCAAGGGAAAGCGTCAAGCAATTGGAGTACTCAAGGGTCATCTGGAGTTTGATGTATGCGACTACTGCCACAAGGCCTGACATAGCTTTTACCGTAGGGATGTTGAGTCGGTTAACGAGTAATCCAGGTGTGGAGCACTGGAAAGCTGTGAAAAGGGTTATGAGATACCTCAAAAGACCTTAAAAGTATGCACTGTACTACTGCAAGATCCAACAGAAGTGGAGGACTTTAGTGATGCAAGCTGGTGCTCAGGAGTAGAGAGTAAAAGGTCCACATGAGGATATATTTTCTTCTTGGGTGGAGCTGCTATGTCGTGGAAGTCGAAGAAGCAGACTATGTTGTCTCACTCTTCTATGGAATCTGAGTTCTATGCACTGGCAGCTGCAGCAGATAAAGCGGAATGGCTTTGGGAGCCCATGTATGATCTTCCAATAGTTGGTGTGCAGATTCTAGAAGTACCAATTTACTGTGACAGCTGTCACGCCCCGGTCCCGTAGGAGCGATCGTTCTCGCTAAGACATGATGCCGCACGAGCCTAGGTTGTGCTCGTACAAGACCAAGTCCAGAAATGGCTGATTGAAGCTAGGCCTTAGACACAGAGTATCCCTATTTGCAGCGGAAAGTAAATAAACATAAATTGAAACAACTCAATAGTCTTTATCGACATTCAAAAATTATTACAAGTGGTGCTAGGCCGAAATTATAATTTTTTCAAGCTCTCTCTCTCTGAAACATAAAAGGTGTGCCAAGTGGCTTACAAGATGGAATGATTCATGGCGATGTTCCGATACATTATGTCCTGTATATGGTGCTTTAGTTCCTTTGCAACGTTCCAAGGCTCCAGAGTTAGCTTCGCGCCTCAGCACGTTCGAGAAAATTCTCCGCACCCGACGTAGTTCTCCGCACCCTGCAAGAAGACTATGTGGTTATCAGTACATTGTTATGCACTGGTGGGGAGGCAAGCTCGCTCACTCGCTATCATTTTCAAACACGTTCATTTTACTTTTTTGCTCCGTCTATCATTTATTGTCTTATTAATCTTGACTTAGGATCAGTTTCATGCCATAACATTCAAAGCCTATCCCATGTTATCACTTTCAAGTGTCACATAAGTAAAACATGTGTAACTTACCATACATACCGTATGATCGTCCCTATCCAAAGTAAACCAAGTTAGCCAACATATTATGCATTATGAATTGACAGGTTTGCATAAGTATTCAAAAGTGTCAAGGGCGTGTTCCTGCCTCAGGTGGTAGCGCATCGTAAGCGTATTTCTAACTCATTTGTACGAAGTACTCTAGCTCATTTGTTGTGTTATATATATATATATATATATATATATATATATATATATATATATATATATATATATATATATATATATATATATATATATATTCAAGCTTATTCAGAAGGTGCTTCGTTCAGTTCCATAATTGTTCACCTTATTCAAGTTGTTAGGATGTGTTGTACCCAACTGTTGTTTAGATATGTTTCATTCAGTAACGTAGCATGTTCAGCTAAGATTTACTTGTTTCAATGCAAGGTCTCGTACACGGATTTTTCGTAATTGAGCCAACTTAATCTATATGCATCGGTCGCTGGCACCACAAGCCATTTGGACATGTTCCTCTTTATATTTGTATATATCAAGCGTGATGGCTGTTACATCTTGATAGTCTACGCAAAACCCGACCTTATGTCTCTTGGGTGACCGAGCCTACAGCCAAGCAGCCCGTAAGCCATGATTTTGCCTAGGCCGGCCATGATGTCGTTGATCCTTGCCTTGGAATCCTCATTTGATTTTTCCTCCCTATACGAGTGGGTTGTCCGCGACCATTTCATATTGTCATTTTATTTTTAACTTAACGGCTATCTTTGAGCCATAGGCTGTTTGTGAGCCATAATGCATTATCGACCAGGTTGGCAGCGGCGTCTGTGCAGCGCAGGTAGCGAGCCTTGTAACCCCTCTTCTCGAACTTCTAAATTTGTACTTATTTTATTTTATTAGTAAATATTTTTGATGTTAGGAAACAAATTTTAATTTGTAATTCTTTTATTTGACGAAGGGATTTGTCAAAATTATTTTATATATTGTAGAAATTTGAATTATAGGATACTTTTTAAATGCTATTTGATCATATGGATATCAAATTATTTTATATATTTTAAAAGGTAAGGATATTAATGGATATCAAATTAAATATTGTCCAGCACCTTACACACTATCAAAAGATGAAAAACAAATCTTTTGTAAGCGATTGTCTAATTTGAAGTTACCTGATGGTTATAGTTCAAATATTAGCAATTGTGTCAAGTTGGAAGAATGCAAGATTATTGGTCTCAAGTCCCATGATTATCATGTTTTAATGCAACAATTGTTGTCGGTTGCTTTAAAAGGACTTCTTCCAGAGTGACCAAGGAAGGCAATCTTTCGTTTGTGTTCGTTTTTTAATGAACTCTGTCAAAGAGTGATTGACAAAAATAAATTGAAAGTATTAGAGGATAAAATTGTGGAGACAATATGCATATTGGAAAGGTACTTTCCTCCAGCTTTTTTTGATATCATGGTTCACCTGACAATACATTTAGGACGAGAGGCTAGATTATGCGGGCCGGTGCATTATCGATGGATGTACCCTTTTGAGAGGTATGCAATAGAACTTTGTTATAATTTTAGAATTTATAGTTTATATAATAAATTCCTAAATCAGGTCATTGACCATTTATATTTTTCTACTCCTTGTTTGAATCTCCAACATATTTATGAAGTATCTTAAGGGATTTGTTAGAAATCGTGCTCGACCTAAAGGATGCATAGCAGAATGCTATCTTGTGGATGAATGTGTGAGATTCTGTAGCGAATACATGCCACAAGCAGCAACTTTCGGTGTAAAATTAAATCGAAATGAAGACTTTGAGGATGACGCAATTATAGAGGGGCGCCCAATTTCAAAAGGAGAAGTAATTACCTTGTCAAGTGAAATATTGAAGGCTGCTCATCTTTATGTTCTTCTAAATAGTACAGAAGTTGAACCATATATTCCGTAAGTATACTACCAACACATTTCAATACTAGAAGTTGCATTGAGGTTATTTAGCTATATATATATATATATATATATATATATATATATATATATATATATATATATATATATATATATATATATATATATATATATTAGTAACTATATATTAGTAACTATATAAACTTTGATGTCTGTATTAGATTACACATGGAGGAGTTAAAGCGTGCTGATCGGCGTTTGTTACGGGATAATACTTTGTTGCAGAAGAGACATTTAGAAACATTTATATCATGGATGTCAGAGAAGGTCACACACACACACACACACACACACACACACACACACACACACACACACACACACACACATATATATAGAAGGGGCAAATTTTAATGTTAGTTATTCTTTTACAGGTTAATCTTGAAAGTCCAATGAGCACAATATCGGATACACTTAGATGGCTCATGCAAGGGCCTAGACGTGTCGCAATATCGTACTTGGGTTATGTGATCAATGGAAAATGCTTTCATACAACAGAAATTGAGAGATCCACTCAAAATTATGGTATTTATATAGAGGCTGAGACTATATGTAGATCCAGTGCCAGGGACACAACGCAAGTTGTTTCAAATGTTTCTTACTATGGAGTTATAAGGGATATTTTGTTGTTGGACTTCAACACATTTCGAATTCCTATTTTTCGATGTGATTGGGCCAACATTGTTGGTGGTATAAAGAAAGAGGATGGATTCACCTTAGTTAATCTTCATGAAGGATTAAGTAAAATAGGAAGAGATCCATTCATTCTTGCATCACAAGCAAAGCAAGTATTTTACTCTAGAGAAAATGAAAGATCAAATTGGCATGTAGTATTAAAGGCACCACCAAGAGGCTTTCATGACTTGGCTACCTTTGATGAAAGTATTTATACGTCATATGCTCCACAAGATGTTTCTGCGCTTGTGATAGACCATAGGGATGGTGATGAGCAGTACAAGAGGAGGGATTGTGAAGGTATTCTTGTGTCACTATAGTAGATGGGGGTGTAATAGAGATACTCTTTTTGAGTAATCTGTTTTTTTTTTCTATTTTGGACAAATGTGTCATCTAACTTTTATGTTTATTTGTTAAAATTTGGATGGGAGTCAATGTTTTATCTTTGCCATATGTCTATTGATCTCCATACTTGTGCAATGAGTTGTTAAAATTGTATGTTTATCTGTTAAAATTGATTGTGAATTGCTCTTCGTGAGATTTGGAGTACCCAGTATTTAGAATTGTATGTTTATCTTTGCCGAATAATAAACAATGCTCAAAACTGCAATTCAGATGTTCTTTGTTGGAATTTATAAATCTGAGACCGAATAATAAATAATGCTCAAAACTGAATCTGAGACCGAATATATGATCATTATTACTTGTGTTGGAATTTATCTGGGTTTTTGGCAGTTTCCTTTAAGATGTCAGGTGTTCTTTTTCCCTCTTGTATGCATCATTTTGTCATTGACTAAAAATTCATCTTCATTTACTTGGTTGTGTAGCGTTCAAACTGCAAGTCATTTCATAACTCCGAAAAATGTCGAAAGGCTCAGACAAGCAAAAGAAGGCAATGGAGTGCAGGTTTGATTGTTCGTCTTTCCTTAGCATAAAGAGTGATTAACAAATCGCTTGTGGGATATCAGCCAATCTGAATATCATCCCCTGTGGGAGTGCAGGTTATATTACTTAATCTAAGAACAATATTGGCATAACAAGCATGTATAGATATAAAGTAATAAACCATCTCAGTTAGAAATAGTTTATTTTTTTCTTCAGTTTGCATAATCAAAATTTAAAGAAAAAAAATTAAAGAACAAAATCTGAAATAAAATTCATTATCAAGATTAGAATTTCCTTAATATCTGCTACTATCAGTCTATTGTTTTTCATTGTTGTTCATTGTTTTTCATGTTGTTTCTCCTAAATGATGAAATCAAATTCATTATCAAGTTAGAAATAGTTCATTGTTAGAATTTCCTTAATCTGAAATCAAATTCATTATCAAGTTAGAAATAGTTCATTTTTTCATGTTGTTTCTCCTAAATGATGATTTTGACAAACTTTGAAATATGAGAGTTCCTGAATATATGCTTGTTGTTTCTCCTAAATAGTTCATTGTTTTTCATTATCAAGTCTGTTACATTATATCTTGACTGTTTGGCCTAATAAGATGTTGGTTAGTGAAAAAGTACTTGTAAAGTTTGCCTGTCGCTTTCTAACTTGCAGTAACTCAGTGTACCTTATATGTATCATTAATGCTTTCGAGAGAAAATGATTTGTGAGTTGTTAATGATACAATCCGTAGTTGTTGCGGTTCTAGTTTTGTTATGAAGCACATTTTTGTGGTGACGTGCAGCTGTCTGTACTCGTCACTATCTTATATTTTAGTAAAATTTTGATAAAAGGAAGACAAAACAGTGCATCCTGTAAGAATTGTCCTTTTTTGACGTGTTGGCTATACATTGTTCAGTAGTATACTCTTTGCAACATCTCCCTCCACCACATCATTTCCTAGATCTTGGTAGTTGATTTCCTACCACTTTTTATATCTTGTAGTGAATATGGTGCCATTTTGAAAGTTAAATTTGTAACTGAGGGCAGCCCCCTCAATCGCCATGGTAGGGCTCATTCAGTTGTTTATAAACTAATTAAGCTTTCCCTTCTATGATCAAAAGACTAGAAGTTACGAATCTTAACTCTAGAAGGGCATTCATTTGTGAAGAAAGAGCACCTGAATGAAGTAATGGCACCTTATTTTATTCCAGGCACTACTGTAGCCAGAAATCATAATTTCTAGAGAAGTTTATTGAAACTCGGTACTGTTGGTGATTACATTAGAAATTTTGTTTTTGATTGCATAATTTCACAAAATTGAAAATTGAGCACTAGTTTGGAGGCCTATTGCTTGGAACAGCCAAGAATCTGTACATCAACACAAAGAATTCATAGATCATCAACGACAAACATAGAGGTGCCACTGACTCTCTCTAAAAAACAGGACTTAGGCTTCAAGTTAGAAATTTCCCACAATCTGTGGTGCTCATCAACCAGGTCCGAAATTACAAGATCGCATTCGAAGAATGGGGTACTATTGGCCTTCCATGATAGCAGATGCTGTGGATTACGCCAGAAGGTGTAAAGCATGTCAGATTCATGCCAATTTTATTCACCAACCTTCTAAATTTCTACATCCTACAGTAGCTTCTTGGCCCTTCGAAGCTTGGGGTATGGATGTCATTGGTCCTATTAACCCTCCTTCTGTTAAAGGACATCGGTTCATATTAGCTATAACCGATTATTATTCTAAGTGGGCAGAAGCAGTCCCCCTTGCTGAAGTGAAAACATCTAATGTGATCAACTTCATCAAATATCATGTCATTTATCGCTTCGGGATTCCTCGACGAATAATTCATGACAATGGTCCACAATTTGCTAGTCAGGTATTTTATCGGTTCTGTGATAAGAATCAAATTCAAAATTTGGCTTCTACGGCTTATAATCCAGCTGCTAATGGTCTAGCCAAAGCCTTCAATAAGACTATCATTAAACTTCTCAAAAAGTTTGTCTCTTCTAATAAACGTGATTGGAATGAGAAACTTGGAGAATGTTTATGGGCTTATCGAACAACAGTCCGAACTCCTACTGGTTTCACACCATTTTTATTTGTTTATGGATGTGAGGCTGTTCTTCCCTTGGAAATCCAGATTCCATCTCTTCGAATAGCTATTGCTAATGAACTAACTATAGAGAACAATGATCGCTTACGACTCCAAGAACTTGAAGGATTGGATGAGAAGCGTCTTCAAGCATAACAGCATATTAAACTATATCAAGCCCGTATATCTCGAACTTTCAATCGTAAAGTTAAAGAGAGGGTATTCAAGATTGGCGAGTTAGTATTAGCCGTTCGAAGACCGATGATTATGACTCACAAAAGCAAAGGGAAATTCCAAACGAAATGGGAAGGTCCTTATGTAATTGAAACCGTGTTTTCTAATGGCGACTATCGGTTATCAAAGCCTAATGGAGATCTACTCATGATGCCAATCAATGGAAAATTTCTTAAGAAGTACTATGTATAAAGAAAAATGATGATGAAAATAAAGCTTCTTTTATTATTATTTTGTTCAAGACAAAAGATTAAGGACGAGGGCCACTGCCTTCGCCTTCCTTATTGAATACATAGTCAGCCAATGCATATAAAGCATCGTTGCCAGAACTCATAAAAAATTTGCAGACAGCCATCCTCAGTGCTTCTTCTTCAGGAGTTTTCCTTAGCTCCACTAAGAAAGCAAGGATATCTTGTGGTGGCTTGGGCGTAGAAGAGTTCTCGCTTACTTCGGTTGGGCCTGACACAATTGGCTCGACGGGGTGTGTTTCGATGACGTCCTCAACCTTTATGGAGACTTCATTCTTTTGCTGCATATCCTTGGAAGACATTTCCAATAGAGGAGTGGAAATAAGAATGAAACGTTACAAAGAGTTTTCACCTGTTTATAGGAGAGATCTGTTGATGAACTGGTCCTTGAAAATAACTTTTCATTCCCGAAAAGGTCTGTCCGTTCATTTTATTAGGTTCATCCATTTAATTACGGATTTGAATCAATATTCTCTTTTCCCGAGAGTTATGTTGGTTCATTCATCCATTAATATGGACATATATGCTCATGACGTCTGTCTCCTTATTCTCCAGCTACCAAGGTTTGGTTAAGCTGATTTCTTGTTTCCTTGGAGAGGGATTTTAAATCTTCTATTGATCAAAAAAAAGAGTGGGATTCGTTATTTATCATATTTTTATGACCTCTGGATAAATATTAAATCCACTTAATTTCCTTATCTATCATTTCCATTTGACCTCTGCATAGATATTAATCTACTTTTTTTCTGAGTTCTTACATGCTGTCATGTCCATAATACCTCTGATAGTATTGTATACTCTAAACAGAAAACAAGACTTTATTATCTATCATGTCCATACTACTTTTTGGATAGATACAAATCATTGAGCGTAGAAGACTTGTCATTTCCATTCTCATTTCATCATAAAAGTCTATTACATTTCTTAGACTTTCTTACAAATCATAATAGAAATCTATTACAATCTTGGATTTTTATTCTATACAACAACGATGACCTAATCGAGATCTATTTCTTCTTTGGATCTTCTTCATCGGATTCGTTGTTGGTGTCAATTCCTTACTGTCTGAGCCTCAATGGCGACCAGAACAGAAGGAATCAAACTCTGGTCTTCTCTCTCAGACGAGAGGAGAATCCCAGAGTATGGCAGCCCGAAGACGTGTTGCTGCCAATACAACTGGTGGAGGAGTGGCGGCCTCTCAAAGGAGATAGGAATGTATCCAGCATTGGGATACGATTCCTAGTTCTGCCGTGAAAGGAACTCTACTACCCAATTTCTTGGATTAGAGTTGACTCCACCATCCAACTCTCCGTGTATAAAGGCTCTTCCTACCAACAGAGGAAGACCCTTCTATCCCACGAAGAGTTCTGAGTTGTCTGATTTGCGCGTCAAAAGCGCATGAGCTCCCTGATGTTGATGTCAGAAGAACGCTCCTCACAGCGTCAAAGTCGCCAATACCGGTTCTGGAAAAGCTCTCCAGCCAAACTTCTGCAGAAAATAACAAAGAAGAAGTGTTTTAGACAGAAGTATCATCAGACGCGTATTAGTTAATTAAAACTGAAAACAGTTTCTTATGCATCTTGTTTTATCTTCAACAGGCAACAAGACTTTACGCTTGATGTTTTTACGCCCGTGATTCATGAGCATTCAAATCAACAGGGCTCTCTATGCCAGTGTCTCATGTGCACCCTATCCAACAAGGCTTTTTACGCCCGTTCATCTTTCCTATGAGATTCTACATCTATCAAGGATTTACGCTCGTGAGTATATATTTTTCAACAAAAAGATCAAAGGCAAACAATGGTTTACGACCAAACTTTCCATAAAGGCCAAATGGTTCGGCTCTGGTTGAATCAATATCTGGTGACCGAGCGTACAGAAGAACGACATCAGAAATAGAAAGGATCGTCATTTGTTGAAGAGTGAATTCTTGCAAAGAGGCAGAAAGCTATCTCCAGAAAAATGATAATGAGAATGAGGATGTATAAAACATTCTCTAAACTCAGCTATTTATAACGGTTGAGGAAACGGTTGGCATGAATCTATTTCGGGAAAGATCCTACTAAATAGGCGCTCGTGACCACAAAGCAGATGCCACGTGTTGTTTTGTTTCTCTTGGGAATAAACAACCATAAATGCGGTTAAAGAAGTGTTGAACAATTCTATGTACCAACAGATGAGATTAACATCAAGATTTTATTTATAAAAAGGGGGGAGTGGACCCCTACACATAAAAGAGTCGTAATACATAGAATATTATTTTTTTCTCTCCTTCGTTGGGCTGACGAAGGGAGGCACCTAAGTCGTGCATGTTGCGAATCTCGGAGCGACGCATCAAATTAAGAAATGCTTCTGCATCTCCTGATCCCTCATACGCAGTTGGAGGACCACCATCGATACGACTGAAGACTGCTGGAGTCAGTCCAAAGCAGCCTACAAAATTGCGTGCTCGCTCAAAATCAAGCCTGGAGCTAGAAGCCTCTTCATTCTTAATCTCTTTCTTTGGCGCCATGTTACTATGAGGATGAATGGCAAGAATGAAGAATTTCTCTTTATTTATACAATCAAATCAACTCTTTATATTCCTTTTTGGAAACTATTCATTATTAATGCAAACTCGGGGAGGTCAAAAGGTATTCGAAAGTTTCAAGAAGAAAATTCATTGTGACGGTTATGTGTTGACCGATACTATTTCTTGATTTTACGCCGACTGTTGGATATCCCCACTTTTACGCAGATGACTGTTGAGTATCCCGAATTTTACGCAGACTGGTCAAATCTCAACTTTTACGCTTCTGTTCAAAGTGTTTCAAATTTTGAAGATATTTGAAAACTTTGAAGGGGGTCTTGTAGGAGCGTAAAAAGTGCTTCATAAGAATGAGTCAAAGAGATCGATCATTCCATTCAAATTGAATCACTTTACGCCAAAGAGCAGCTAATCACTTTACGCCTGAAGCAGGCTAATCATTTTACGCCCGGGTCAAAGCTAATGATTTTACGCCCAAGACAGGCTAGCCACTTTTATGCTGGACAAAGCTGTCAAGTCTTGCATTTAATGCAAAGTCTGACATGAAAATTTAATGATGGCATATATCACAGAAATCAAAGGAATTTGTTTTACACAGAGGCCCATTTGTCGTTTAGTATGTGGACTGAGCCACTTTACGCTCATAATATAGCTTCTTTTACGCACAGAGACTATATGAGTTTTTACGCTCAACGGTTGACGTGTGCGTAAGATTTATTTGGGCTACTTTTATGCTCAAAGTTATTTAACAACCACTTTACGCGGAAAGTCTACATCAGGGCTATTGTATGCCTAGTCTACTACTTTACGCTCAGGGTATATTTAGGTTATTTTATGCCCTATTCCAATTCAGAACGTGGTTTGCCTACATGGCTTTCATGCCACACATCTCGAAGAACGTGTATATGTGCATCCTATTTTTATTGAAATGATGGGACACGTGTCAACGTATGCAGAGGATGACTTCGGTCATGGGTGGCAGTTGTTAGCGTAAAGACGGAACTTTTGCTGAGTTTTTACGCACAAGAAGCCAAGTCTATAAATAGACTGATTTTTCTCATATAAGGGACAGAGAGAAAAGGAGAGAATACATAGAGATCAGAGCCCAGAGACTTTGATTTTCTAGAGCATTCTTCTTCAACTTTTCTTCCAGAACAGAGTGAAGCAAAGCAGGAAAGCATTCGGGCTCGCCATCAGTGCCCAAGTGCGTCGATACCTTTCTGGTGACTTAGTTCTTCCAATTGTTCATCTTCTAGTAGTGATCTTCATCATCATCGTATGGTCCAAGGAACAAAGTGATCATTTACAGATTAGACTTCTATAGCAATACTTCCCAGAATCAAATTTGTACTTCTTGTACTTTTTCTTGTTTTATTTTCAAAATCTGATTTCCAGGCATTTTGTTAAGTGAAACAGGGTTGATCGGACTTAAGTGAGCCTACACATATTCGGGGTCTAGTCAAGCCATATTGGACTTGATTCACGGCTTCGGGTCCTGTATCTGGACTTCGGTTCAATTTCGAATACATGGACAAAAATAGTAAACCAGAACTAATTTTAAGTACTGTAAAAATCTGGGAAAAATTGTATTTAAATACTATGTTAATTTAGCTAATTTATTATAATTGTTCCAGAATTTAATAAGTACTTTAATATTTTATAAAAATAGTAAACCAGAACTCATTTTCAATGCACACTTGTATTCTGATTTTTAATAAATACTTACACTGGATCATAAATTCCAAAAAATTTATATCAAATTTTTATAATTAACAAGTATCAATTTAGTATATTATTTCATATAAAATAGAACGATAACTATCTTAAAAATTATTGGAACATATTGTACAGTTTGATTAATTAAATAATTAATATTGACTTGTGTGTTTTTGTGTGTTTTTGCAATATTTTAGTATCAGGACCTTACCCTACCTTAGTGTAAAGACCTAATTGTTAGTCTAGATGTTGTAACACCTCACTTTGGACTACTAGAGCTTCACATAGCTAGTGCCCTATTAGGAGCCGTATCACAACACTAGTGTAATCTTAATCATAACTTAGAGGCTGAGTTGTATATCATTTTTATAGGACACCGGACATCTGTACCTTCATATTATATCTCTTGCTTTGCTCAAGACAAGTACCTCTACGAACTTTATTTACTGCATGTAATGAATTATGTATAAACCATGTTAAATACCGATACCTAAAACTGCAAGTCATATCTGGAATATCTCTACATGTTTCACATGCTTTATACTGCTCTCAGTACCCACCATGTTTTATACTGTTCTCTTATCTCTCACATGTTAGAATCTGGGTTATGGGAAAACTGATAGTTGAGTATGTGATCATGCCCCCACGCTGCGACCTTGAGCCGTGTAAGAAATACATTATGCATGTAGACCTTGCCATAGGCCAATATCCCGCGACACTTGTACATGTATACATTTAGGCATGTACGGAAGTACATATTGTTCTTATCGGTGCCACGGCACCTACATATTGTTCTTATCGGTGCCACAGCACCATCACCTATTGACCGATCACGTACCTGCTCTAGTTTTAAACAATATATATACATATGTCACCATGACAAATATATCCTTGACATGATAGTTGTGATATTACATGATAGATTGTGCCATGACATGATTCCAGTTATTACCTCTCTTTTATTTCATGCTCTGTATATATTGTTTGTAGAATCAGTACTTGCTCCCGTCCTGACAGGATAACATTGTAGGTGTACTTTCTGAAGAGGAAATACTTTGCGATACTTTTTATGGAGCTGCTTTTGAGGACCTGGCCTTTGCTCCAGAAGAGGCCCCAGCGGGGAACCTTGCTTAAACTTGACCAGTCGACTATAGACTTAGAGTTATTACAACTTTTATTTAGTCACTGGACTTTGTCTCCAGTTATTACTTTGGAAGTGTATTAAACTTTAAAACATATTTGCTTTCATCTATAAATGCTGTGTTGTGACAAACAATCTCAAATGCTTTAAATATAATCTTTAGCACACTTAGTACTATCCTGACTATCTTCTAGAACAGCTTACTACGCTTTTACCAAGCGTAGGCTGGACATGGCTCGGCCTGGCCCAACAATTTGGGTAGCGGATCGTGACATGTTTTTAGTGGTGGCCCATGCAGGTCTTTGACTAAGTTGTTTGGTTACGTTATTATACCAAGCATGCCTGCAATTAGGAACTTAAGATAACTAGATAACACCAGGAATAACATTTAGCAGACCTAGAGGATTACTAGGATTGCAACATAAGGAAAACTCATTACAGCATAGGACCGTTATATATAATGAGTCTCTTATTTGTAATTAAGTGGGTCAAATTAGACCAAGATAGTACCCTTGGGATGACCCTTGAGGATCTCACTCTAAATCTTACCTCAAAATCTATTTCTGCTTGTTACCATTTTCTCTTCCTTAATTCGTTGTTGAATTTGATTCCTGATATTCGTTATCGACTTTGAATTTTCATCAATATTAATTTTATGGATTGAGTTAAGGTGTATTCCGATAACATATTTGATGATGACAGTGAGAATGGTAAATGTCTGCTTTAATTATGGAGTTTAGAATTTATCGCAGCCATATTAGCTGGTATGACAAAAACATAGAGTCTGATTTTGGATATACTTATCCTAGTCATGAAATTTAGATTTTTTTGCAGCCATACCGGTTGGCGTGGTGAGAATTCTAGATAACATGATTATAGGGTGTATACTTTAGTTATGACTCCATCATTTATTGCATCTATGCTTACTAGCGTGGCAAAATTCTGGCAACATGATTTCAGGAAGACGTGTATGGTTATCAGATCATATCTTAAATCAGTTTACTTCATTGTAACCAAATAAACAAGAACAAATTACTATCGTTATTTCTTTTGTCTTACCATTATTTTTTCGTCTTAATTAACCCTGTCCTAATTACATCTCAATTATCTCGTATCTACTTCAGTTAGTTACACTTTGAAATCTTTTGGAATTTTCATATTTCTTCACTTGGAAAAGGCAACAAAAAAAGGGGTATCGTAAATCATCTAGCTCGGAAAGGACGTAAGCTGTTATCATATGGTAATCTCGGTGGAAATATAAAATATTAGACATTCAGATAAAATTGTGGAAGAAAGTTTTGACTGAAATTAGAAACAGGAAGAGATCAGTAGTATCGAATTAGAAATGATTACACTAGAGAATTATTTTGAGGATAAATTATTTGGAAAGAATATAGGAGAATTTCTAATAAGAAGAGCAGTAGAATATACATTAATGGTTAGAACATTAATATTACGTATATGTATTTTAGAACTGGCATGGATATTTAAGGTTGAAATGTTTTTGAGAACTTGGATGATTTTAGGATTAATAATTCTCGAGATATTTTATTTTGAGGTTATGATACCAATTTAGGAATTTAAATAATGGGGAAGAGACTTTAACCACATGTGGTGATGATATGAAATTGAACAACGATTGGTAAGAGAATAACTAGAAACAGGAAGAACACTACGTTATTGAGTAAAAGGAACCCTTAGAAATTTTTGTGAAAATTCTAAATTTTATGAGGATAATGATTAAAGGTGTAAGTTGAAAGGATTGTGAACTAATTTTATAAATGAAGGATAAAATTTTATATGGTAATAGTGATGTTAGACTTGAGCAATACAAGAGTATCAATTGGAATAACGATTAACGATTTATGATCCTTGATTCAAGAATTTTGGATCTAGGTTAAAGGCAAGATGAAGGAATTTCGACTTCAGGATGACTAAATGGAGAATGAACTGCAAAATTAAGGAGGGTAGAAAATTTTGAGAAACTCTAAACAAGAACATACTTTATGGGTTAGTAACCTTGGAATACAAGTCAAGTCTATAATATTATGATTTTTGGTAGTAGTCATATAAGGGTTTGATTTTCATATTTGGACTTGTGAGATAAATGTATGATTGGCAAATGATGATCAGATAAACTTGGTAGTAGCAGAGTGAGATGATTGTCTTGACTTTCCTATAAAATCTTGCCTTTTGATTTCTCTATCATAATAGAAGGAATTTGATTTTCCTTATCCTTAAATCATTCTTTAAGTTTCAATATCGCTAATTACTAAATCCCTTTGATCGCGACCATTCAACTTTGGTCATCTCCTTTATCAGACCAATATTCTTAATCTATGATCGTGCTTAATTGATTTAGATCCCATCGTGATCTAGATCTCTATCAACATGTTGCTCGTGCTTGGACTACGATTATATTTCTCATCATGCCTAATTACTATTTGACCAAGGATAGATTAACCTTATCTTTGATCGTGTCGAATTTTCGATTATGATCATGTTTGTATCTAGATACCATTATCACTCGTGCCTAAACTTTTGATTTAAATTCTTAATAATGACTAGTTTCGTGCTAACCATGATTTGACTTAGCCATCATTCTTCATGTTTGATCATGCCTAAAATAATATTTGGTCATATTACGATTTTATCATATCAGAATCACAAATTGTGCCCAAGTCAATTTGAAATTTATTATCTTTATTATGCCAAATCATCGCCCCTTAATCGTGCCTGAGCCACTTGCTAAAATCGTCTATCCTGTTTCGATCCCTCCCTCAATTTTAATTTCGAGGACGAAATTTCTTTAAGGAGGGTAGATTTGTAACCCCCTGTTTTCAAAAATTTTAATAAATGAAAAACAATTCCAAATTTGCCCCAAATTGATTCCATTAGATCCCAAATATTTTTCTATTAATTTTAGAATTTTTCTGCGATTTGTTTGGAGTCGTTTGGACGTCATTTGAATTTTTTGGAATTAAATAACTGCTACCGTAAAAGCTGCATTTCTCCTCGTTTCGGCAAAACGGTAGAAATCTAACCTTAGGTCAAGTTAGTAATTGACCATGGTTAATTTGCCCTAATTTTATTTTCCTACAAATAGGCTCTCATCCTAATGTAAAAATTTCAATTTCAAAAATCAATTTTAATTAAATCCTCAAATTAATTATTTAGAAAATTTCTTTCTGATACGTTCTGATACGAGCTCGCCGCCGGCGATCAACTCCGGCGACCCCCCATTCTCGGCCATTCGACCTCTTCGTCGACCAAGGAAGCCACCAACGAGTCGAGAACGGCGAGCCCGACCCAACGCCGCCGACCAACGCCGCCTCCGACCATCGCAGCGCCGCCACCATAGCCCGCCCGACCGGCCACGTATGATACTTCCCCATTTCTTCATCAAATCCCTATTTTCTTGACACCATCGAGTTCGTCTCGACGAGACGAGTCGATCGCCCCTAGTTTCGACTCACTCCGACACACGGACACGAAGAAAAGTTTAGCCCTAGTTTGGACATGACACAAAAACTCGTTGTGGTGACACGAAAGTGACACCACTGGGTCGAGAACGTCCTGGCAAACACTTTAGTGTATTTCGACACGAAAATACGTGTCTGGGAACCCCCGACACGAGTGCAGGACACAGTCCCGAGTGTCCACGCACTCAGGACACGAAGAAGACGACTACCCATTAGTTTCTAAATAAATATAATCAACCCCCTTTTCTAATATTAAGCCATTATGGGTAGGGCTGCAAATGAGCCAAGCCGTTCACGAGCTGCTCGAAGCTCAACTTGATAAAAGCTTGTTTGAGCTCGGTTCGTTTAGTAAACAAGCCGAGCTCAAGCTTTATTTTTGAGCTCGTTTAATAAACAAGCCAAGCTCAAGCTTAGAAGTACTCGGCTCGATTGAGCTTGTGAGCTGGCTCGTTTGTGAGCTGGCTCGTTTAGGAGCTTGTTTAGAAGCTCGTTTGTTCTTTGTTGAATTCTAATTTTGTTTATATATATATATATATATATATATATATATATATATATATATATATATATATATATATATATATAAAACGATATGGTTGTGTGTATTATATATTTATGTCCTTAATAAGTGATATTAAGGAACTTTTTTTAAATTTTTTATAAATAAATTATTAATATTTTATATACTTGAAATCAAACCTAACTAGCTTGAAATTAAGCTCGTTTGAATTCAAGCTTAATGAGCTTGAAATAAAGTTGAGAGACAAGCTTGATTTCAAACTTATCGAGCTTGCTTATCAAGCTTGAATCAAGCTTCCTTATCAAGCCAAGCTCGAGCTCAAACCAAGCCAAGCTCAAGCTTAATATAAACAAGCTCAAGCTTTAAAATAAAAAAAATTATCAAGCTCGAGCTCTAGCTCGAGCTTGAATAATTCTTGTCAAGCCAAGCTCAAGCTTACAAAAGTTTGGCTCGGCTCGGCTCGTTTGCAGCCCTAATTATGGGCTTACTTGTCAGCAGCTGTGCAGTAAAAGTGCGCCCCTTCCCCAGCCTGGGTTCGAGTCCCTCCTTTAGCAGAACATTTCCTTTTTATTTTTCTGTAAAGGCTACCTACGTATTAGGTTATAAATATATTTCCTAAATCCCTCCTCCCTTCACAACTGCTGAGTTAGTCCCCTGATTAGCGTGGGCGCGTGTGAGTTACGCCCCTTTGGCCGAGAGGGCTGAGTTCGAATCCCTCTATTGTAAGTTCGGTTATTTTTTGGGTTATTTTAGTGTTATATGTATATTTAAGTTTTATATATATATATATATATATATATATATATATATATATATATATCTATATATATATATATATATATATATATATGGGTCGTTCTACAATACATCCGCTGGAAATGGATGTATCGATACATCCGAAATATGGACCGTTGGATGTTGATCCAATGGTTCGGATTGAATAATAGTGTAGAAACATCATTTAATGCTGATTTAGACTTTTGACCTGTTGGTAACTTGCTTTAGCAGGTCATTCTTCACTTTAATTTTTTCAATGAACACCCTAAATTAATTCATATTTACTCTCTCAAAAGTCCATCCAATTTAATATTTCGTATTATATTTTTTTTGGTTACAGGCCGTCGTGGTGGTGGTGTTGGTGGTTGTGGTGGAAAGAGAAACAGAGATGAAGATGGAAATAAGAATCGGTCCGGATCGCGTCGAACGTCGTCGAGCCCTCCTAGAACAACGAGGAGTACCAGCTGCGCCGTGAAGAATCGGTTCGCTTCGCGTCGGACATAGTCGAAACCTCCTCGAACAAGAAGTATTAGCGGCGCCGCTCTAATTTTACTGTCCATGCCATTGTCAGAAATCTTATTTTTCACCTAATAATTTAATATTTTGTTAATAAAGCTACATGTCACGGTGGTGGTTGTGAACTGAGGAAAACCTGCTTCTGAGGTCGGGCGGATCATCTTGTCACATATTTTTAAAAAAATCTGTATTGATCGGACGAATTTTTTTTACTTTTCTAATGATAATATTTTCGAAGAGATATTTTATTCGGACGGGTGAACGGCCATTCTCTTTGCTTTAACCACGGAGAATGGCCATTCTCTTTGCTTTTAACACGGCGAATGGACGGAGAATGGCCATTCTTTGCTTTTAACACGGCGAATGGACGAGAATGGCCATTCTCTTTGCTTTCTACACGGCGAATGGACGGAGAATGGGTTCTCTTGTGTTTTAACGGAGAATGGCCATGCTCAAGGAGAATGGCCATTTCCGTTACTTAACATGGAGAATGGCCATTCTCCGTTCTTTGAAAACGGAGAACGGACACTCTTGTGCTTTTAACAAAGTATGGTACTTTAGGACTGGAATGTTCAAGTATCTATATTTTTTTACCAAATATTATAGTATTT
>JANAVB010043419.1:9645785-9697049 GCA_029216955.1 Iris pallida | reverse complement strand
TTTTCATTCATGCTCTGTATATACTGTTTGTAGAATCAGTACTTGCTCCTGTCCTGACAGGATAACGTTGTAGGTGTATTTCCGAGGAGGAAATACTTTGCGATACTTTTTATGGAGCTGCTTTTGAGGAACTGGCCTTTGCTCCAGAAGAGGCCCCAGCGGGAACCTTGCTTAGACTTGACCAATCGACTGTAGACTTAGAGTTATTACAACTTTTATTTAGTCACTGGACTTTGTCTCCAGTTATTACTTTGGAAGTGTATTAAACTTTAAAACATATTTGCTTTCATCTAAAATGCTGTGTTGTGACAAACAATCTCAAATGCTTTAAATATAATCTTTAGCACACTTAGTACTATCCTGACTATCTTCTAGAACAGTACTACGCTTTTACCAAGCGTAGGCTGGACATGGCTCGGCCTGGCCCAACAATTTGGGTAGGGGTCGTGACAAATACTGAGAAAGATGCCGACAAAATACACTCCCGAACACAAGCTACCTAAGCCTCGCAAAACCCTATGGATATCATTATATGACACAAAATTTCTCTATTTACTGTGTTGTAAGCCTTTTACAGATCAAGCTTAATGCATGCTTTGTTGGCCCCTGGTTTATTGAATTCCCGCACCATTTCGTGCCGAAGTAAGAAGAGTTCTGGGATAACCCTTCCTTTGATGAAGGCTGCCTGGTTGTTAGAAACCAGACCTTGCATCACCCTTTCCATTCGCCGGCACATGAGATGAGTAATAATCTTCTATAAATAATTACAACAAGATATGGGTCTGAAGTCTGCCATCGACGAGACCCCCTCCTTCTTCGGTATAAGTGTTAAGAAGGTGTGATTAAGTGAGCGCAAAAGTCTGCCATGTCGAAAGAAGTCTGTGATCATCTCCACCATAGAATCTTTAAGCACATTCCAGTGCAGCTTGTAGAACTTGCTTCCAAACCCATTGGTTCCTGTTGACCTACCCAAATTTGTCCGATTTATAATTTCCGCTACCTCCTCTAGCGTTTTCTGTAACCTGCTTCTTGAAAATAATATCTAAAAATTTAGTGGGATAATCCTCTTGATTATATAGGGTGGAATAGTATCTCACCGCCTCCTCGTGAATGTCAGATTGAGTGGCCATCTTCGCTCCTTCAGCTCCCAATAACTTGTGAATGGTGTTGCAATTTTGGCACATCCGAACAATGTCATAAATTAAAAGAATTTCGTAAATTTATCACCGTCTTTCAGCCAACTGCACTTCTCCCTTTGCACCATTTGTATTTCGTCCATCATGTGCAGCCTCCCAACTTCGTGAGCCAACTCCCGCTCCTGCGCAGCCAGGTCCACGTTCAAGATATTCGCCAGGAGTAGAGCTTGGAGATCATGTAAAACTGCCTCCTTCGCTGCTAGGTCTGCTTTAAGCGAGTCTTTGCACCATTGCTGGAGAGCAATCTTCGTGCCTTTCAGGCTTTTGTACCAATCTGAACTGTGGTTTACCCTACATTACTTTGTCTAACGCGGCCCGGACCGTCTCTACGTATCCCTCCTTCGGATGTCAGGCGTTGTTGTACCAAAAAGGTCGAGACTTCCGTTGCACCTCCGTGGAGAGTCGGATAAGTAATGGAGAGTGATCGCTCGTCCCTGCCGTTAGACCTTCCACGACCGCATAAGGGAAAGTATCAAACTAGTAGCCGTTCTCGAAAGCACGGTCAAGTTGACACGCCACCCTTTTTTGAGTTGACTTGTTTTTCCAAGTCCATATGTGTCCAGTCCTCTCCAAGCCTCGCAACCCTGATCGAAGAATGCATCCATGGAACTCTTGCATGGTAGCATTAGGTACTCTCCTACTGCCCAATTTTCATGCCCAAGTAGTACTGCATTAAAGTCCCCTATCACCAAGAGTGGTAGCCTGCCATTCGATTCAACAAGCTCACTAATATGGATGATATCTTGCCACAACGTCCTTTTGTGTATACGGTCATTATGGCCATACACCACGCACAGTAGGAACTGTAATCCGCCTTTGTTAGTGAGATGGACTACAATGGCATGTTCGGCCATGAGAACCACTTGTCCATCCCATGAGGTCTTGTCCCATCTCATCCATATTCTTGCCATGTCACAGAGAGATAAGTTGTTAACCTGCACCCAACTCGCAGGTGTTCTCCGAAATAAAATTCGTTCGGATTGTATTTTAGTTTCTAGTATAACTTTAATATAGCTCTTACCTTGCTTTAGAGTCTCCATAATCTCTCTCCACCGTCTGATTGAGCAGGTCCCTTGCACGCCAGACAATCAAAGACATTGATCAAGATTAGAGTCCCCTGCATTGTCTCGTGCCTGACCTCTAGTGTTTGAAGGTTAGGGAGTCGCAATCAACTGCATATCTGCCTCCGCCTGAGCTCCATATTGGTGCCAGCAGCTTCTGTCCGCATGAGGTTCTCCCAGTTTCGGTTGTCACGAATTAACACGTCTCCCATAAATTGCTAAGATTGGGATGGGCGACTCATGTCTTCTCTGGTATCACCCGCGTGTCTTTTCCGCCTTGTAGTTCCTTGGGAATTCTTCAATTTCCATCCTTCATTACTAACTCGTGGTCCCGCTGCCTTGTCTAACCCCCATCGTATCGCCCTCTCCTGCCGAGAATTGTCGTGAGCTTCCAACGCCTTGTGATAGGAGTAATGCTAGCGCGGATCCGCCATGGTTGTCTTGCCCCATCGCCTCGAGGCAAGTCTGGAATTGGAAGGCTGACTTGGACCTGGAGTGTTACACTCACCCGCGTCTCGACCGAGTTGCGATATGATCCTGGAGTTATTAGTGCTAATTCCATGCCATTTTGGTCCATCTATTAATTACTTTCAAGCCCTTCACACATCTCCGTCCCGTTGACAGGGACTTGCATCTCCTCCTCCCCGGCCGGCTCGTCTATTCCCGCACCCTCCTCCGATGTTGGGACTACCCCTTCCTCTCATTCTTCCACCTGTATGTTGCAATGTTGCATGAGGTGTCCAAAGTAATCCCCGGCCGGCTCGTCTCTTCCCGCGCCCTCCTCCGATGTTGGGACTACCCCTTCCTCTCATTCTTCCACCTGTATGTTGCAATGTTGCATGAGGTGTCCAAAGTAATTACACCTGTGGCACACAGGAGGAACCCATTCGTATTCGACTTTTTGCGTGAGCACCTCCTCCGTCGTGATCTCATATGCCAGCTGTTGTAGCTGTTGCTACATTTACAAAAACAAATTTCCTCATCATTTATTTTCAACCGTTATAATTTATTTTTGAATGTTTGAATCATGTCCAGATTCAATGTATCACATTTTTATCATGTGCTACAATTTTTGTAACGTTAAAATTTAATAGGCTATTTTAATATCCTCATTATTCCTCCCTTTGGCAATAGCCTATATAATGATGTTTCCTCCTTCTCTCTTGGACAAGAAGAAGAAAAAAAAAGAAGGACTCTCTCTCTCTCAAATTCTCTTCCCTCTTGAAATATTGTTCTTCATTTGTTGCTCTGGGCGGAGCTAAGTCGGGGTCATTCTCTCGATGTCGTGTGCGGCAACGAGATTCCGGTGAAGCGGAAATTTTACCACTAGGGGCGTTCGGATTCAGTCTGCACATAGACCCGAACTAACTCTTAGGACAGTGCTTCGTGCGCGACTTCCCCGGAGGCCGGTAACATTAATTTAATTTATTTTCTTGCAGATTTTAATCCGAAGTTTTGAAGAAAATTTCCAACAATCTAAGAGTTAATTCGTTTTACACAAAATACTTATTTGCTATTATAAAAAATCTGCACGTAAGTACTATATATCTTAGCTAAGCAGCACAAATCATAAGTATTGTATCGTAATTTGCCAAGGAAAATCACAAAGGAAAATATGGTCTGCAAATTGAATTAATCTTTTTTTCCTGCACTGCAGTTAGAAATCTTGTTTCCCAATTCCAGGGTTCTGTTACCATACAAATCTTGTATATAACTAACTTCAAAGATAAAAAGGTAGATGGATCTCCAATATCAGAGATAATTAAGTTTCACATCCAGCACTCCAAAAGAGACTATATATAACAAGATTGCTTCCATGTATGTAATGTGTCGTGTTGTGTCGTATCTCATATGTGGTAATGTAAACATACCAGATTAAAGTTTACTGGAATCTAAATTTTGGATTAGCCAATATAAAATAAATGTTCTATTTAAAAATACCAATGGTACAATTACTGTTAATTCCTCTTGAATCTTGAAGCAGCACGAGGCATATTTCAAGACACAAAGCAATATTAGCTTCATTTATTTATTTCTTCTTTGTATATATGAAGAATCCAAAAACGAAATCTGTAGAACCTACACAAATATTCACACAGCTAATTGTATTTTAAAAGTACAATTTGCATGTGTTGACAACAAGTTTTCAGCACAAGTTTTGCTAATTGTCATTAACTTTCCATAGGTTAAGCTTACCGTTATTTATTTATTAATTGCATGTGTTGATAACAATCAGTGCACCTTTATTAGGATTCACCTTTGCAATAAGTACAATTTGACTCATAAGTGCATTTTGCATTAATCTGTTAACAATTTAGTACAATTTATCATAATTAAATTTTGTACTGTTACTATTGGGAAAAGCAATTCTCATATTAGCATTATAATTAGGATTGCAACTTTTCTGTTAGTATATGTAGCCTCCCTTCCCGGAATTTTTTGAAATATTTTTATTTTATTTAAATGGTGATTTTAGATTATTATAAATAATTATTTAGTTAATTATTACGGTAGATGACTTTAGCCATAGTGGAGTTTTGGAGTACAAGACGACTAGGAATCATGGCACAGATAGTGCAGTGGCGTGCTTTGACTAGTGTATTAGCCATGCCAAGGAAGGCCGAGCCATAGTGATGTCCTAATTAAGAAAACCAGGCCAAGTTGCGACTTAACCCAATAGAACGTTTTAATGATTTATTAATTATAGTATTGACCTGTAGGAGACCGTTTGTGTCGACTTAGCCCGAACTGGGCCCAAACCGAATCCAAGCCTTTGTAAGTATGTAATGGGACAAAATATGGCCTTGTAGACATTTTTGGTAAATGCATTTATTTTCGTATATATTTTAGGAATTGGCAATTAATTGCTAAATATTTGTTATAGCTAAAATATGTATATTAAATATGGGTGTTTGTAAGTATATATATATATATATATATATATATATATATATATATATATATATATATATATTAGTGTATGTGTGTACATATATATATAAATAAAAAAAAATTAGTGTATGTGTGTACATATATATATATATATATATATATATGTGTGTGTGTGTGTGTGTTTGTGTATTTGTGTATACGTATTTGTGTATAAATAAATTATATATATAGATAAATAAATTATATATATACGTATTTGTGTATACGTATTTGTGTATAAATAAATTATATATATATATGTATATACCTACTTAATTACATCAATAAATAAAAAATAGGCCAGCCCAAGGGGCCATAAAACCCAGCCGGCCTGGCCCAAGCCGAGCCCAGGAAAACCCCCACGCATGCCTGAACCCGAGCCCTGCTCGATCTTACTGTATATAAACACACGCCTACACGAGAACTCCCAAAACCCTAAACCTTCAATGCGCCACCCTTCTCCAACCTCTGGGCGGCCACCCGCCGCCGTCGCCGCCGCCGCGCGCGGCCGGAGGCGGCCAGAGAGCCGCGCACGCGCGCGAATGCGAAGCAACGACAACAGTGACAGCAGCCGCGGAGTCGACTTTGCGTGGAGATTTCTCCACGGTCGGCCGACGGTTCGTCGAGCCGATTGCTCAGGTACGACCACAATATAACCGACTTTAATATCCTTCAAATACATGGTAAATAGATGCCCTAGGTTGTCAAAAAAATGACGCTAAACTCGACCAAAATCTGTTCGTAAACAGAGCGTAGGACAGTCCAAATGGCCATGTTCGGAGACCGATTATGATCGATCTAATTCCATATTAGGAATTCTAATTGAACAATTATTTAGACAGCATGTAGGACAACAAAACCCTTCAGATAGATTAATTTTTTGTTCACATCATAGTGAGTAATTGGATTGTAAAGCTACCGAAAAATCTGTTTTAAAATCAAGAAATCACCCCGATACGACGTGCGTCCCGCCATTTCGGGCGACGTGGCTGCGCACCGTAAGCATCGAAAGCTGCGTAACGGTTTCGTGGTCGTGTGGGCTTTGACGGAATTCAAATTGGTCGCGTGTGCGCGACGAATTTGATACGTATCCGTCGAAATCACCGTATCGTGCACTTTGCAAATTCTCCAATTACTTCGTGCACGCTCGTCAGATCGAGACAAAACTTGCGCCAACAGGACCATATCATTTTTCTGGTCCTGTATGCCAAGCTTGGTCCGATTCTGAGACAGTAGAATCGGACGCCATTTTGCGGGCCCCACAGTCCCACTCAACGGGCGATTTTGTGCACGGTCCGCCGGAATCTAACTTTGGACATACGGTTGGGCTCGTATCGGAAAACTAGATCCGTAAACATGTAGTTTGACGACTTTAGAGACCATTGACTCTGGCACGCTTTTCGGTGCAAAGTGGGTCCAACGACGATACCGTTTTTGCCCGAAATTATCGTTTTGCTCCTGTGTCCAGAATTGGACTTAAGGACAGGCAATCCTAGCTAATTTGACTATTCTGAGAATGTTGGTAACGTTTATTTCAGCTTTCGGAGACAGTTGTGATAACTTGGACTTTTTGACTTGTTGATTGGCGATACATTGTTGGTTCTCCGTGCAACCTCCAGGCAAGTATACCTTGCCCACCGTACAGTATTTTATGTATTTTCTACATTATTGTTTCTTTTTCATATTTGGTTCTTGCTTCTCTTGTTCGTGTCATTGCTATTTTTCTCACTTTATGTGTACATACGTTATTTCTTTCTTTCTGTATATCACTCTAATTCATGTATAGGTCCTAATAGTATTGCTTTGTCGCGAGTCACATTCACTACCTGTTAGTTGTACATGACTTCATTCGACTTGACTGGACACCTGTATAGTTCATTGTGACATAAAGGACATTTACTAGTCATGCGGGCTATATGATAGTTTCTGTTGGCCGGTAGTTCGGATGAGCTTCGGTTGTATTGATTATTCTGTTGGCCGTTAGTTTCGTGCTACGGTTGTGATACTCTGTTGGTCGTTAATCTCGGATGAGATGCGATTGTATTTCTGTTGGCTGTTAGTTTCGGATGAGCTACGGTTGTCATGGTACCCCTGTCTGTTAGCCCAAGTGTCGAGCATTGTCCTTGATGTTGCATTGTTAGGTATTTCGTGTAGAAGTATAGTGTTCTATTTCTGTCATTTTCTTTATGCATGTTATACTGTAGCGTGGCATGTTCTTCCTGTATCTTGCTAGTCCTCTGAGGACCTGATGATCTCTTCAGGTTTAGCGTTTGCATGGAGTTAGCTAGTAGTTCTGGATGGCAGATGTGATGATACGTTTGCGGGATTCAGGTATTCTTATTGTATTTATTATCCTCTCATGCTTTATTTTCAGTACCATGTTATATTCTTCTTATTTTATAGACTCATATTATTCTTGGAGTCTAATCGAACAATATGCTAATGGGCTGCAGACCATGACCCGTACTTGTTCATTCTTGTTTATATGATTCATGTGGATTGAGATATAGTTTAGATTAGATATGATACCATGACCTTGACAGCTTATACGTACTTGAGTCGGGCTGGAGTCCGCTCGATACGTAGCTGGCTTGCTCACGAGCTCGCGTCCGAAAAACGGGTGTGGGTCGTGACAAGTTTTTGTGGTGGCCCATACAGGTCAGAGCATATCGTACCAGTTACGTAACTGTACTGGTACGAGCCTGCGCAACTGACTAAACCCTTAGAAATCTCAATCCACACTACCTTGAAAATTCTCCTAGAAATTCTCTACGTCCTTGAAAACTCATATTTGCTCTTGATTATACTTCCTTGCTTCCTGTGCCATTGATTCTCGTCCCTTTTATTTCGGGGTGATGAATGATCGTGCTGTCTAGGATTCATTAGAAATTCTTAAATTATAGTATAATATTGCTTGACTATTGATTGTTTGGTTGTTTATAGATTTAAAGGATTATGGTTGCCATATGCCTAGATATCTGTCGGTTGAATTGTTAGGAACTAGTTATGAGATTATAAGAGTTTAGCGACCGTATTTTGAGGAGTAGTATGACCAAAGGTGGGTAGAAGTCATCAAGTATTCGGAGTTACCAAATGACTAGAGAAGGCCATAAAATATTTTGAGGAATTAAATTTGAGAAGATCGTGGTAATAATGGATTTACTCTTTTTATTTTATTTTAAATTTTAGACATGGTTGTGAGTTAGAATTTCGAGGACGAAATTATTTTTAAGGTGGGTAGATTTGTAGCCTCCCTTCCCGAAATTTTTTTGAAATATTTTTATTTTATTTAAATGGTGATTTTAGATTATTATAAATAATTATTTAGTTAATTATTACGGTAGATGACTTTAGTCATAGTGGAGTTTTGGAGTACAAGACGACTAGGAATCATGGCACAGATAGTGCAGTAGCGTGCATTGACTAGTGTATTAGCCATGCCAAGGAAGGCCGAGCCATAGTGATGTCCTAACTAAGAAAAGCAGGCCAAGTTGCGACTTAACCCCATAGAACGTTTTAATGATTTATTAATTATAGTATTGACCTGTAGGAGACCGTTTGTGTCGACTTAGCCCGAACTGGGCTCAAACCGAATCCAAGCCTTTGTAAGTATGTAATGGGACCAAATATGGCCTTGTAGACATTTTTGGTAAATGCATTTATTTTCATATATATTTTAGGAATTGGCAATTAATTGCTAAATATTTGTTATAGGTAAAATATGTATATTAAATATTGATAGGTTATATATAAATATTGATATATTGTTATAGGTAAAATATGTATATTAAATATGGGTGTTTGTAAGTATATATATATATATATATATATATATATATATATATATATATATATATATATATATATATATATATATATATATATATATTAGTGTATGTGTGTACATATATATATATATATAAAATATATATATATATATATATATATATATATATATATATATATATATATATATATATATATATATATATATTTATATATATATTAAAAAATATATATATATATATTTAAATATATATAAAAAAAATATATATATAAATATATATATATATATATATATATATATATATATATATATATATATATATATATATATATAAGTATTTGTGTATACGTATTTGTGTATACGTATTTGTGTATAAATATATATATGTATACGTATTTGTGTATATAAGTGTATTTGTGTATACGTATTTGTGTATAAATAAATTATATATATATATGTATATACCTACTTAATTACATCAATAAATAAAAAATAGGCCAGCCCAAGGGGCCACAAAACCCAGCCGGCCTGGCCCAAGCCGAGCCCAGGAAAACCCCCACACATGCCTGAACCCGAGCCCTGCTCGACCTTACTGTGTATAAACACACGCCTACACGAGGACTCCCAAAACCCGAAACCTTCAACGCGCCACCCTTCTCCAACCTCTGGGCGGCCACCCGCCGTCGTCGCCGCCGCCGCACGCGACCGGAGGCGGCCAAAGAGCCGCGCGCGCGCGCGGATGCGAAGCAACGACAGCAGTGACAGCAGCCGCAGAGTCGACTTCGCGTGGAGATTTCTCCACGGTCGGCCGACGGTTCGTCGAGCCGATTGCTCAGGTACGACCACAATATAACCGACTTTAATTCCCTTCAAATACATGGTAAATAGATGCCCTAGGTTGTCGGAAAAATGACGCTAAAGTCGACCAAAAATCTGTTCGTAAATAGAGCGTAGGACAGTCCAAATGGCCATGTTCGGAGACCGATTACGATCGATCTAATACCATATTAGGAATTCTAAATGAACAATTATTTAGACAGAATGTAGGACAACAAAATCCTTCAGATAGATTAATTTTTCATTCACATCATAGTGAGTAATTGGATTGTAAAGTTACAGAAAAATCTGTTTTTAAAATCAAGAAATCATCCCGATACGACGTACGTCCCGCCATTTCGGGCGACGTGGCCGCGCACCGTAAGCATCGAAAGCTGCGTAACGGTTTCGTGGTCGTGTGGGCTTTGACGGAATTCAAATTGGTCGCGTGTGCGCGACGAATTTGATACGTATCCGTCGAAATTCACCGTATCGTGCACTTTGCAAATTCTCCAATTACTTCGTACACGCTCGTCAGATCGAGACGAAACTTACGCTAACACGATCGTATCATTTTTCTGGTCCTGTATGCCAAGTTTGGTCCGATTCTGAGACAGTGGAATCGGACGCCGTTTTGCGGGCCCCACGGTCCCACTCAACGGGCGATTTTGTGCACGGTCCGCCGGAATCTAACTTTGGACATACGGTTGGGTTCGTATCGGAAAACTGGATTCGTAGACATATAGTTTGACGACTTTAGAGACCATTGACTCTGGCATGTTTTTCGGTGCAAAGCGGGTCCAACGGCGGACACCTTTTTTACCCGAAATTACCGTTTTGCCCCTGTATCCAGAATTGGACTTAAGGACAGGTAATTCTAGCTAATTTGACTATTATGAGAATGTTGGTAACGTTTATTTCAGCTTTCGGCGACAGTTGTGATGACTTGGACTTTCTGACTTATTGATTGGCGATACATTGTTGGTTCTCCGTGCAACCTCCAGGCAAGTATACCTTGCCCACCGTACAGTATTTTATGCATTTTCTACATTGTTGTTTCTTTTCCGTCATATTTGGTTCTTGCTTCTCTTCTTCGTGGCATTACTATTTTTTCCACTTTATGTGCACATACGTTATTTCTTTCTTTCTGTATATCACTCTAATTCATGTATAGGTCATAATAGTATTGCTTTGTCGCGAGTCACATTTACTTGACATGTCTTGACCTGTTAGTTGTACTTGACTTCATTCGACTTGACTGGACACCTGTATAGTTCCTTGTGACATAAAGGACATTTACTAGGCATGCGGGCTATATGATAGTTTCTGTTGGCCAGTAGTTCGGATGAGCTTCGGTTGTATTGATTATTCTATTGGCCGTTAGTTTCGTGCTACGGTTGTGATACTCTGTTGGTCGTTAATCTCGGATGTGATGTGATTGTATTTCTGTTGGCTGTTAGTTTCGGATGAGCTACGGTTGTCATGGTACCCCTGTCTGTTAGCCCAAGTGTCGAACATTGTCCTTGATGTTGCATTGTCAGGTATTTCGTGTAGAAGTACAGTGTTCTATTTCTGTCATTTTCTTTATGCATGTTATACTGTAGCGTGGCATGTTCTTCCTGTATCTTGCTAGTCCTCTGAGGACCTGATGATCTCTTCAGGTTTAGCGATAGCATGGAGTTACCTAGTAGTTCTGGATGGCAGATGTGATGATACGTTTGCGGGATTCAGGTATCCTTATTGTATTTATTATTCTCTCGTGCTTTATTTTCAGTACCATGTTATATTCTGCTTATTTTATAGACTCATATTATTCTTGGAGTCTAATCGAACAATATGCTAATGGGCTGCAGACCATGACCCATACTTGTTCATTCATGTTTATATGATTCATGTGGATTGAGATATAGTTTAGATTAGATATGATACCATGACCTTGACAGCTTATACGAACTCGAGTCGGGCTGGAGTCCGCTCGATACGTAGCTGGCTTGCTCACGAGCTCGCGTCCGAAAAGCGGGTGCGGGTCGTGACAGTATAAAATAATTGTTTGTCATTATTTGCATCTTTAACAATTATATAGTTTGCCATACACTTTTGGTAATACATATTGTCAATCTCATTTTCTACTATTAACTTTGTTACACAAATTGCTTAATCTGTTTACCAAACTTATTTTAGAAATAATTTTGTCTACAGTGGCAAACATTATTGTGTTACTACATTTTGTCAATACTAGCATTTTTTTTCCTACTCAATATTTTAATTTAGGCTAAAGTAAACAGTTTATTGATTTAGTAAATTCCTTTAATTTTTAAAGTTCTAAAGTAGAGATTTGCTTGGGTACAAGCCGAAAGGGCCCTTCTGTCAACAAGGCGAAAAATTGTCCAAGCGACCGGTACTTAAGTGTTCCTAGTGAACCTCCGCTTGCTGGGATCCGGCCCCTACAGCTAATCCAAACTTATCAAAACTTGAGAAACAAAAATTTTAAAGGTCTATTACTAAAATTATTTGAATTGTTGATTTTTACCTTAAATCACCTTTATTGAGTGAATAAATTTTTATAGCCTTTTGGAATCATATTCTCAAGATTCTAAAGAGACTTAAAACAGATAATAGATTAGGTTAAAGTCCATAGCTAGATCTGTTTTTAGAGCCAGGGTAAACCTGATAGAAATTTATGGCAAACCCAAGCCTTCTCACCAAGGAGGCCTCCTTCAAAGGGAAATGCCCTAACAAGCCAGAGGCTAACATGATTCTGAATGGTTCTTCAAGCACCTTCAGGTCTGTAAGTTATCAACCTATGATAAATATTTCTTATCACTATGATGATTGGTGGTTGGATTCTGGAGCAAATGTTCATGTTTCTTTTGATTGCTCTAGTTTTTCAAACTATCAGGAATCGGGTGGAGAAGGTGTGACCCTAGGAGATTCCTCAACGGCACAAATCGTAGGAAGAGGAAAAATAGATCTAAAGATTAAATCATAAAATTCTATCTCTTCATGATGTGCTCCTTCTGCCGTCTGTCAGAAGAAACCTTGTTAGTGGATTCCTCCTTCTAACCTCAGGATACAAAATTGTAATGGAGGCCAATAAAGTAGTTTTCTCTAAGAATGATCTGTTTATTGGAAAAAGACTTATGAAAGATGGACTTTTATTTTAAGTACTATGAATAAAAGTTCTAATACTTCTTTTATTGCAAATATTGAATCATCAAATATTTGACATGGTAGACTAGGTCATGTAAACTTAGGATCTATCAAAAGGATGATGAACTTAGATCTTATCCCTAAGACTCCTATAGACAATGAACACAAATATGAGATCTGTGTTCAAGCCAAATACACTAGATTACCTTTCAAATCTGTCCATAGGGATTCCGAACTCCTAGAACTTATCCATAGTGATGTTTGTGGTTCCAATAGGGTTTTGATTCGAGGCGGTAGAAAATACTTTGTTATGTTTATAAATGACCATTCAAAGTATTATTACACCTACTACTTAAGACCAAAGATGAAGTTCTAGACAGATTCAAGGTCTATAAGTCTGAAGCTGAGAACCAGTTGGATAGAAAGATTAAGATCCTTAGATCTGATCGTGGTGGAGAATATACCTCAAATGAAATGACTAACTTCTATGAAGAACATAGAATTATTCATGAGGTTACTGCTCCTTATTCACCACGGTCCAACGGAGTTGCTGAAAGAAAGAATCGCACTCTGTTAGACATGGTCAATGTCATGCTTCTCAGCTCAGGTGCTCCTGATAATCTTTGAGGAGAAGCCTTATTGTCAGCCTGTTATATCCTTAATAGGATACCCAGTAAGACTAATGATAAGACACCATATGAGTTATGGAAAGGTCGAACCCCTAGGATTAATTACCTCAAAGTTTGGGGATGTCTAGCTAAGGAAGGAATTCCTTAACCAAAAAAAAGAAAAAAAAAGAGAGGAAGATAGGACCTAAGACTGTAGATGCTGTATTCATAGGATATGCCCTAGATAGTAATGCCAATAGATTTCTTGTAACTCATTCTGAAGTAAATAAAATCTCTAATAACACAATTATTGAAGCTAGAGATGCAGTTTACCTTGAGAATTTTTTTTTCCCTTCAAGGATAGAACTCCTTCATCTTCCTCTAATCCTTCTCTTACTCCATCTACTAGTTCTCATGATCAAATACCTAGTTCTCAACCTAAACAAGTCATAGAACCTAGAAGGTATAAAAGAGAAAGGATTGAAAAGAACTTAGGAGAAAGATTCTTCACATTTTTGATAGAGGGTGATTCCTCAACTTATGAATAAGCCATATCCTCTCATGATGCCCTTTTCTGGAAAGAAGCTATTAACAATGAGTATAACTCCATTATGGAGAACAATACTTGATTTTTAGCAGACCTTCCTTTAGGTAGCAAATCCATAGATTGTAAGTGGGTCTTTAAAGAAACTTAGAACCAATGGTACCATAGAGAAATACAAGGCTAGGCTAGTAGCCAAAGGTTTTACCCAGAAAAATGGATTAGATTATTTTGATACCTATTCTCCTGTTGCTAGGATTTCTTCTATTAGAACCCTCCTAGCCTTAGCTTCCATTCATGACTTGCTGATCCATCAAATGGATGTAAAGACATCATTTCTAAATGGATATTTAGAAAAAAAAATTATATGGAGCAACCTGAAAGTTTTATTGCTAAAGGCCAAGAAAACAAGGTTTATAGATTAGTAAAATATCTTCATGGCCTAAAGCAAGCTCCCTAGCAATGGCACAACAAATTTGATAAAGTCATTATAGAATTTGGTTTTGTGTCAAATGAATATGACAAATGTTTGTATTCTAAAAATACAAATAGAAGTTGTGTTATTTTATACTTGTATATTAATGATATCCTTATTCTAGGATCTTTTAAATAACACTAAGAATTATTTATCTAAACAGTTTGATATGAAAGACCTAGGTGAGGCAAATCTGATCCTAGAAATGCAAGTGTCCAAAAAGAAAGAGGGCTATACTCTATCCTTAGCACATTTAATTAAGAAAAATGCTAAGGAAGTTTGAGTATTTTGACAAGAAACATACCCTTACCCCTTATGACAGTAATGTTGTTCTCATGAAGAATGAAGAATCATCTATAGAACAACATAGATATTCACAAATGATTTGGTCCCTTATGTACATAACAAATAGGACTATACCTGATATTACATTTGCTATTGGGAGACTAAGTAGATATACTAGTAACCCAAATCAGACACACTGGACTGCATTAGACAGAGTATTTAGATATCTTAAGGGTACTCTAGATTATAAACTTCATTATTCTAGACACCCTGATATCATAGAAGGTTACTCAGTTGCTAATTGGGTAACTGATTCACATAATCCACAACTGGATATATTTTTACCCTAGCAGGAGCTGCGATCTCCTGGGGATCATGTAAATAGACTATCATTGCTAGAAGTACTATGGACTCTGAAATAATAACTTTGGACACTACCTGTATAGAAGCCGAATGGCTTAGAAATCTTATTGTCCATATATATGATATACATATTTCTATATTTTTTTTAATTATGCTAAAGAACTCCTAAAAGCATGATATATCTTGTGAATTCTAAGATGAACAGGTACCTGCAGCTGTGTTTCAAGAAATTAAAAGAGCCTAAATGGCAAAAATGTTGTTCTTGACTATAAAAGTCATAAAAGAACTTACAGATCTCTTGACGAAGAGTCTGTTTACTCTTGACAAAGAGTTTGTCTAGGACATTGATCCTAGAATCATCGAGGGGGATGGGGTTAAGCCTATAGTATAGTCACCAGCAGTGGCAACCCAACCGAGTCTGACTGGAGATCCCAAGAAGCCGGTTCAATGGGTAGAAACAAGCTGGACTAGGTGACTATTATGGAACACTGACTCTGAGATTAATTTCTCTTTAAAATAAAAGCCCAGGAGGCTGTACATGTGTGCATTGATATCCCATCCCTATGGTGACAGTGTTCCTTGTGTGATATGGATAGGGTGAGTTTTAAAACTCTTAATAAGTCCAAGCATGATATGCAAGGTTGATTCCTATCACCAACCCTTGAGGACTTACCTATATGAGAGGTCGTGATGGCCGCGACTATAGGACAGGACGATCCTAGACAACTCTCATGAATGTGTAAAATTGTGCATGGCCAATCAAACGCGCCACCTGATAGACCCAAGTACCTCTAGCGTACTATGTGTGCTAATGTCTGAGTCTTGTTCAAGAAGACTGATTCAAGGCGTAGTCCATCAAGTTCTTCTTCAGACAAAGACAATAGTCACTACGTGAGATTCAAGGCTGTAGTCCATCTCATTTATGCATAGTATTCAACTGCCTAGAAATCTTTCTCACCTTTAACTTTCCTCTTTTGTTTCTTTCCTCTATTATTTCGAAACTTGGTTTTTAGGGGGGATTGTTGTAGCTGTTGCTACGTTTACAAAAATAAATTTCCTCATCATTTATTTTCAACCGTTATAATTTATTTTTGAATGTTTGAATCATGACCAGATTCAATGTATCACATTTTTATTATGTGCTACAATTTTTGTAACATTAAAATTTAATAGGCTATTTTAATATCCTCATTATTCCTCCCTTTGGCAATAGCCTATATAATGATGTTTCCTCCTTCTCTCTTGGACAAGAAGAAGAAAAAAAAGGACTCTCTCTCTCTCAAATTCTCTTTCCTCTTGAAATATTGTTCTTTATTTGTTGCTTTGGGCGGAGCTAAGTCGGGGTCATTCTCTCGACGTCGTGTGCGGCAACGAGATTCCGGTGGGGCAGAAATTTTACCACTAGGGGCGTTCGGATTCAGTCTGCACATAGACCCGAACTAACTCTTAGGGCAGTGCTTCGTGCGCGACTTTCCCGGAGGCCGGTAACATTAATTTAATTTATTTTCTTGCAGATTTTAATCCAAAGTTTTGAAGAAAATTTCCAACAATGTCCTAGGTAGCTCTTTATTAGAATCTCTCTCTACGAACACCCTAGGGTATTGTAGCCTGGACCTGACAATCGTCGCTTCGTCCCCTTTGATGGGCTTGCCAATAAAGCTCGTTAACTTCATTATATGGATGCATTCCAGTAGGAGATAGGCAAACCCTGGAAATCGAACCCAAACTAGAACCGTATGCAAAAGTTTGTGCTCGTATTTAGCTTCCCGATGCCATTCCTTCAGTATGATTAGTCTACCGTTGAACGTCTATGGTCCGCCCTTTAGAACCCGATCAACATTCTCCTTTATGCCGAACTTCACAAAGAAGATCCCGTCCTCCCTGGCAAAGAATTCCATGCAACATTTCGGTCGTCGAACCCTGGCCGCGTAGGCCCAAATCTGCCCGTGGAACGGCTTGTCGCCAAGCACGTATAATACCACCATGTTTTGCATGTACTCTACTGTCTCAGCAATCACTTCCTCGTGGAAGATAGCTCGTACCTCCCTATCCACCTTTTTGGGTGCAACGTAGTGCATTTTGTTAAGGTTAGATGTCGAACCTTCTCTGCGTAATTCTGCCCATGATCTACCTACTACAGGCCTCGGCATGACTTCCTGCGTGTCTCCGCCTTCTCCACCAATCGCCTGCTTTATTACAGCAGGTCCCGTTAATACCGGTTCGAATTGGGGTTGGCCATGATCACTCCCTTCGACTCGTTGCCTATTCGTCGTCCTGCCAATGACTAGCGGCCTCGCCGTACCTTGCCGATGTCCTTCTTCTCCTCTACGTGGTTTGCCAATCTGCTTCCTGACCATACCCCTCCTAGCAACCGACCGTTGGCTCTGGCCGCCCCTAGGTGTGCCATCTCGTCCGCTCCTTCTCCTACGGCTCGCGACAGTGGTCCAACCGCTTCCCAAATCTTGGAGTATGTTCCCCCGCTCCGCGGAGTCGCCCCTACCGCCTTGCACGAAAGAGGAAGCCCCATGATCCCATATATATTTATATATATTTATATATATATACTTTATTCGAAGACACTGGTGGAGTGGTGCCCAACGTCACAACCAGAAAGTTATTGTTGCGGTGACAATTTGGATGATTTGGAAGAACTGCAATAAATTACGCTAAGAAGGACTTGGGTGGTCAGCCTAAAACTTATTGTGGAAGTTATGATGCAGTTGGGTAAAGCCTTCGGCTCTCCTCGCACGGAGATCCTGGGGGCTTCCCTCTCCCGTTTGCTGCTTTCCCAGCAGGTTGCTTCCGAACCCCCTTAGCCTGGTCCTCCTTTTTTGGGGCCTTTGCTCCTTTCTGAATTTTTTTGTTTCCCTTCGGCAGCGTATCCTTTGATGACTGATACTATCATTTTGCATGACGGGTTGGCACGGCCAATGTTTTAAAAATCGGACCGATGATCGAACCGAAATTTTTTGGTACAGGTCGGACCGAGGTTCAATCGGGTTCAACTCGTCGGTCTGACCGATATTGGTAGAGGAAGGAATCCTGCATTCATTCCTAACTCGCTACCATGCAATGCATGCACCTTCAGTTCCACACGTAGCGGTGGCCCCTGATCGCCCAAGAAGATCCGTCAAGCAATCCAGCAACCGTCGTCTTTCTGTAGGCTTCAGCATCAACATGGTTCCCAACCCGCTTCAAGAGACTCTCATGCGAGAGCCAGGGGTCGAGCCATAAATCTGTGCTCCTCCCGTCTTTCATAATTCGTACCAATTTAGTACAAATCTCAGCTCGAAACTTCAACATACGCTTGAAAGGAGTTGATTCGTTATTATTTGTTTGATAAGTCCAGAAGTTGTCCATTTTGAGATAGCGGCTCCGTACCCAGGCCGCCCACAAAGAGTCATGTTGTAGGAAGCGCCAAACTAGTTTCCAGCCTGCAATCTTACGCATGGTTCGTAAGGAGCGGAGACTAACTCCCCCCTCATCCCTCGGTCTGCAAAGATCCTGCCATGAAATGGTGTGTATACCATGTCTCCACACAAAATCAGCGTACATCCTCTCCATCTTGTCGTTGTAGAAAGCGGAAGCAGTGTGGACTGTAACCAGAAGCTGGCAAGGGACTGAATAACCGTGCAAACCAACTCCAGTCTGCCTCCAAAAGACAGATTTTTACCTTGCCAACCCTCCAATCGCTTCCTAACAAAGTCAACTATATTGTGACACTCCTCAGCTCTGGCATAGTTAATGGATAGTGGAACTCCAAGGTACCAGACAGGTAGATTTCCTATGGAAATTCCTAAGATGGCAGCCAACTCTTCCTTCTGTGAGCACCTACTACTAAAGTACATGGTGCTCTTGTTCTTATTCAGCCGCAAACCCGTCATCCTCCCGAATTCTTCCAGGATAGCGGCTAATGTTGCGAGCCCTGACCTGGTCGATCTCACGAATACTAGCAGATCGTCAGCATATGTGAGGTGCGTCACGTGAGACTGAACCTGGTGAAACAAAGGGGTCAGCCGTTTCTGGAAACTGGCCAAATCCATTAGGCACGTAAAATATTCCATAATAATAGAGAAGAGATAAGGGGAGAGGGGACATCCCTGACGTAGCCCTAGAGAGCTAGAGATGAACCCATGCGGTTGACCTCGGACCAGCACAGAAAACGTGGCCGTCGTGATGCATTCGTGAACACAGGCGATCCAAGCCTGGTCAAACCCCATAGCCGCCATGATGTGACAGAGGAAGGCTCGGTTGACAGTGTCGTAAGCCTTTCGCAAGTCTAATTTGATGCAGGCACGATCCGCACCTGGCCGATTGAATTCACGAACCAGCTCATGACCCAATAGACTGTGTTTCGCAATAGACCTGCCTTTAATAAACGCCGCCTGGTTGTTAGAGATCAGCTCCGGCATTACAGCCTCTATACGCTTACACATAAAGTGTGTAATGATCTTGTACAAATAGTTGCAGCATGCAATTGGCCTGTAGTCGTCAAGAGAAGTAGCTCCTTCCTTCTTAGGGATGAGGGTGAGAAAAGTGTGGTTCATCTCTCGGAGTAACCTGCCATGCTGAAGAAAATCATTGACCATTGTTGTAATGGGGGTTCGAAAATCCTGCCAGTGCAACCTGAAAAATTTGCTATTAAAGCCACGGGCCCAGGCACCTTATTTGGGTCGGCTGCATTCACAATAGTCAAAATTTCCTCCTCCGAAGTCGGTGCGAGTAGCATCCTGTTCCCCGCACTTGTGACCAGTTTCTAGCAAAAATATTAGGAAAGGAGGAAGCGTAGTCGCTCTGATTATATAGAGAGGTGTAGAAACTTACAGCCTCAGCGGCAATGTCTTGCATCGCCGAAATATCCTAACCGTTGGCACCGATCAGACGGGGAATGTGGTTTCTGGATTGCCGCGCCTTGACTACGTCGAAAAAGAATTTCGTACATTTGTCACCGTCCTGCAACCAATGACATTTGGCCCGCTGAGCCATTTGGATCTCTTCGATGGTACGCAGCTCTCCCACCTCTCGGGCGAGCTCACGCTCACGCGAGGCAATATCAGTGTTGAGAATGTCGGTCTGAAGCTGGCACTGGAGTTCACGCAACCGATTTTCAGCGGACACCAGGTCAGTCGACTCTTGTCGTCGACTCCATCCCCGCAGTGCCGATTTGGCTGTACGCAGCCGGCTGACCAAAACGAACTGGATGTTTTCTTGTGCAGGCGTCGCCATGGCCGCCTGGACTGTGGCCGCATATCCAGCCTTCAAGAACCACGCATTATTGTAGCGAAACGGCATATTCTTTCTGGGTATGTCCGCCACCATCTTGATCCGTAACGGCGTGTGATCGCTGGTTCCAACAGCAAGGCCTTCGGAGACCACGTGAGGGAATAAGTCGAACCAGCAATTGTTCCCCAAAGCTCTGTCGAGTTGGCATGCAACTCGCTTGGTGGCAGACTTGTTGTTCCAGGTCCACATGTGGCCAGCACGTTCAAGGCCCCGCAGACCCGAGATAAGCAGACATTCCCTGAACTCTTCCATGATCTTGTCCGGGACCGTCCTCCCTCCAACTTTTTCATGAGGAAAAAGGACGGCGTTGAAGTCGCCAATAGCCAGCAAAGGGAGGTTACCGTTAGCTTCAGCGAAGCTGCTCAGGTTGCGGATATCCCGCCATAAGAGTCATCGCTGTATGCGATCATTATGACCGTACACAGCACATAGGAGGAAGCGCAGCCCACCAGTATTCGTCAACACCACTGCAATGACCTGTTCCGATATGAGGGTCACTTGGCCTGACCAAGTGTGCTAATCCCATCTCAGCCAAATTCTAGCCATGTCACATAAATGCAAATTGTGTACCTGCTCCCAGTTAGCAGCCGTTCGTCTAGTCAACATAGTATCAGTCTTGATCTTAGTTTCAAGTAGGGCAGAAATCGAGCATTGTTCCATGCGTAACACGTCAGAGATCTCCCGCCAACGTCCAATCGAGCAGGCTCCTCGGACGTTCCAGACGATCAGAGGCATCTATTCGACTGAAAGATCCCCGTGGATAGCACGTTCCATACCGCCATAGGGAGCTGGTGGTGGGAAAGACTGCATCTCTGCTTGAGTTCCTTCTCCTGGATGATTCACTGCACCCATTAGGGCTAGCCACTCCGGGTTATCTTTGACTAGGGTTGTCTCATCCGCCGCTGCCGAAGGTGAAGGTCGATCAATGTCTTCCCTGGTGTCACTCGCATGTCGCTTACGGCTATATGTGGTCTTCTGGCTTGGCTTCGGAACTGATTTCTCCTTGGCTCCCTTTGTTTTTCTCCTGGATGCAGCAACAATCGTCCCTGAACTCCCCTCTCCAGATCGGAACAGTGGGACCTCCTGGTTCCTTTGAAGTAATGTCAGGCCGCCATGCAAGATTGGCAACTCCTTGGCCATGTTCATAGACCCGGATGAGCTGCCCGCCGCTGCCTTTTCTTGAACGCTGCCCAGGCCGGGTAAGACCAGAGCAAGTTCGAACCCCGTGTTTTTGTTTATCCCTTCTTGCTCGCCGCAGATATCCATAACCGTGTTATGGGAAGGAGTCGCACCATCCTCCTCGGTAGAATTTGAAGCACCCTGATTGACAGGGTCATCAGGTGTGGCCGAGGTTATATTGGCTTCTACATGTCGATCACAGTGTTGGGTAAGATGTCCGAAGCAATGACACACATGGCACGTCGGGGGGACCCACTCGTACTCGACTGATTGCATGCCAATCTCTCCTGATGGTAATTCAAATTGAATCACCCTTGGTAACTCCTTCTTTGCCTCAATTTCGACGAAGACCCGTGCATACTGCAATCGCGATCTTGATATAGTCGCCTCGTCCCCTTTTATCGGTCTCCCGATAAGGCTAGTTAACTTCATGCGCATGGTCGAACTCCAGTATGCAATAGGGAGACCTGGGAGGCGGACCCATACGGGCAATGTGTGGAACAGTTCTTTCTCACATTTGAATCCGGTGTGCCACTTCTTGATGATGATAAGTCGCCCATCGAATGTCCAAGGACCCCTTGGATGATACGGTCGACGTCTTCTTTGATGCCAAACTTGACGTAAAAGAACCTGTCTTCTCTGACGAAAAACTCCATACTGCCTTTCGGGCGCCACACCCTAGCAGCATAGGCGCGTATATGTCCATAAAACGGTTTGTTTTCCAGCACATACAATGCAATGGTGTTTTGCCAGAACTCTGCCGTCTCGACAATATCCTCCTCGCTGAATAGAGCCCTCTCCCCACCTTCTACCCGCTTCGGGGCCACATAATTCATCAGATGATTGGTTGTATCCGCCGTTCCCCGACAGAGGTCGTCCCAGGACCGGCCTACTACGTGCCCGTCTTGGTCCTTGGGAGGATCCGCCACAGCCGATCCCTGTAGGCGAACGGTCGGCAACCGCTGCTGGTGATCAGGGGACACGGCCACTGGAGGCGGGGCATTCGCTATGTGTCCCCCCATCCGCTCCTGGGGGTGTACTCCCCCACCACGTAGCGGCGAGGGAGACTCCAGGTTTGGAGCCCTGGGCGCCTGACCGCCTGGACGCCTGATATCGCCGCCCCGTTGTCTATCCTGAAGACGACTCTGGTCCGCTGGCGTGCGGCCAGGCAACCATCGACCCCTACTTTGCTCGTACCCCCTGATGTTCAAAGGAACGGGTGGCCTACTTGGTCTCCTTCCGCGCTTCACAACCGTCGTCCACTCGCCGTCTATCTCTCGGGGGGTGTCGCCAACCCCTCCATCGTCGGCTGCCGGGCGCCCAGGCGCGTTGCCGGGCCTCACGCCATCCTCTATGCCATGTTGATCGCCGCTTGGAGGATCAGGGGGAAACCCTAACCCTAAGTTACGTATTGGATCTTTTTTATTACATATATATATATATATATATATATATATATATATATATATATATATATATATATATATATATATATACCAAAATTAGATATAATAGGCATATAGGTGCATGTCATGTCCGAATGGTGAATTTTATTCCATTTGGGCTAAGTAAATCCTTAATTCATCATAATACAATTCTAATTAGTAAAGTCGATATTATAGAATCTAACTTAGGTAGTAGTATTTGGTAACCCTAGGGATTGGACTAAAATCGAAACCCAAATAATCCGTTTCAGTTCATTTGGAGTCATTTTCTTAGAATTCAGCATGAATGTTTAATGATCACATAGAAATTCAAATCTAGGTTAGAATATTGAATTTATTTAACATTGTTAGCATTGTTTATTTGTGAATTATTTTTAGGATTTCTAATCTTTTCATTCTTTAGTCTATGTATCCTGTGTAGGAATTGCATTTAAGAATACGTACTTGACTAATATGGTAAGTTGCTTTGTAAGAAAATTATAAACTTTGCATGTTAATTCAATACGCACATATATTTTTTTATCTTTGTGGGTTTCAACTACGAGTTTATCCATCTAACTTTATATTTTTGTGGGTTAACGTTCAACTACAAGTTTATCCATCGAGTTTATATTTTTGCTCGTGAATCTGACGAAGGGTTTCTCCTAGTGGTTATATGAAATGTTTCAGGTCAAGGAATACAAAGGAGAAAACAAAAAATATCAAATTTTTTGGAAGAGTCAAATTCTGATCCAAAAAGTACCAAGCATCGAAAAATACTATTTAAGGATTAATCGTATATTCAGATAGGAAATAGGTTAAAGCTAGAGACGGACTCACAACTTTAAAAATATTTAGGTGTCCATAAGTGGACTTAGTGTTGCATATTATATGCAAAAGCCAAGTCCTCAAAGCCAAGTCTTCAACATGCCAAGTCTTCAAACATGTGTCATTTTTTAAGTTGGAGACTTGGCCTCTTTTGGCTAATTTTAGTATAGGCTATTTTAAGCATATACTATCTTTAGCATATGCTTAATGCTATATAAGAGAGAGCCCTTTTTCACAATCTTCACTCTAGTCTCTCCCTCTCATTCTCGCTTGTTCAATTCAAAGTTTTGTTCTTCGGTTTGTGCTCTGGACAGAAAAGCTAAGTTCGGGGTCGCTCTTTCCGAGTTGTGTGCGACAAGGAGATACCGGTAGAGCGGAAGTTTTACCACTAGGAGCATTCGGAACAAGTATGCACATAGACACGAATCAACTCTTAGGGCAGTGCTTCGTGCGCGACTTTTCCGGAGGCCGGTAACATTTACTTTATTTTATTTTGTTTGCAGATTTTTTGGAATAATTTCCAACAATCTAAGAGTTGAATCATTTATAAAATAAAATCTCTAATTGCTGCTGCGAAATTTGTTATCAACCTTGTTATAATATATGGTGCTTAAATTATTGTAAGCATTAAGACTTATAATCATTGTTATAACTTATATTAGTGTTAGCATATCTCCTATTCACTCACTAAATTTGCTATACATTGCTTACTCTTTACTATCATCAAGCAAATATTTTTAACCTACCATTAACAAGTTATTTGTTAATTTTGAATATTTGTCATATTAGTAACAATTTGTCATTTTCATAAAGTGACACTGGAGACAACATTATTGTGTTAGTAATTTTTGTCAATTCTAGTTTTTCTTTACTCAATATTTATATTTAGGCTAAAGTAAACAATTAATTGATTTAGTAGAATTCCTTTAATTTTAAAGTTCTAAAGTAGAGATTTGTTTGGGAACAAGCCAAAAGGGCCCTTCTGTCAAAAAGACATAAATCGTCTAAGCGATCGGTTCTTAAGAGTTCCTAGTGAACCTCCGCTTGCTGGGATCCGGCCCCTACAGCTAACCCAACCTTATCAAAACTTGAAAAACTAAAATTTTAAAGGTCTATTACCAAAAATCATTTAAATTGTTAAGTTTTAGCTTACTCCATCTTATTGAGTAAATATTTTATTTTATTTTATTTTTCAGACCTTAGAAATCATGTCTACCAAAGACAAGACTTCGACTGCTAAGCCAGCCAAGTTTGATGACACCTACTTCAAGAGGTGGCAGAGTCAAATGAATTTCTGGCTCACCACTTTAGGACTGATTTCAGCCATTGATGGTTCCACACCCATCATAAATGATTCTGACGACACTGAGTCCGACAAAGGACTGTCCAAACCCTCCAGTTCCTCCAAACCTAAAACCCCTAAGGAAATAGACTTTCACTGCTTCCATCGAATTCTAAGCGCTTTATCTGATTCACTTTATGATATATTCTTTGAATATAAAAGTGCCAAAGAACTTTGGAATGCTTTAGAAGATGAATATGGTTGTGATGATGCTGGAATTGAAAGATTTACTTCTTCAGCATTTAATAAGTATTTCATGGTAGATGACAAACCTATGAATGAACAAATCCATGAATTCCAAAAATTTGTGAGGCACATTCAAGCTAAAGGTACAACCTTTTCAGCTGAACATAAGATAGCTTGCCTAGTAGATAAGCTCCCTCCTTCTTGGTCTGATGTAAAAAAGGACCTCCATCGTACCCAAGGTGACCTTACTTTTGCCCAAGTACTGAAGCAAATTAGAGTTGAAGAACAACTTAGGCTAAGGTCTAACTCCAAGACTGAGACTAAGGCTAAAGTAAACCTAGTAGAGTCATCCCAAAGCAAACCTAAGCCTAATAATCCTCACAAACCCAAGAATAATATCTTCAAGAAGAAGAATATTGTTCAGCCTCATCACCAGAACCACCAGAATCGTCAACACCAGCAATTCCAAAAACCTAGAAACTTTGGTCAGACTCAGGATCAAGGAAGATTTTATTTTGTGTGTGGTAGAACAAACCACACGGCCATCAACTGTTTCTAAAGGAAGAAGGAACCAATCAAGACTTCCTATAGGGGGAAGGGCCCAGCCAAACCAGAAGCCAACATGATTCTGAATAGGTCTTCTGGTTCCTTCAGGTCTGTGATTTACCAACCTTTAGTTAATATTTCTTACCATTCTGATGACTGGTGGTTAGATTCTGGAGCTAATGTTCATGTTTCATTTGATCGCTCCTGTTTTTCAAACTATCAGGAATCATGTGGAGGAGGCATAACCCTAGGAGATGGCTCTACGGCACAAATTGTAGGAAGAGGAAGAATAGATCTAAAGATGACATCAGAAAAAAAATCTGCCTCTTCATGATGTTCTTCATGTGCCGACTGTTAGGAAAAATTTAGTTAGCAGTTCCCTTCTTGTAGCATCTGGTTACAAGATTGTAATGGAAGCTAATAAAGTTGTATTTTCTAAGAATGAGTCCTTTGTTGGTAAAAGATTTGTAAAGGATGGTCTGTTTATTCTCAGTACTGTAAATAAAATGTTGGATCCTTCTCCTATTGTTTCCAATGTAGAATCTTCTAATGTATGGCATGGTAGACTAGGTCATGTGAACCTGGGTTCCCTTAGAAGGATGATGAACCTAAATCTTATTTCCAAGTCTCCTGTAGATAATAAAGACAAGTGTGAGATTTGTGTTCAAGCCAAACATTCTAGACTACCATTCAAATCCGTAGAAAGGAATTCTGATCTTCTAGAACTAGTTTATAGTGATGTTTGTGATTCAAATAGGGTTTTGACTCGAGGCGGTAGGAAATACTTTGTCACATTTATAGATGATTGTTCAAAGTATTGCTATACCTACCTTCTCAAAACCAAAGATGAAGTTCTAGATAGATTCAAGGTTTACAAATCAGAAGCTGAAAACCAATTAGAGAAAGGATTAAGATCCTTAGATCTGATCATGGCGAAGAGTATACCTCAAACGAAATAACTAACTTCTGTGAAGAACACGGAATAATTCATGAGGTGACTGCTCCTTATTCATCACAATCCAACGGAGTTGCTGAAAGGAAGAATCGCACTCTGTTAGACATGGTGAATGCCATGCTTCTCAGCTCAGGTGCTCCTGATAACTTGTGGAGAGAAGCCTTATTAACAGCTTGCTACATCCTAAATAGGATTCCCAGTATATCTAAGGATAAGACACCCTATGAATTATGGAAAGGTAGAACTCCCAGAGTCCATTACCTCAAAGTTTGGGGATGTCTAGCAAAAGTTGGAATCCCTGAACCAAAAAAGAGAAAGATTGGACCTAAGACCGTAGATGGTGTGTTCATAGGATATGCCTTAGATAGAAATGCCAATAGATTTCTAGTGACTAATTCTGAAGTAAATAAAATCTCTAACAATAACATTATAGAAGCTAGAGATGCAGTTTACTTTGAGAATATATTCCCTTTTAAGGATAGAATTTCTTCCAACCCCTCAAGTTCTTCCCTAGCACCTTCTACAAGTTTCCATTGCCATTCATCAAGCTCACCACCTGAACAAGACTTAGAACCTAGAAGAAGTAAAATAGGAAAGATTGAAAGGAATTTAGGGGAAGGCTTCTTCACGTATTTGATAGAGGGTGATCCCTCAACTTACGAAGAAGCAATATCTTCTTCTGATGCTTCTTTCTGGAAAGAAGCCATAAACAATGAGTATAACTCTATTATGGAGAATAATACTTGGTTTCTTGCAGATCTACCTTTAGGTAGTAAACCCATAGGTTGCAAGTGGATCTTCAAAAAGAAACTCAGAGCTGACGGTACTATAGAGAAATACAAAGCTAGATTAGTAGCCAAGGATTTCACTCAGAAAAAGGGATTAGATTATTTTGATACATATTCTCCTGTAGCTAGGATTACTTCTATTAGAACCCTTCTAGCCTTAGCATCCATTCATAACATGCTGATCCATCAAATGGATGTAAAAATAGCATTTTTGAATGGAGATCTAGAAGAAGAGATCTACATGGAGCAACCTGAAGGTTTTATTGCTAAAGGTCAAGAAAAGAAAGTTTGCAGATTAGTAAAATCACTTTATGGCCTAAAGCAAGCTCCCAAGCAATGGCACAACAAATTTGATAAAGTGATTATAGAATATGATTTCTTGCCAAATGAGTATGACAAATGTATATACTCTAAAAATTCTGGTAGAAGTTGTGTCATTTTATGCTTGTATGTTGATGATATCCTTATTCTAGGATCTTCACTAGAACTGATAAATAACACTAAGAATTATTTATCTAACCAATTTGATATGAAAGACCTAGGCGAAGCCAACTTGATCCTAGGAATGCAAGTGTCCAAATGCAAAGAGGGCTATACTCTATCTTTTGCACATTCAATTGAGAAAAAGCTAAAAAAGTTTGAGTATTTTGACAAAAAAGCATGCCCTTACTCCTTATGACAGTAATGTTGGCCTCAAGAAGAATGAAGGATCACCTATAGAACAACATAGATATTCACAGATGATAGGTTCCCTTATATACATATCAAATAGAACCAGATCCGATATTGCATTTGCTATTGGGAGACTTAGTAGATATACCGGAAACCCAAATCAGTCACATTGGACTGCATTGGATAGAGTATTTAGATATCTTAGAGGTACTCTAGATTATAACTTTATTATTCTAGACACCCTGATATTATAGAAGGTTATTCAGATGCACACTGGGTAACTGATTCACATGATATGAAATCCACTACTGGATATGTTTTTACTCTAGGAGGAGCAGCAATCTCCTGGAGTTCATGCAAACAAACTATCATAGCTAGGAGTACAATGGACTATGAAATGATAGCTCTTGACACTACTTGTACAGAAGCTGAATGGCATAGAAATCTAATTATGCATATACCTGTTTATCATATTCCTGTTCCTGCAATTTCCATCAATTGTGATAATAAATCTGTTATTAAACTACTAAAGCATGATTCTGTGAATGCTAAGATAAACAGACACATGCAGCTGCGCTTCAAGTCTATAAAGAGCCTATTGGGCAAATATGTGGTTCTTGACTATATAAAGCCAGAAAAGAACCTTGGAGACCACTTGACGAAGGGTCTGTCTAGATCCTAGAATCATCGAGGGAGATAGGGTTAAGCCCATAATTTAGTCACCAGCAGTGGCAACCCAACCGAGTCTGACTGGAGATCCCAAGAAGCCGGTTCAATGGGTAGGAACAAACTGGACTAGGTGACTAATATGGAACACTGACCTTGAGATTAAATTCTTTTTACGGGTAATTTCATGAGGGGGGTGAACTTTAGAATAATTATAGAAAAGGGGGTAAGTTTAACAAATTTACAAATGGGGGGGTGATACGACATCTGCAATGGCGCCAGTCCCTTTCAATCCCCTTGGCGACATCTCAGATGGCGCCAGAGGGCTGCCACCCCCTCGGCGCCATCTATGATGTCGCCAGACATCCTTCCCCCCCTCCCACTTTCACGTGAACAAACCTTTTTCCCTCCCACTTTTATGTGAACTTTGTTTTCTTCCCTCATTCTTTCAAATGTTGATTATTCCCCCTCCCTTTTCATTTGTCCATAAGCTAACTTTCTCCCCCCCTATGCCAACTTTCTTCCATGCAATTATAATTGAGGATTTAGTTTCTTAGATTCCTCACGGGTGGTAGGAGTGGAAGATGTATATAAGAGGGTTCGAGTGGCAGAACATATACATTCACATAGAGAAAGAAGAGTTGAAGAGCTAAGATCTGAGAAGATGAATGCTGGAAACGATGGTCGTATTCCCGGCGGGCCGACGACTGAAAGAGAGGAACAAGAAAGAAAAAATCACATATCGCGATTGGTGTTTACCGGAGAGGTAATAATTTAAAAGTTCATATTTAATCGTTATTTTATTGTATATTGAATTATAGTTAATTTTTGTCATTCGTTTCATTTGTAGTTATATGATTATAAGCCGGACGTACGGTTGCGTGAACGTGGACAATGGCGTAACGCTACAAACTACGCCACATGGCAGATAAATACATATCAAAAGGGCTTAGTAAATGCATTTGGTTTTGGATATGTAGATGAGTTTCGATTCTTGTTGCACGACAGAGATCTAATATTTTCTCTAGTGGAACGTTGGTGGCCCCAACGCAACACTTTCCAATTGCCGGTAGGAGAGATGACCGTAACTCTACTGGATGTAGCCAATATTTTAGGGCTACCTATTGCAGGTAAAATATTTGTTAAATATTAATTTGGGGCAAAATTTTATATAGAAATCTAATTTAAAATTACAGGTGAGCCTATATTTTTTGATAATCAACCAAGCGCTGCTACTACAATAAGACGGTATCTCGGTATTGATCCGCCCGAAGATACAAATGTAAGATCCGACGTCACCATAAACTGGTTGCACGGAAACTTCATGGATCTAGACCGTACAATTGACGGTCCAGTTAACGTTGACGAAGAGCGGGTATTTAACTTCATCCGGTTTATTAATGTATTTTATATTGAGAATATGGAGCTCATAGTACCGTACGTTACAGATTGTTTGCTGCACGAGGGCGTATCTACTAGCTCTATGTGGTTCAGTTCTCTTTCCGAACGCAACCGGATGTCGGATTACTGTTCGACTTCTTCCTTTTCTGGAAAATTTGGTTCACCCGACACGCTATGCATGGGGAGCCGCAGTCTTGGCATACTTGTATGCTTCTCTGACAGAGTTTGTGACTGCGAGCTCTTTACAAAATATGAGCAAAAATTTAACTGGATGCATGTCACTCCTACAGGTATTTTATTATTCTAGAGAGTATTAATGTTACTTAACATAATCTAATTTTGTGTTATTGTTTGTAATTAGATCTGGGCATATGAGCATTTTGCGATCGGTAGACCAGTGACTAGCATTAGCCGCGAAATAGGTGTCTTTCCAGTAGGTAGACGTTGGACTACTGATGTGGTGGACCAAGCACATTGTGGACATCCGGTTGTCTCTATCTATCGTACCGAATTTGACTCACTAACACATGACGAGGTAAAAATTAATATTACATTTGTGTTTAATTATGTTTATGTATTGACTTGAGAAAATCTGATGTAGGTTACGTGGATGCCGTATATTATACGCGCCGATGCTCCCGACATCCAAAGGATGTCATATCCCAATAGTCATTATAACGTGGTCATCTTATATGATTTTCGGACCATGTACCACCCTGCCGATCGTGTTCTTCGCCAGTTCGGTCTCGTACAAACTATTCCTAATGCGCCTGAATATATAAGCCACAACAAAAGTGGACGGCTTGCTAGAATTCAACGTTATCTCCATGAATGGAACACGAGATCCGATCGATATAATATATTGAACATGTCACGACCTGTTCAATCCCATGAAGATTGTAAGTGCACATTTAATGTCTTATTTAAGTGTATGAAACCATCTCAAACAAGAACAATAGCTCTCGTTCAAGCGTACTACGTAGGTTCGACTGGTTTTACAATCTAATATTTCATATAAGCAACTATCAATGCGTAACATTTGCAAGTAATATTTTTGTCTATTTATACTTGCCATTGATTTCATGAATCTTGGACAGAATCCTGTTTCTAGGTTTTCAGCATGGAGTCTATTCTTCTCCTGAAGCGTTATAATCTTTGCTCTAATTCCATCGAGTAGCATTGTTATCGGTTTGTCACGTAGATTCTTAACCCAACTATTGAAACATTCTGCAAGATTTGAAGTATAAATATCTAATCTAGGATGAGAAGAATAAGCAGCTATCCAGTGTTCAAAACTACGATTTTCATCATTCACCCCAATAAGCCAGTTAAACATGTCAATGTTTTCGGCTTTGATTATTTCAAATCTATAGTCAGCATCCGTTTTATTATACGATCTAGCAAGAGAGTCTAACATTCGATGAAATTTTGTAATCCGGGTGACAGATTTTAAATTCTGTTTAAAATGTTGAATACAAAAGAAGTGTGGTGATTCTGGAAAAATAGCACGCATAGCATTTATCAGTCCCTTTTGTTTATCAGATATAAATGAAAATCTACTCCAGTGATCTAAATATCTTTCAAAAGTATTTCTTAAACAGTTTAGAAACCATGTCCATGAATCGGTATTCTCACCTTCAGCAACAGCATAAGCAATTGGATATAACTGATAATTAGGATCATGAGCACAAGCAATAAATAGTGTACCTTGGTATCTAGATGAAAGAAATGTACCATCAATACTAATAACTGGTAAACAACCTGCTAAAAAACCATCAATACATGCTTTGAAGCAAATAAAAATTCTTTCAAAGCTATTGTCTTCGGTGGTTTTTATACAAACTCTACTGCCTGGATTTGTCTCCAAAATTCTTAAACCATACTCTTCAAGACTAGCATAGGCATCAGCATAACTACCGTTTATTTCAGCTAATGCCATTTCACGGGCTCTCCAAGCTTTGGCATAAGAAATTTGTATATGATGTTCTCTACGGATATCCTTTACTACTTGCGATGGACTATAAGACTGATTATCCCTAATTATATCAATAATCTTATTTTTAATCCACTTAGCAGTAGCTAGTGGATGGCATCCTCTTGTTAGTCCACTTAAACAAGAATGCTGACTTTCTAATGTACTAATGAAAAATATTTGTCCTGTGCCAAGGGGTCTAGCATATACCCTCCAATTACAAGCTGGTTGATCACAAGTATAAATAATACCCCTAGAATTGTTCATACTACCGGTTGAACATGTAAAGTTATGTTCAATTGCTACATTACTTACAAAATTCCTAAACTCAAGCCGTGTAGCAAATTGTTGTCCGACAAATAATTCAGGAGTGGTACTACTACTAAAAGTATCATCAAAATCATCTATATTTTCAATTAAATCATCACTATTTTCAATAGTTTGAAAATCATCAAAATCATCATTAATAGGTGGTTCTACTGGTCGTTCTTCTTCATGAGTTGGAAGTGGTCGAGAAGAACTACCACCCACTTCATAATTAGAAGCACGTGGACGTGAAAACATTTCAAGTGGTGGAGAAACTTCAGTAACAAAAATACTTATAAATGGCGATTGCAAATTAACTTCAAGAACAAAATTCCATGCTTGATCAGAATCTATCAACAAACAATGAGAAACGAAAACATGTCGTAAAATAAATTCATATCGAATAGAAAAAGAGTTAATAATCAAAGTTCGTAAACTATCTAATGTAGTAATACGATCGGTTAAAAGAAGTTGTGTAAAACCGCCTTCGTATGATAACCCATTTACTGCACCTCCATGTGAGCACAATATTCTTAGGCTCTGATCCATATCGAAAAAATGGACTTCTGTAGAAAATTTTGAAGATTGTAGAGGGCTGCTAATAGTAAGTGGAAGGAAGAATAGAAAGAGTAAAGTGGGAATGAAATTCTCTCACAATCACCTCGTTTATATAGATGCCATCTCCAACGGTCACAAATACGAACGTTAGAAATGTGAACGTTGGAAATATGAACGTTGGAGGGGAAAAAGGGGGGGAAAGGATGTCTGGCGACATCATAGATGGCGCCGAGGGGGTGGCACCCCTCTGGCGCCATCTGAGATGTCGCCAAGGGGAGCCCAAGGGGCTGGCGCCATTGAAGATGTCGTATCACCCCCCCATTTGTAAATTTGTTAAACTTATCCCCTTTTCTATAATTATTCTAAAGTTCACCCCCCCTCATGAAATTACCCGTTCTTTTTAAAATAAAAGCCCAGAAGGCTGTACATGTGTACATTGATACCCCATCCATATGGTGGCAGTGTTCCGGTGTGATATGGTTAGGGTGAGTTTAAACTCTTAATAAGTCCAAGCATGATATGCAGGGTTGATACCTATCACCAACCCTTGAGGACTTACCTATATGAGAGGTCGTGAAGGCCGCGACTATAGGACAGGGCGATCCTAGACAACTCTCATGAATGTGTAAAAGTGCGCATGGCCAATCAAAGCGCCACCCGATAGACCCAAAGAACCTCTAGCTTATTATGTGTGCTATTTTCTGAATCTGGTTCAAGAAGTCTGATTCAAGGCATAGTCTATCAAGCACTTCTTCAGACAAAGACAATAGTAACTAAGTGAGATTCAAGGCTGTAGTCTATCTCATCTATGTATAATATATATTTGCCCAGAAATTCTCTATCAATTCTTATTCCCTTGTCATCTCTATGTTTTTCGGAACTTGACTTTTGGGGGGAGGGACGATTGTTGCATATTATATGCAAAAGCCAAGTCCTCAAAGCCAAGTCTTCAACTTGCCAAGTCTTCAAACATGTGTCATTTTTTAAGTTGGAGACTTACAGGGGCGGATCTAGAAATTATAGCTGGAGTGGGCTACCAAAAATTTGGAGGGGCTAGAGTTGGACTAGTCCATATAAAAAAAATCAAAAACTAAAATTTACATGGTAAAAAAAGGTACATAAAAAAAATGGGATGGGCTCCAGCCCACCCCATGGATCACTTGGATCCGCCCCTGGAGACTTAGCCTCTTTTAGCCAATTTTAGTATAGGCTATTTTAAGCATATACTATCTTTAGCATATGCTTAATGCTATATAAGAGAGAGCCATTTTTCACAATCTTCACTCCACTCTCTCCCTCTCATTCTCTCTTGTTCAAATCAAAGCTTTGTTCTTCGGTTTGTGCTCTGGACAGAAAAACTAAGTTCGGGGTCGCTCTTTCAGAGTTGTGTGCGACGAGGAGATACCGGTAGAGCGGAAGTTTTACCACTTGGAGCATTCGGAACAAGTCTGCACATAGACCCGAATCAACTCTTAGGGAAGTGCTTCGTGCGCGACTTTTTCGGAGGCCGGTAATATTTACTTTTTTTTATTTTGTTTGCAGATTTTTTGGAATAATTTCCAACACTTAGGTCGCATAGGGGTACATGGATGCATAAGCAAAACTATTTTTTATCCAATCTAATTATTCAGAGTGTGAATTACTGTGCTACGACGAATAATTCCTTTATACCATCTTGTCCTGTAGTGTGATCCCCTCGCGCACACGAATTGAGATACATATTTTATTCTGGATAAAATAATAATATGTACAATAAATATAGATATGTTTGTTTGTGTTTATAGACTGCATCATTGGAAAGTGAGAGAACACTTGGGTCACATTGAATAGATTTTTTGCAATATATATAGTAACCAATAAAATCGGATCATTGAGTAACTTCTTAGTTCAATATTTGTATCTGTACCTGTAATACTTAATTCAATTGACTATTGATGAAGTCAAATGAATGATATATTTTGTCCACAATGTATGTGGGACCACCTATAAGCATCGTGCCAATTCTGTTAACAATATGATCACGAGAAAATATGATTATTGTCGAGAAAATAGACAACGGTATGATCTAATATGTTGTCTAAAACTTCATATCATATAGGTAAGATGTTTGTGGTTGTTTGTGTGCTAAGACTGCAAGTAGGATATTAGGTGCCACATCCGATTTTGCCAAATCGATAAATCGTCACTACCCGTGATATCGTACAAGTCTAAGTTGTGCTTGTATACGACATGAACGTACAAATTTAATAAATTATCTAATGAGAGAGTCGATGCAGCAAAAAAAATAGAAAATCAAATGACAACAAAGATATCTAAAAATAATTCTTTTATTGCTAACTTGCAGCAGATTACAAAGGCTCTCAACAGTTCATTGAACTGTCATACTTGGCTTACAACTCATGACTCAAGAGAAATAACGATGTTCTCAACATCATATCCTTTATTGAAAGAAAGTAAAGCCACCTTCAAAAGATGACCGTACTTCTATTGCCTCCGGACATTCACTTGACTTCCAAGGTCCATTGGGGTGCACTGGTGAGTGGTATCAATCCGACTCACCAAAATCAATATAGTAAATTTAAATACAATTTGTTAAAAATAAAAATATTTAAGCACAATAACACACATATATTATTTGGCTTAATAAATAGCCAATATTTTGAACATTTGAAACCACTCCCATATAGTGGTCGCCTTAGTTATTAGTACATGATCTATAATAATAATAGCTACGGCAACAGTATATATCCAACCTTCTAATAGTACCAATACTATAGTTCTTATTTGTTGCCAGCACGCAAGACCTCTCCAACTTTCTTGGCAGTTTCGGAAGCTGCGGTCTGCAGATAGTTGGTAAAATCAGATACGGTCCAACCGGGTGCCGGCTCGGTCACCGACGACCATTCGATCGCGCAGCTGTCCGCCCCAACCGGGACAACTTTTACGGTCGCGACCACCTTTCCTAGCCCAAGGTTGTTCTCCACGACCTCATAGGTGTAGCTCCTTCCGGCCTGGTCCATCTTCAGCAGCCTGTCCTTGGCATAGTAGATCGGCGGGGAGCCGGCGAGCGTGACGGTCAAGTGCCTGTTTCCGTCGATCTTCTTCGTGTCGACGACTAGCGATGGAATGTATTTGTGGATGCTGTAGTAGTCCCTGCTGAGGAGGGACCAAGCCTGGTCTGCTTTGACGCCATTGAGCTTGGAGGAGGTGGCTGCGAGTTGCCAATTCTTCTGTGGCTGGCTCTGCATTTTTTGTTGACGATTGATTAATGGTAGATGATACTCTTAAACTTCCTTTCTTATATAGTTGGTGTTATTGCCGGGAACGCCGGGGCACGCTTTTGGATGGAAAATACAGAAACTGAAACAGTTGTAAAGACAATGTTTCAAATGCAATTCCTTAAAGAAGGTTTTGCAACAGAGATCCAGAAGGATTCTGCAAATTACGAGATCTAAAAAGATATCGTAATTCACGAATAATCTAAAGAGATTTTCGTGATCGTAGCAATCTGGCAGTAGTGCCTTCTAAAAAGAAGATACTGACAGAAATGCTAAAAGCAACAGAAGGGTGACAGGCGAGAAGATGGAATTGCTGGGGTGAATTATCACCGTTGCTCAAAGCTTTATTCGCCCTCTGCGAACAGCTTCCAGGAACCAGCAAGGTTGACGGAAAACCTTGGAACACTCCTGCTCTTCTGACTCCTCGGAAGACGGCGAACTCCTCTGGCAATGGCACTACCTTCTCTCTCTGTTTCTGAAATAACAGAACCCACGCGCTAGTGTTTGTGTTAAAAAACACGCTCACTACTCTGTTGTGTTAAAGAACACTTAGAGTTTTCTTTTCTCTCAGGAATTCTGATTTTTTCAACACTGAGAGAGAGGAGAGAACCTGCATATATAGCCCACGGAGCGGTTTGCCAAGCAGTTGCCTGAACTTCAGGGTAGTGGCTGAACCACTCCTGAATGTGCAGCAACTGCTGCAACCGTTCCCGCTCTAATATGCAGCCAGCCACACGCACACTACGCACTCTACGCACATTGCGTACGCTGCGCACACTGCGCACTCTACGTACGCTGCGCACTCTGCGCACTCTACGCACGCTGCGTACGCTGCGCACACTGCGCGTACTGGCTGCGTACTGGGCTGCGTACTGGGCTGCGTAACTGGGCCAGCGTAACTGGGCTCGCGTAACGGGCCGCGCAACGTGGTCGCGCAAGTGGCTCGCGCAACGAGCGCAACTTAAGCGCACTATGCGCCTAGCGACGATGCTGACGTGCTAAGTGCAAAGTGCGCCAACAAAACGCCACATTACGCCTCATGAGCCCTTGAGCCCGAGTCCGAGCCCGAGTCTGAGTCCGAGTCCGAGTCCGAGTCCGAGTCCGAGTCCGAGTCCGAGTCGCTAAGCTCCTACGGAGCTTAGCTCCATGGAAATAAATTTCCAAGAGCAAAAAGCTTACAGCTTCTTAATTGTTGATTAAGCCTTTATATCATTAATAATTAATCCCACATGGCACACACCCATGTGCACTACATGTGCATCTCCATAAAGAGTAAAGACTCATATATATGGAGATACACATTCCTTTCTAGCCGATGTGGGACTAAAAACCAAAAACCAAAGGCTAAAAACCCAACAGTTGGCGGGAGAGAATCTTTTGGATTGGAATTACTTACCGCTGCCCGGACTGACTTGTTTCCTTGGAGCTTCTCCAACCCTATTTTCTTGTTAAGTGTTGTGAGTCTTAGGTGGCTCCTATGTGGCATGAGCTACAAGACAATGTCTTGTTTATGTGGCAAAATTATATCTCAAAAGACAATGAGATAGAAAAACTCTCTCCAATGCAAAAGTATTGATAAGACAATAAAAAGTATTTTTTCCAACTTCCAAGGCAACTTTTAAGACAACTACTCATCTTCTTTCATTTTTCTAATATTTTTTATTCATAATTGATGACATGGAAGAGAAGACATTGTCAAGTGCATCGTCTAGAACAAGACAATATACTTCACATTGTCTTCTTTAATTTTTGCCACATAAGCTTCACAATTGACTTGACAATTGCATTGGAGAAGAACTTTTGAATAAAATTTTGTCACTCCTATGTGGCATTATGTCACGACCCGCACCCACTGTAAGGGTACGAGTACGTAACAACGTCCAGCCTACGCCGCAGTGTCGGCGGTAGAACGCTGTCCTAGGTCAAACATCTAACAATATAAAGGTACATGTACAGTATATACTCTCCGAATGGAGGTGACATAGCAGATACAGTCTCAATCACATCTAAGATAGAGCATGAAAAGATAGATTGATAGATAGATAACCAGAATGGAAACGCAGAGATACAATCCAGAAGTCTAAGTGTCTAAATAAAATACATATCCCAAATAACATCTCAGAATCTCAATACAGTAATCCAGGAAAGATAATAAAGACATCCTAATCTAGGAGAGTGTCATCAACTGCCAGTGGGTCCAAGTCACAAGTGTCTAAAGCTGCACCATAGTGGGTAGACACCAGAGCCTCATCATTCACTGTAAAATTTTCAACAGGTCCAGTCAGGACGGGAGCGAGCACAGTACATCTCAACAAAATCATAACAGGTTAGGAAATATAAGCATGCTAGAGAGTAAGATACAGGATCTGAAGAAATAACATGATAAAAAGAGAGAGACTGTAAGTAAATAGATACAGTATATAGAGAACTAACAGTGCTAGTGATTCAGAGCACAAGATGGTTATGTAAACGGCACGATATTGTACACGAGTAATCTACAGAGGTTTGTACACGAGTAATCTACTGGATTGAATACATAACCACTTCTACTCCCCCGCCCCAATCAATACACAAGGATCTAGCTAAGTTATGTTATTATACACGAAGGTCATGTGAATACATGATTATACACGATTCACACGTTTCGTACACGAATGTCACAAATACAAGGAGTACACGATGTTCACGATAAAGTACACGAACACGAATACCCGATGTATCCGCTAAGGGGATAACATCGCACAACAAGATCCATATAGTACTAATCCGTGTTACCAACGTGTCAGCATCATATAAAGTAATCTAAAGCAGAAATATAATCCTAAACAAGATATGAAATGATCAGAGAATGTACTCGCCTGTATCCTGAGAATCTGGAGAATATCTACTGTCCGAGGAGTGGTGTCTGTCTCCTATAGAACAGTACGAGTCACTATGAGTCTAAAATGATAATAAGATGCAAGTTAATGCATTCTACATGAATCTAGGTCGATCTAGGCCAAAGTTAACTCTTGGTCAACTCTGGTCAACCCTAGAAGTCAAACTAGGTCAACTAGGTCGAACCTAAGTCAAACAAGTCTATGCTAGTCTAACTAGTCTATTCTAGGTCTAACCAGGCTATACAAGTTCAATCTATACTTACTAGACAAACAGACACAACCATAGGCCATAGGCTATACCATGCCTATGAACCAAACCATATATCACATACACAAGTCAAATACATCTAATATATAATATGCTCCAATATAGGATACACATATTGATATTATACAATCTAATATAGAAGTACACATGGGCAATAGACTACTATATGTATACCATAAAAACATACATATATTATCTATATTTACACACTAGAAAAATATATATATATACATGTATATATGTATGTACACATGTATATATTGGGATAGGAAGGGGAAGTGGTGGTGTACTTGTGTGTGTGTGTGATATGGTATGTGTATGTGTCAAGAGGGTAAAACAGTGTGGCATGACAATGTGTATAAGAAACTTGTATACAGTGGTAGAACATCTGTGGGTTGCAATAGGAAATGGGAAAAATTAGTGTAGTGTAAACAGGGAATGGAAAAGACATTGAGCATAGATTGAATCCAATCCAACAGTTTAGGATATAACATGAGGGTACATGGATGTGTGAATTAATCAGTGCACTAGTGAAACAGTGAATACCGTAATAATCTGGAAAACAGTGAAATGACATTAACCTGTGTGTATACAGCAAGGAATCAAACCCAAAACAGTGAACTAACCATAATATGAAATGTAGAATTTAACAGTTGAAGGAAATCTGAAATCAGTGAAGTGTAAAAAGGAAAACAGTGGCATGGCAATGGGGTATGTGTGTAGGAAGAAATCAGTGAAGTATGTACATGTGTAGCAGTAAAGTGACAGGTTATAAAAAGGAATTTCAGTTCAGGTTTTCAGAGATCACAATCTCAGTTAAAGGATTAAACCATTTCAATACAGTGTTCAGTAGGAAGAATAGAAACCCAAGTTTTTAGGAAATCAGTGAATGAGTGAAAAATCAGTGAAATGATACATTGTGTGATAGGAAACAGTGGCATTTTGTACATAGGGAAAACAGGGATTCATTCTCAGATTTAAAGGGAATGTATAACAGTGAAGTATTAGGAACTTAGTGTAGAATGAACTATTCTCAGTTTAGCAAAATGAATCAATGCATTCATCAATCTCAGTTAAATTAAAGAAAGGAAAAGAAAATAGGGAAGAATCATTCAGGATATCCAGAGACTTCATTCTCAGGTTTAGCTAAGGAAAGAAATCTCAGATTTTAAAAATGAATTCAGCATTTCAGTCCCAACATTGCAAATCAGAACTTGAACCCAATCAACACCAATTTAACCCAAGTCCTGTTGACAGTTTAATCATAAATAACCATTCATCTCAGTTTAGTAAAAATGAAAGTAGTGACAGGAAAACATGATTAAATCACTCATTCAAATCGGTTTAAAAAAGAAAGAAAACAATCTCAGTTATTCACAAATTTCTAAATCCAACACAAATGTCTACTTCACATTCACAAACCCAAAAGCCAATTTCGAATTCAATATATCATTAACATGAATCAACAATCATGTGGGGATAAAAAATCAGTGAAAATATCAAATAACAGGGAATTAAATGTTGAGGAATTAGGAGAAAACAGTGTATCAGCTACATGTATCAGTCGAAAGCCATTAACCCATTTTAGAATCCAAATTCACATCAAAATCTAAACTAACATGTAAATCTAATCTAACATAGTTTATACATTATAATTAGGATCTAATTAGAAAATTTAAACACGAATTAAACTAATAAAACTGAATTGAAAACAAGAACAAAATGAACACTGATACACGCACAGTGCACGTACAGTGCACGCACGAATCCGTGTCCGACACGACACGAGGGGTCGTGTCACTTGACACACGTGATGTCAATGGTCGCCCCTTGGTGTGTGTCAAATTTCACGTGTCGAGGTGGCGTGTCCACTGCGCAATCGCACCCGAGTAGCAGGGCAGCTACAGTGCCCCCGCGCGCGCGCGTGCACCCACGTGTTCGCATGTCCGTGGCGACTCGACACGACACCAATACGTGCTCAGTGCAATAGAATCTCATAAGCAAGGTTAAAACCCTAATTTCTATTCAATTACATTCCTAAAAACAAATCGAAATGCCCTTTGGGGCATTTCGTCAAACACATGCATACACGAACTGATACGTGTCCGATACGGACACATATAAGACTCAAAACCTAGGGTTAGATAGTCCTACAGTTAGGTTAGGCCTAGGGCTTCCTAGATATGCAATAAAATCAACATTTCATGAAGGAATTAGAATATTACCTAGGGATTTGCAATGTAACAAAAGCCCCAAATGAGAGGATCCTCAAATCACCAAAACTCTCCCAAATTGTTTCTCTCCTGAAATTTCTACATACCAACAACAAATACAATAATTTTAGGTCCTATTGTAATTGGTTTGGAGGAAAAATGAATGGAAATGGAATTTCTATGAATTAAAGAAGATGGAGACTCACCTCTTTCTAAAACTTGTAAAATATTCCTAATGGAGGCTAGCCCTAATTTCTAGGAGCATCAAAAAGAGGGGGAATACCAAGGTGGCTGGTCATGGCTGGATTGGGCTAGGGTTAGAGCTCTACAAGTGTTGGGTTGGACCTCTAAGGCTTAAGTCACAAGTCATGACTTGTGAAATCACAAGCCATTCTCTAATCAATTTAAATCCTAATTCCTCCTAATAGATTCTAATGAGTTAAATGTCACTAACTTAGGTCAAGCTAGGGTTCCATAACCTAACCAAATAGTCTTGACCTAGGTTAGCCTCTAGGACAGTCTCCTAAGTCAACACTAGTCAAAGTCTAAAATAGCACCAAATCAAATATACTAAAAATCACTGAAAATTCTAATAAATATAATTAATACTAACTATCACTAACCATGGTTAGCTAAGACTAGCTATGACTAATCTAGGTTAGGTCCAAACCAAGTTAGGCTAATCACAATACATGGCAATCAATTAAATAATATTAAAATCACACCATTCTTAATAATACATTAAATTCCAAATAATATATATTAAGTTCAATTAAATTCAAAATACCCTCGAACTGGAAATGATAAATGAAATACCCTAATCACAAGGCTAGGCTCTAGGTCAAGCTGTCTCTAGTGTTACACTATCAAAACACCAAAATCATAAGTCATGATTTAAAATAGTTTTAAAATGATTTAAAAATTACCAAAAATTATATCATGATTTAAATATCATTATTAAAAGATTAAAATCACAAAATTTTAAAATTACCCTTATTTGAAAAACTGTGTGTTACACATTAACTTTTTTCCAAAGTCACAATAGGGTTGGAGATGCGCTTATGGTTTGTATCTGACCGAATATATTGATTGGTGGGGGACCTGTAGGACGGGAGTGCTACTTTTGAAAAGGACATAATTGACTTTTAAAAAAAGCCCATTTAGGTTTAGAGCGCTGCTACTTGGCCCACAGTCACGTGACACTCTCCCATTGACAGGCCAACCGGCATGAAACCCATATCAATAGGGAGGGAGATAATAGGGAGTGCCAACTGACATGCGATTTGGCCTGTTTGAGGGCCAGATAGCATTTTCCTCAGGTTTATGCCAATCCTCAATGGCAGCATAATTAGCTACATATAAATATTTTTTTGTTGATATAGTTACAATTTTGTATCTTCTATTTGACAAAACATAACTTTGTTATTTCAAAAAAAATAAAACAAAACATAACTTTGTGGTTACCCAGGAGAGTTACAAGATCCTGGCTGGGTGGCAGAAGATTAATGGAACGAGTCACGAGGACGTATTATTTCTTTGAGTTCTAAATTCCAGTTTATCGGATTTATGTCCTGAGATGACGGTTGATCCGTATTAATCATCCAAAATTTAGACAAAAATATTTTTGGAACCATAAGTCTAACTAATTTTAATATTGTTTGGATGATTGATTGGTAGAACAGACTCTTAGTTTTGGGTCTCCTTCTATAGTGGGCGAGATAGAATCGCGGTCCGCTGCTGCCCGAATATAGTTTCTAACTAGGGAAAATATGTGACAAAGGTTATTGATTGGGGGGACTAGAGAGGTAGATGGAATGGAAGGTATGGAATCTTACTTTTGGAAGAGATAATTATAATAGCCATTTACATATGAGCGCTGCTAGCTGGCCTGCCTCCAGGTGGCGTCATCCCATTACAGGTCAATTGGCATCGGACGCGAGCTCGTGAGCAAGCCATCTACGTATCGAGCGGACTCCAGCCCATCTCGAATATGTAAACGCTGTCTAGACTATGGTATCACGCCTATTCATGGCAAGGCTAATCTATATCTCAATCCATAATAAGAATATAAAACATGAATGAACACTATGGGTCGTGATCTGCAGTTCACTAGCATATATGTCCGATTAGACTCTAATGAAATATTATGAGTCTATAAAAGTAGGCTAACAAGCAGAATATATCATGATAAGGAATGTAAAGCACGAGAGGATAACAAAGTAATATCACTAGCAAATACCTGAGTCATGCAGACGAAATCAACTACCATCATGCTCAGCTAACTACCTCCGTGCAATCAACTACCTGAAGAGATCATCAGGTCCTCAGGGGACTAGCAAGATACATAAAAACATGTCTATCTAGCAGTTTATGATGCGTAAGAAATAAGCAGGGAAGACAGAACACGACAAGTGACTATGAACATGGATACAAGAAACACTACGCATAAATGAACTACTGGTAGAAAAGATGAACTCATGACAAGAAACCAATCGGATACTCAAACCCTCGTCCCTAGTGTGGACTCGCAGGTTTGAACAACTACTAATCCTCGTCCCTAGTGTGGACTAGCAGGTTAGCTTCAAGAATCACCCTCGCCCCTAGTATGGACTTGCAGGTGCGGACAAATGACTACTAACCCTCGCCCCTAGTGTTGACTCGCAGGTTAGCTTCAAGAAATACCTACTACCAAAATACAGCCATTTGACGACGGACATATAGCGACAGATTTTGTCCGTCGCTATTAGCGACCGACTACCGACAAAGTTCCGACTGATTGTCGTCGAAAAGCCGATAATTTTTATTTTATTTTAAGGGCGAGCAAAGGTCGCCAATCCGTCGTTAAGTAGACGGAGATATAGCGACGGATGAAGAATCCATCGCGATGTTGTCGCTTAGTTGGCAAAAGTTGGCGGGGAATGTTGAAAAATATTGTCGTAAAATTTAACGACCACAAAGCGACGGATATTCCGTCGGCCAGCTAGGGTGGTATAGCGACCACATAGCGACGGAATATATCCGTCGTCCGTCCGTTGCTAAATATCCAGCCCTAACTTAAACTTAGCCGATGGAGGGGAAACCTTTCATCCCCTCCAATTTTCTCTCTCTGTCTCTCTCTCTCCGGCCGTATACTTTCTCTCTCTCTCCAGGTAATCTTCTCTCTCTCTCTCACTCTCGGAGGTCGGGGCAGCGGGGGCCGGTGGTGGTGGGGGTGGGGGTCGCGGTGGTAGGGATGGGGGTCGTTGGGGGGAAGGGTTTTGGGTCGGGGCGGCGGGAAGAGGCGGGGACCGGTGGTGGTGGGGGTAGGGGTCGCTAGGGGGAGGTTTCGGGTCGGGGCGGCGGGCGGAAGCGGGGGCCGGTGGTGGTGGGGGTGGGGGTCGCTGGGGGGGTTTGGTCGGGGCGGCGAGGAGAGGCGAGGGCCGGTGGTGGTGGGGGTGGGGGTCGCGGTGGTGGGGTTATGGGTCGTTGGAGGGGGTTTCGGGTCAGGGCGGCGGGGGGAGGCGGGGGCCGGTGGTGGGGGTCGGGGTCGCTGGGGGGGGTTCGGGTCGGGGCGGCGGGGGGCGGCGGTGGCCGGTGGTGGTGGGGGTGGGGGTCGCGGTGGTGGGGTTGGGGTTGCTGGTGGGTGGTTTCAGGTCGGGGCGGCGGGTTTCGGGTCGGCTGTGGGGATGGCGGTCGGTGGTGGTGGGGGTGTGGGTTGGGGTGGGGGTGGGAGTGGGGGTCGCGGTGGCAGGGATAGCGGTCGGCGGTGGTGGGGGTGGGGGTTAGGGGCCGGAGCCGGTAGTAACACACACACACACAAAGTATCGGTGTCGGAATTTGAACTTAGTATATAAATTAGTATATATATAAGCTTAGTATCAAGGTTCAAAATATCGGTATCGGAATCGGTATCGGACTATTCCTATGAGTATTGGTATCGGTATATAAATTAGTATATATATAAACTTAGTATCAAGGTTCAAAGTATCGGTATCGGAATCGGTATCGGACTGATCCTATGAGTATTGGGATCGGCGATATCGGTAGTATCGGCGGTTTAAGATTGGAGTATCGTAGAATAGTATATAAATTAGTATATATATAGATATAAACTTAGTATCAAGGTTCAAAGTATCGGTATCGGAATCGGTATCGGACTATTCCTATGAGTATTGGTATCGGCGATATTGGTAGTATCGACGGTTTCGGATCGGAGTATCGTAGAAGGATATATATATAAGATATCTTAGTAGTAGCTAGGTAAGTGTTGAAAATTAAATTTAGTTATGCTAAGTCTTTTGGGTCTATCAGAGTTATAGATTTTTTCAGAAATCTAGTATAATGCTGATTACCTCAAAAGGCTTGCATAAGTAAGAGTGTATAGAGTGTATCGGTATTGAATTTACTTATGCCAAGTCTTTTGGGCCTTCTTGAGAAGCAGGGGAAGTAGAGCGACGAAGTATCAGTATCAGACTATTTCTATGAGTATCGGTATTGATCGTTTAGGCGGCGTCAAGGCGGTAAGGCGAGCTAGAATCCTTTGCGATGGGTGGTAGGGCAAGCCAGAATCCTTTCCTACTACCTGCTGAGGAAGTTGAGATAGTCGAATGAGAAGGTAAGTGTTGAAAATTGCAAATATGTATCGGACTATATATTTTTAATTGCAAATCTATTTACTTTGTCTTACTAGTCGGTATCGGTATCGTTATCAGACTATTTCTATGAGTATCGATATTGATCGCTTAGGCGTCTAGGCGGTGTCTAGGTAGTAGGTAAGTGTTGAAAATTAAATTTAAGATATCGGTATAGAGTGAGCTAGGTAAGGTAAGTGTTGAAAATTACTTATGCCAAGTCTTTTCGGCCTAGAAGGATATATATAAGATATCTTAGTAGTAGCTTGGTAAGTGTTAAAAATTAAATTTACTTATGCCAAGTCTTTTCGGCCTATCAGAGTTATAGATTTTTTCAGAAATCTAGTATAATGCTGATTACCTCAAAAGACTTGCATAAGTAAGAGTGTATAGAGTGTTTATCGTAGGCGGATGAGTGTATAGAGTGAGCCTCCCTACTTTCCTTCTTCTCATTCGGGTCATGAGGCATCCTATTCCGCATCATATGATATACATCTCAACCAAAACGTGGAGAAGTGTAAAAATATTAATATTAACCAATGATTAGTATCACCATGAATCGTATAGCTTGCTCTAACAGAGCATAATATTAAACCAAACTTGAAGCAGAGCTTCATATTTACAATATTAGAAAGAAAAAAAAAGAATTTCGATTGGTGGTAGGGTGAGCCAGAATACTTTCAAAGGATTCTGGCTCGCCCTACCACCAATCATAAAATTTTTTCTTCTAATATTTTGAATGTGAAGCTCTGTTTCACACGTTTGGTTATATATTATGCTCTGGTAGAACAAGACATAAGATTAATGGTGATACCGATTCCGATACCGATCCTTGGTTAATATTAATATTTTCACACTTCTCTACTCTTTGGTTGAGATGGATATCATATGATGCAGAATAGGAGGCTGAGAGAGTCGAATGAGAAGTAGGGAAGTAGAGGGCAGTCAGAGAGGGGGCCTTCTTGAGAAGCAGGGGAAGTAGAGCGACGTAGATTTTTACATCCAATCTGCGATGGATCGTTACTTCGTTGATCGTGCCATGTGGTAATTGCCACAATAGACGCTACGAAGAAGTGGTGACTGTGGGAGATTATTTGACCCGTAAGGATTTCGTACGTGATTATGGCCTGTGGTCATCACAAGGTAAACTATATGCGAAAAGACAGGATATGGTGTACGATGTAGATACTCCTCTATAACCTAGTTGTGAGACTCATTCCGTACTGTCAGGCTATGTCGTTAATGACTTCAAGTTTAAGGCAAGACTGCTGAGGGTCGTTTGTCACGTCCTGAGTCGACAAACCATTTGTCCCCGGTGTTACTTTGCCGATTCGATTGTCCTCGCTAAGGCGTGATGCCGTACGAGTCTGGAATTACACTCGTACAAGGCAAGAACGTTACGTTGCTTTTCATATTAATACGCCAAGTTGAAACTTCACAAATCATATCAGAATATAAGACACAGTATACGAAGATAGAAATATTTCATTCATAGCTTGCAATAAAGTAGAAGTCGTAATTACATTGGATGCCGTTACGGCTACATTGATTGAAAACAGAAAGAAACACACTCGACAAGTTGCCTGAACTAACGCTTGCCGTCCCATACATTCGCCCCTTTATAAATAAGCCGTCGATTGAATTGGCTTCAAAATACTTCAGCATAGGAAGAGCTTCAAAATGCCTCTCCGCACTTCAGCTTCAGTTTAGTTGGGAGCGCCCGCCGCACCTGGGGAAATTGGAAGAATGGGATTAGCACACTTGCTAAGTGGACGAGACGAACCCACTCGTCTAAACTGACTCTGATTGTTAGGGTAGGCATGCTTTAGAGTTGTCTTTCTATTAGAACTAAATGAATTCAATTCATATTCGATAGCCATCTTTGAGTAATAAAGCATACAGTAAAACATATCAGTTTATCATATTTTTTACCACGGTCGTGTTCGTCCCTGCATGAAAACAGAGATAATATTTACACCTCATAAGACAATAGGTGAGCATGCTACTATCTTATACACGGTCATTGATGTTACACATCACGTGGGACTATCTCAACGATATTTCGGCCCGTTCAGTCTAAGTTGTAAGCCTGACTGACGGTCCCGCAATGCATAAGTGCCGAAGCACGATTATTCATTCCCTCTAGGTCAATTCAATTCTGATGCCCCGGATACCGATTCGAGAAAAAATATCAACTTGTGCACAAGATGTCCATGACCATGCCAATGCGTGAACAGTTTAACATATACAACAGTTTTGTATAGCACGGACAATATTGAACGGCATTATCATTTCTTCCAACTCATACAACGATTCATTTTCCTCTGAAGCCGTACTCCCGATTTAGCATCCCGTAGGCACCAAATTGTCCGAGGCATCATAATCCACGATCGACGTTTCATAATATTTTGCAGCACGTGAAATAGTCTATCTTTTTACTAGAACCTTAAACTTTCTGGTTTATGTGATAGACTTATATTTTCAGAGTGAATTACTCTAAATCGGTACATTTTTTCGAGTTCTTGAACTTAGTGGAATGGCATGCAATTAACTTGGCATCGTTCGATTTGAATGAATTCGAGGCAAGGAATTAGTTTACGGGACAGAGTAGAAAAGAAGGGGCCGAATCACCCACCGTTTACTTTGCTCGTGCCGATCGTCGAAGCACTTCGCAACATCAAGCTTTAGTTACGCGAGCTCCTGCAATGGCACCAACTCTTTGTTAGAATTCTTTTTTTACCATGCTTCAAAATTTGTAATTGCATCCATGAAAACGACGCGAAAGCACTTCATCAAGCCCAGCGGCAAAAGCTCCAAGAAAACTGTACAGCGGTCCGGTCCCGTCGAAGGGACTCTTATAGAGAGCTCACTCGTCGAGACGCAGCCCGCTGCATCTAGGACTTATTCCAACAGAAGTTGTTCCATTAGTTGGATCGATTCTCGTAACTTCCGTCCAAATCGATTTGAATCGATGCCGCAAGGCGTTATCGTTTACCAAGCTTAGCGATTGAGTCAGATGACCATCTAAGTTCCCGGCCGATCTGACTCGGCGTAAACATATTATGAAGTTCTATCTTCTATCGAAAGCGGGGCGCTACATCATTCACCGTTGGATGTTGAAGTATCCGAATAGGTTGAAGTATCCGAAGAGGAAGATGAGGACGCAGAGGACGTCTAATACTGTCATTTCCATACAACAATGAATCTTCCACATTACACGTCTAATATTGTCATTTTTTTAATCCCTAATTAATCTCCATGTTTCTATCAATCTTACCAGATGGCACCCAAGACCCGAGGACGTCGCTTGAGAGAGGCACAGATGGTTGCTGAGGAGGTAGTGGCACCTCCTGCTGCTGAGGAGGTAGTGCCACCTCCTGCTGCTGGGTCGAAAGTGGTACCTATTGCTGAGGAGGTAGTGTCACCTCCTGCTGCTGAGTCGGTAGTGGTACCTACTGCTGAGGAGGTAGTGGCACCAGAGGAAAGTTGCACCAGGAGTTCCAGTCATCCTTCTCCTCTGGATATTGATCTTGCTGGCGTGGATCCTACTTATGCACAGTGGCTGAGGAGGGAGATCTCTCTGCGCGTACATAGAGGATATATATATATATATATATATATATATATATATATATATATATATATATATATATATATATATATATATATATATATGATATAATTTTTGACCTGATTTGTTTCCGGTAGACTTATTTATGGGTTTTTGGATGGTTTTACAACTCTTGACGGATTTTATTTTCTAGACATGGTTATTTTATAGACTTGGATGTTTTTGGATGCTATTACCTAGACTTTTATTATATAGAAATTCAACGAAGGGTTGCTCCGGGTCTCATTGATGTATGTTGGTTTGTGTGAAGTATTTGTGATAGATATTTGTATATTGGTGTGTGATGTATATTCGTTTGTTGGTTCAATGATATATGTTGGTTTCTGTGATTTATTTGTGATAGATATTTGTATATTGGTGTGTGAGGTATATTGGTTGGTGGGTTTGTGTGAGGTTTGATGCATATTATGATGTTTCTATGTTTCAGATGTTGTACGAACAGGGAATGCTGTGTTTTATGTAATTTTTTTCAAAAATTTTTCAGTTAGCGACGGACTTGCGACGAAGGTGACGGTTGAGCGATGAAATATTCTGTCACTAACTGGAAAATTTCCAGTTAGCGACGGATGTCGACGGAGTAGCGACGGAATATCCGTCGACAAGGTTTTGGCAACATAAAGATTTCCAGAACCTAAGCGACGGATATTCTGTCGCTAAACCGTCGTTCTTTTGTCGAGTATTAGCGATGGCTAGCGACGAACTCGCGTCAGATTTTTCGTATCAGAAAATCTATGATACGCAGTTACCGACAAATTACTGACGGACCTGTTCATCACTAAAAAGTAGTATCAAAAACTTTTCGATAATTAATTTGACGGAAATCCGTCGGCTAGCCGTCGCTAAATGTTCGATCCTTGATGACGGTAATCCGTCGCTAAGCAGTCGAATGGCGACAGAATAGCGACGGACTTTGTTTAGCGATGGACTATTTTTTCGACAGATTTTTTCAGCCAAATTCCGTCGGTTAGCCGACGTTAAGTTAATTTACCGACGGATTAGCGACGGATATGGCAGTCACTAATTCGATATATTTTAGTAGTGACCCTCGTCCCTAGTGTGAACTCGC
>JANAVB010043419.1:9600785-9640785 GCA_029216955.1 Iris pallida | reverse complement strand
TTTCCTAAAATTTATATTATTTTGAAGACTGTTTTTCTCGATTTTCTAAATCTGTTTTCTCGGTGTACAGTGGACAAAATCAGAAATTATGAAAAGGGGTTTGAAGCCTTATAGGTTGTCTGTAACCGTATTCAATTAGTTCTAGGAACCCCTAGGTGGTTTGCTCAAAATCTAGTTTCCAAAAGAGTTTGGGACTGTTTTACATGCTCTGTTTTTAACATATTTGGGTCGAATTTGTGTCGATATTACGGGAAATTGCTGCCGTTGCTCTTTGGCATGGCCGCACACACGGTTGGCCTGGCGGCGCTCTGGCCGACCGACAGCCCTCCATGGCAGCGCGGGGAGGTCGCCAGGGCTGGGCGCGGGTTAAGGTTAGGGTTTTGATGCATTTCTCTCGATCTCGATCTCTCTCTATTGATAGATATACGCGAGTTTCACTCGGGCTCGGCTTTGTACTGATGGGCCTGGGATGGCTGGCCGAGCCTGGAGGTTTTTGGCTTGGATGGGTGTAATGCCCCAGTCCCAAAATATATAGTACTAGGTACGTAGACATGCCAGCTGTATACATACGAAGTATACTCCAATATATGAAAACCTCGTATGTATACATGAGCTATAAAATGCAGTAAAATAATAGTAATATAATCTCATCCACAAAATAAAAGTGTAAAATATATGTCATAAATCAACTTTGAATTATTAATGCACAAGATGATGGACGGAGACAAATCCACTACCAACTATGTAAAAGAAGAAAAGTGCATGACATATGAAATAATTTATCGAAGGTAGCAAGAAAGATCCAAGACACGTCATCTTCGAAGGAATGGAGAAGATTACGATCTCAGCTAGAATACCTAAGGAAGACAATAATACACACCTGGAGAGATAACCAGGTTCTCAGAGGGACGTAACAAGATACTTAATATCATGCCATATAAACTGAATAAATACTGCTCAATAATAAGTCAATCAGGTCATAACATGGTCCAACACTCCACCTTTGAATTAGCGCACCATCCCCCCAACCAAACAAGGATAGGAGATGGTACACTAACCCACGATGAAGTATCTTTCCAAGTCACGAATCCAATATGGTATCCGGACCACAACATGGTTCAGTACCTTCTCATTGGAGTAGTGAGCCACACATACAACCAAACAAGGACAATATGTTACAAAATAGTCTGCGACAAGTTACTGTTCCAAGCCATGGTCAGATACAAGTACCCAAACCAAGAGTACTCGTACCTGATGGATAAGGTAGCCTAACCAGTCTAAGTGTATGCAGTTTTAAGAACATCCTCCAATGCATGGGCCCTGGCTAAAATGGGATCGGCATGGTCCCCCCTTGGGGCACTAGAGGCCCAATCAGTAAGAGCAGAACGTTTCAAAGAACGTCAGTGGCCATCAGTAAAATAAGGGTCATCTCACACCGTATCTCCACCGGAGCATCCGGATCACAAAAGGGAAGTGTATAGTAGCCCATACGCTAAGGAATTATCCTCCCCGCCCAATGCCTACTATGTCGTATCCACAACACAAAACCTCTATTAACCGCTAAGTCAAACTAATCATGCAAACACTATTAGCGGTTAATCCTATAGCACGGCTTATACGTAATGGTGGCCAGCCAGTGACGCATATCCGAGTTCTATATGCGACTTGCAACAACATGGTACAAATGTGTCAAGGCCTATGAATGCAACGCACAAAGGACGGTCCCTTAAATCTAAGTTCAATGTGTAAGAAAATAGTACATAGCAGGAAATAGAACTGAATAGTAAGATTCTATAAAATTATGCCATGTATCACAGTTTATTTTGCAGAAAGTAAATAATAAATAAATGCATAAAATATGAGCTATAATAAATAAACATTAAGTGACAAGGTATCTTGCCTGAGGTCCTTGCTGGTGAAACTAATAATCCCGTTGGGTACAGAATAGTCACAGGGCTACACAAGATGAACTCAGACGATGTGAAACTGATAATCCCGTCGAAAAAAATATATGATGTGTTTTTTTCCGTTAGCATTCTGAAACTTCAAACGGTTCATGATTCTGATTCTTGGTTCTTCCAGAATTTTGAAAACACTCAAACATGTCAGATTTCGGACAACTGGCACTCCACAAATTTTTTAAAAAATTAAGTTCAGAACTTATGAAAATAAAACTTATATTCAAAAAATATACCTCAATACGATTGCAACAAACGCCCAGAAGACTGCATGAGCCCCAGTGGTCATGCGCCCCCCCGGCTTACTTCTGATCCCAAACAACAGAAGACTAGGCCATGCATGCGCCTCAAATGCCATGCACCTGGACTTGCTCATCGCTCCTAAAGATCATGAGACCAAGTCGCCTCCCTTGCGCCTGATCCTAGGTGCACCTTGATGCAGAGCTCTGCATGCACCTCAAAAGCCATGCACCCAGACTCGTCTATATCTAAAACTCATAAACTAATTTGCCTCCATGCGCCCGATCCTAGGCGCACCCCGGCAAATCACTCTCCTCCAAAACCGAGATCTTTGAGCCACAGGAATACGTCACGCATTCCTTGACTCAGTTCTATTCAAAGAATGGGTGCTAACAACCCAACATCTCAACAACAACCAAATCTCCGTGACTGCCACGTGTCAGCTCCATCGCAGCCCAGCGCAGCAGTCCAGCAGATTCAGCTTCAATTCAGGACACATTAACCATGTGCCCCCACCAGCATCAGCTACGTGGCATTCCCACGTCCAGGCGCATCCGACATATACGCGCATGAGCAGCCAGCGTACTATCTATAAATAGAATGATCATTCCTTCAACCGATACACACAGACAGAGGGGAAAAAAGGACAAAAGGCAGACAAGGACTGCTATATCCACATACAGAGGCCAGAAGAGACACTTAACGTCCGGTTCTCCTCGCAACGCTCCGGCATCCAGAGCAACCCAGACCTTCAGAGAGTTCAAGATTGTCGTCAGATAGTCAACGGGTTCAACGCATTACCACTCGCTCCACCGATACAGTTCCCAGATAAAATCAAAAGTGTACTCCTAGGACTATGTCTAAGTTCTACATTGTATACTGTTCTGTTTGTAATTGAAATACCAAAGTTTTAATCAACAAAACCTTGTCGCATTTTCGAGGACAAACAGAGCGAAGGACCAACACCACCCACCTTATCTAAATTGGCTTTACATCATGATCACATAGCTTTCTAAATGATCATCTCGATTAAATCCAAGTCCAACAGGACTTCTTCGAGCCAACCAGCCAACATAATGTACTATGTGAAGCCGGATATTACAGTAACTTCTAATGTTAAATCCATTGAAACATCATATATGTCACATGTATCTTGCTCATTGCATATCATTAGTTGTTCTTGATCTTTATAAACCGTCTTAGTAGCATCCAAGTCTATTGCAACTTGAACTGATTTATCAGTTAACCTCCATGTTTTCTTTTGTACTTACTGATGGATCTATACTATATGTTTAAACCAAATTATAGAGGTTAGCTGGCTCAAATAATTTAGGTGGATTGGTGGGCATCAGGTGCTCTGCATTTGGCATCTATCGGTAAAGAACATGACCCAAACGAAGGAAGAGACAATTCTTGCAAAGGATTTTGGACTCTATGAAGCACCCAGTAACATCTTGGTTCGACTTTGAACTATTAGGGACCCTTTTTAAATCTCTGCTTGAAATAGACTGAAATAAACATTAATACTTGTCCGGAGGGAGATATTTTTAGACTCTTATTATTCTCAGGCCTAGTTTGGTTCACGGAGTGGGAAGGAAAGGAAATAAATTTCTTGTCATTTCCTTTCATTTTCATTGGAAAATTGTTATTCCTATCTATTTTCCATTTCGGTATTTGGAAAGTCCAAAAAATTTATGAAGTAAAGTAAATTCTTAGTGTGGTAAAGTGAATCCTTGGATGGGTGGGGGGACCATTTTTTTCCTATTTTTCCTCCATATGGGAATCATTTTTCTTTCCTCTCCCTTTACTTCGTTCATCCAAATATAGGAAAGAAATGACTTTTCTTTTCCAAGGTTATGATTCCGTGAACCAAACGTGGCCTTAGTGTCATCTGGCACTAGCTAGTCTTTCCAATTTACCATGGTTTGCTTTTTTTTTGACATCATTAGATAATTTACTTCCATAAGGGATCTTGTCGATGACCCCATTTCCATAGAAATACAGAGGCCTTCTTTTGACCTTGAAATGATTTTGTAGAAGTTCCATCGTTTTTCTAAATTTTCTCAGCACTAGATAAACTATAAAAACTAGGACTTAGTCTACCATCAACTACTGATTGCTCGTTTGTTTCTGTACTCGAAGATGTGGTTCCAGTTTGAAAGTCCTTCGATCAATCTGTGATTAAGTTTTCTGTGGCTTATTTCTATCATTCTTTCTAGATAGAGAATGAGAGGCTTTGGACAAGAGAGGTATGTGTTTTCTCAGCACTAGATATACATATAGCCAATCACCTTAGCTCAAGAAGATGAGGTGGGCGGCATCCCCCTTGTTAGATTGTGGGTTCTAACCAATGGAGTGGTAATTTAATTCCCAAGGAAATTAAACTGCTTGTGTTGCTGGCCAATGTGGAACAGGAGCACGCAGTAGCAGTGGCCAATGTGGAACAGGATCATGCAGTAGCAGAGCAGGTCTTTGGCTAGAGGCGGGACATGATGCAGGACTTCGGGCTGGAGCAAGGGAGCAGCCGTGCGACAACGGACAAGTTTGGGCCAATGCAACGGTGGAGCGAACCTTCAGGCCAAGAGCAGAGCCTATGGGTGAGAGCAGGCCTTCGGGCCTCGAGCAAGACTATACGGCTGGGTTTGGACATTCAAGCCGCGTTGAAAGCCTACGGACCGAGTTGTAAGCCTTCATGCATGGTCAACAATTGTAACTAATTATGGTACGCCCCTTAATATTAGGAAATCCTTTATTGATAATCTTTCAATGTAGTCTAATCTTTGGCAACAAGCATCCACAATGGAGACACTCCAAACACGTACCCCAAATTATTGAAAATTGTGTAAATTATTACTTTTGTAGTATCTCCTTGATATTGGCACACAATGGTACACTCAAAAAAAAAATACTCCAAATTACATCTTCCATTTTTTTTTTAACTTTTCTACCATGTTTGGTAAGATTTTTCTCTCTATTTTTTTCTTTATCTTTCTTCCATGTTTGGTAAAATTAGTTAAAATTAGTGGGCCCAGAAATTAATGTAATGGAGCTAGCACACGCTCCAAATCTAGAGTGTCTCCTAGAGCATCCACACTAGAGACACTCCAAACACATACTTAAAATTATTAGAAATTATGTAAATTATTATTTTTGAAGTATCTTCTTGATATTGGCACATAATGGTACACTTCAAACAATATTCTAAATTAACCTCCTCCCTCTTTTTTCTCTTTATTTTTCTTCTATGTTGGAAAGATTTTTCCTCCCCCTTTTTTCTCTTTATTTTTTCTTCTTGTTTGGTAAAAATAATTAATATGTATGGGCCCAGAAATTAATGTAGAGGAGCTACGACACGCTCCAAATCTGGAGTGTCTATTAGCTTTCTAGCAATTTTCAAGTATGGACAAGTGCCCATTGCAGCCTTCAAGGGGCTATAAAATTTGACTATAATCAAAATGTAGCACTTGAAATCTCTTCCACTGTGGATGCTTTTAGTTTTATAATAATTTTCAAGTATGGACAAGTGCCCACTGTAGTTTTCAATTGCTACAAAATTTGACTAAAGTTAAAATGTAGCACTTGAAATCTCTTCCACTGTGGATACTCTTGGTGACACTCCAAATTATTAGAAACTGTATAAATTATTAGTTTTGGAATGTCTCCTTGATATTGTCACATAATGGTACAATCTAAACAAATACACTAAATTAATTTTTTTTTCTCTTTATTGTCCTTCATTGTTTGGTAAAAAAAAATTTCTTACTCTTTATTTTTCTTCCATGTTTAGTAAAACGTTTGGTGGACCCAGAAATTAATGTAGAGGAGCTAGAGCACGCTCCAAATCTGGAGTGTCTCTTAGCTTTCTAGCAATTTTCAAGTGTGGACAAGTGTTCACTGTAGCCTTCAAGTGCTACAAAATTTGACTAAAGTCAAAATATAGCACTTAAAATATCTCCCGCTGTGGATGCTCTTAGAAGACTCAATCAATTAATTACTTAACTACTAAATAAAGATAATACTACCAAAAGTAGAATTTTTTTAAAAAAGTTCTAGAGAACTTTACAACTCCTTTATTTATTCTATATTCATATTCCATGGAAGGAAGGTCGATGTCTATATATATTGGTCCGATCTTGCACCTGTAATCTATTATTGTGTGATTCATAGAGAGGTGAATAGCTTAGCAAAGGAGGGCCTAAACGAAATTCGCTTCTATTTTGCGAAGAAAAATTGTAGCTGATATGATTAGATTCAAATCTATCTTTACATGTCTTCTACAGATACAGATTTCTTCTCCTATACGGATATGATATGATCCTCCTTCTATATATTTTGTATGACTTTTTACACCATTCATTAATAAAATAAATATTCTTGATTTTATATCATTCATTAATAAAAATAAATATTATTGATTTTATATCGTCCATTAATAAAATCAATATTGTTGATATAAATCATCCATTAATAAAATCAATATTGTTGATTTTGTATCATCCATTATTAAAATCAATATTGTTTATTGTTTTATGGTATCAGAGCATATGAATTTTCAATCCCAACGCCATTCAAAGTCTCATTTAGATAACCAATATTGTTGATTATCACATTTTTCATATCGTTTGCTCCGTCGTGCTCTCTTTCAGATAATCAGTATTGTTGATTATCTCAGTTCCTTGTTGTCTACTCCGTTGCGTTGTCCGAGCTCCTTGCGACCACTGAAGCTAGATGCGGAATGATCTTCCCAGACGATCTACTACACGATTTTGTTTGTTTCTTGGTGATTCATTAATTTTATGGCGAAGAAAGAAATAAACAGTTGTGTGTTCGATCTTTTACTGGCAGAGTACAGATCTATAACTGACACAACTAGAAAGATCATTCATGTACGTAGATTGCTCTTTCATGTGGGTATTGCTCCTACAGAACCTATGCCACTTCAATATGATAACATGGGTGCTATACAGATTGCAAACAAACCGGTTTTTCATGAATGGACAAAACACATTTAGATTTATTTTCATTTCGACCATGAGCATTTTTGACAGGCACCATCTCTCTACCACATGTGATCTCCGTTTATCCGTTTATCAGCTGTCATTTTTTTTTTTACAAAGTCACACCTCACGCTGTGGTTTCAGTTTCTATTGGACAAGCTCGCGTTGTTTTACCCATCATGAGTTTGTAGGAGAGAGGTGTTAAGATATAATTAAATTTAGGATTAGATTCAAGTTTATCTTTACGTATCTTCTATACGAATACAGATTCCTTCTCCTATACTAATATAAATATGTTCTCTATCTATATATATATATTCATAGTTGTATAATTTTTTACATCATTGGTGAGTGTTCGCCCTTGGTCTATGCGGATCAGGGGCCCAGCTAACGTGTGAAACACTCCGCCTGGGGAGTACGGTCGCAAGACCAAAACTCAAAGGAAATAAAATCAATATTGTTGATTGTTGATTTTATATCATTCATTATTTAAATAAATATTGTTGATTTTATGTCATCCCATTAATAAAATCTATATTGTTGATTTTATATCATCTATTAATAAAATTAATTTTGTTGTTTTGTTTATGTACCATTTGCCATGTATGTTTAGACTCTTTATAATAGAGGAAGGGTGGTACTAGATTGACTGAGTTTAAACTGCATAATCGAAAGGTAGATCTATCTACACGTCAACTGGTCTACCTTCTAGGATTTAAATCAGAAATTAATTGTGTTCACCAAATCAAAGTTAAATCAGATGCCACGCATTCATGTTGGACGATTCTATTTAAAATTATGGTTTAATTGATAACTTTCAGTAAATACACGTACGGACGCATTTTGGGCAGACAAGGACTAGCTAAATTTTAGGCATGTTTTGGAACATAAAGATCAACCAAATCAGTGTTTAGGCATTCAAGTTGAACCTATAGTTGGAATATTGACCTAAATAAGATTTTTTTAGTAAAGCTTTTAGAATCTTTTATTAGGGTTAGGTTTATTGTATCTTCTTAATTTACTTAGAACTGCTAATGAAATATTTTGATCAATAAATTTTATATAGAAAAATTATGGTGGATTAATATAATCTAGTAGTCCTTGAGCATCAAGTCGTTATTCGGTGAACTCGGAAGCTATCTGCTATATATGGTTGGTGACTCGACTATTAGCAGATTTTTATCTTTAGGATATCCTCACGTTTTTACGAATATTTGTGAGAATATCATTTTTTTTTTCTGTAATGAAACCTTCGGCTGCATGTGTTGATGATGATGTCGAGCTCAAGGAAGAAAAAGTTCTTGATTAATTCTAATGGTTGGTTGCATCACTGCATGTATCTGCACGTCAGGTTGATAGTCTTTAATGGAGCTTTGATGGTAATGACCTTTTAATAGTATGGGACATATCACCAACTTCTGGCCGACAAATCTACTTGCTGAATTACCATCCCACCAACAGCTTTCAGAAATAATAAGTTTGTGGAGTGGTAGATAAATTCCATTTCCAGAAGTCTGAAAAAAGTAGATATTCATCATATAGTATCTCTCAGAAAACGACATCTTAGCAAATATTTCCTTCACATATGGGCATCTACTTTTTGTGTGCATACTAGTTTGAGCATCTTTAGTAAGACTCATAGTCATGTCCAATTCCTATATTCAGAATTTTGAATCTTATTTTGTAGAATAGTAAGTCTCATTTCTAATACTAATTTTTACAATTTCAGTCCCATCACACCAATAGGTGCTAAGGGTTGAGCCTCCCAATTTCTAAATTCTATATTTTAGGAATTCATTTTGTAGAAAAGTAAGTCTCAATTTGGAGCCCAACTTTCTAGATTCTAGATTTTATATTATTTTTTTTCCAAATCAATTTTTGACTATACAATCTTAAGGACCGGAACTCACTTTATCATTTTTTTACTATTCTCATACAAATCCAACACATATTCCACATTTACATTCTTTTTTGAAATTTTGGACCCCAAATTGCATTGGAGAGTCCCAACTACTAATGATGCTTAATTGGGAGTACCATACAATTTCAGTACCATAATGATGCTTAATTGGGAGTACCATACAATTTAGTCCCTTTCGGGTACCTGCTCCGCATCCAGCTAGCCCACAGTGATCTACCTTGCAAGAATTGTCGTACCAGCCTCCAGCCCACTATTATGCGCAGAGTACGCAAAGAGCGGAGAGCAACTCCTCCTTCCTCTCGTGGTCGACATAGTTCCTCCCAAGCAATTGCATGTATTCCTCCCCTCCATATGAACTCAGCACACATCTTCTCCAATCTATCTATAGTGGACAGTGGTAGAAGAATGGATTGCAACCAGAAACTTGTGATGGAGAGGATAACCAAGCGTACCAACTCGATTCTCCCTCTGAAGGATAGATTCTTCGCCTGCCAGCCCTCCATCTGCCTCTGTGCAAACTCCACAATACTGGAACGTTCAACTGCTTTAGGATAGTTAATTGAAAGTGGGATGCCGAGATACTTCACAGGTAGCTCTCCTTTGGGGATCCCAAGAATGGCAGCCTTCTCCTACTTCTGCGGGCAGCATTTATTGAAGTAAATAGTACTATTGTCTTTATTTAGTTGTAGTCCTGACATCCGTCCAAATTCCTCCAGAAGTACGGATAACGTACTGAGGCCGGTCGTCGAAGGAATCAAGAACATCAATAAATTATCCGCATAAATATGATGGGTGATCTGAGGATGTATGCGCCGAAATAATAGAGTGATTCAGTGTCGGCAAACCGCTAAATCTATCATGCAGGTAAAATACTCCATAACAAGGGTAAATAAGTACGACGAAAGAGGACACCCTTGTCGAATACCTCGACTACTCTTGAAAAATCCATGTGGTTGGCTTTTGATAAGTACCGAGAAGGATGTCACGAAATACACTCCCGAACACAAGCCACCCAAGCCTCTAAAAATCGTATGGATATCATTATATGACACAAAATATCTCTATTTACTGTGTCGTAAGCCTTCCACAGATCAAGCTTAATACATGCTTTGTTGGCCCCTGATTTATTGATTTCCAGCACCATTTCGTGCCCTAGTAAGAAGAGTTCCACGATAACCTTTCCTTTGATAAAGGCCGTTTGGTTCTTAGAAACTAGACCTTGCATCACCCTTTCCGTTCGGCGACACATGAGATGAGTAATAATCTTGTATAAATAATTACAACAAGATATGGGTCTGAAGTCTGCCAGCGACGAGGTCCCCTCCTTCTTTGGTATAAGTGTTAAGAAGGTGTGATTAAGCGAGTGCAAAAGTCTGCCATGTCGAAAGAAGTCAGTGATCATCTCCACCACCGAACCTTTAAGCACATTCCAGTGCAGCTTGTAGAACTTGTTTACAAACCCACTGGGTCCTGGAGACTCACCCGGATTTGCCCGATTTATAATTTCTGCCACCTCATCTACCGTCACTGGGCGTGGAAGAGCCTAACTGCCCACTTCTGTAACCAGCTTCTTGCAAATAATATATGAAAATTTAGTGGGATAATCCTCTTGATTATATAGAGTGGAATATACCTCACCGCCTCCTTGTGAACGTTAGATTGAGTGGCCATCTCCGCTCAATCAGCTCCCAATAACTTGTGAATGGTGTTGCAATTTTGGCGCATCTGAACAATGTCATAAAAATATTTCGTACATTTATCACCGTCTTTCAACTAACTGCACTTCGCCCTTTGCGCCATTTGAATTTTGTCCATCGTGCGCAGCCTCCCAACTTCGCGAGCCAACTCCTACTCCTGTGCAGCCAGGTCCACGTTCAAGATATTCGCCTGGAGTAGAGCTTGGAGATCATGTAAAACCGCCTCCTTGGCTGCTACGTCTACTTTAGGCGAGTCTTCGCACCATTGCCGGAGAGCAATCTTCGTGCCTTTCAGGCGTTGTACCAATCTGAACTGTGGTTTACCCTGCACTTCTTCGTCTAACGCAGCCCGGACCGTATCTACATATCCCTCCTTTAGATGTCATGCGTTGTTGTACCGAAAAGGTCGAGACTTCCTTGCACCTTCATGGAGAGTCGGATAAGTAATGGAGAGTGGTCGCTCATCCCTGCCGTTAGACCTTCCGCGACCGCATGAGGGAAAGTATCAAACTAGTAGCCGTTCCTGAAAGCACGGTCAAGTTGGCACGCCACCCTTTTTCTGAGTTGACTTGGTTTCCAAGTCCATATGTGTCCAGTCCTCTCCAAGCCTCGCAACCCTGATCGAAGAATGCATCCATGGAACTCTTGCATGGTAGCATTAGGTACTCTCCTACCGCCCAATTTTTTATGCCCAAGTAGTGTTTGTCCCGGGGCTTGATCAAAGATGGTAAAACAGATGCAATAAAGATCTATGATGATACAAATACCAAATAATTCGATTACAATATGGAGGAGGAAAATAGAGAAGAGAAGATCTCTCGTTCTTCCTTGCAAACGTGTTGCAATTGGGACAGAACGAGTTACAATAATCTAGAGAGAGATGAGAAGAAGAACAATGCTGGGGTGTCAAAACACCGTTGCTCAAAGCAAGATTCTTCCCACACGATCTGCTTCCAGGAACCAGCAAGTTTGAAGAACTTGTGGAACACTCGAAGTCACCTCTGTTCTGACTCCTCGGATGGACTTGCAATGGCGGCAACAGCTCTCTCTCTCTCTTTCTCCTTTTCTGACTTCTATTTTTCGTAGTAACCACAAAGGAGGTTAGAAGAGAGTATTTATAGAGAGAGGGTGGAAACCCTAACCGCCTCTTCAGTTATAGAAAGATTGAATCAAATCCCAAAAAGATGGCAACGAGATTAATTCAAATCCCACAAAGATAGGAACGAAATTAATTCAAATCCCACAAAGATAGGACCTGAATTAATCGCATTAATTCAGCCTTTCCATAACTGACTAGAAGTCTGCACAGTCAGCGGAGCCCCCCCATGCGGCAGCAGCAGCAGCAGCAGCAGCAATATGGCCGCATGAGCCGCATGGCCGTATGGGCCGCATGGACCGCATGGGCCGCATGGACCACATGAGCCGCATGGCCTCATGGTCGCATGAGCCGCATAGTCGCATGTGCCGTATGGGCCGCATGGGCAGCATGGGCCGCATGAGCCGCACGGGCCGCATGCGCCGCATGGCCGCATGAGCCGCATAGGCCCATGGACCATATGAGCCGCATAAGCCGCATGGACCGCATAAGACCGCATGGCCGCATATGAGCCGCATGTCGCATAAGACCGCATGGCCGCATAAGACCGCATGACTGCTGACGTGCTAAGTGCAAAGTGCGCCAACAAAATGCCACATTACGTCTCATGAGCCCATGAGCCCGAGTCCGAGTCCGAGTCGCTAAGCCCCGTTGGGACTTAGCTCCAAATGGAATTAATCCAAGAGAATGACAAAAGCATTAATGCTTAATCCTTGGGGCCTTATTCTTACCTCCTAGTAAAATCACCCACATGGTTCCCTCCTTAGGGTCACCACCCCATGTGCATCTCTCAACAACACACCCAAGTATATATGTTGAGATAACTCATGGTGCATTTTCGATGTGGGACTAAAATTTACAAGGCATGTTGAGAGCAAGCTCTCTCCATGTAAAAAAAGCACCAACAATCCCCCACATATCACAACATATATATGTGTCCAGGGTTGAGCGTTCCTCACAGTAACTGTCCATTTTGCATTAGGATAGATGTCGCTGATGACTTGAATCTTTTCGCATGAGTTAAATAACAATGCGATACAAGAATGGACTACGCCTTGAATTCTGCACCACAATTGTAATTTTTTCCACTCACAAAGTGTAGTTACGTGTGCTTCTGGCTGCACATTAAAGGCCCTGTGCCAGCCTAGTTTCAGTATATAATTTTGGGCGTCTACAAGTTTACCCTCAAGAGACGGCCTGATATCTCTTTCCATACACTATAGGTGAGTTCTTTATTAAAGAGATATGGCATGAAGCCTTGCGCTTCCTTGCGGTGCTACGCCGCTATGACATGACCTGAAGCCGAGGCATTACCCCTACCTGGGAACCTCATCGTAGTGTCATACTACTATAGCATGAGGTCTCGGCCTCTTTGTAGTGCCAATCTACTCAGCATGAAGCCTAAGGCTTCCTTGCGGTGTTACGCCGCAACGACATGGCTTGCAATGCCGAGGCTTTACCCCTACCTGGGTACCTCATCGTGGTGTCGTGCCACTGTAACATGGGGGCATCCTCCCCTTTGTAGTGCTGTCTATAACTCTTTAATTACATCATACAGCATTAGGCCACCTGTCTATTTGCGGTGCTACGCCGCTATGACTTGGCTTGCAAAGCCGAGGCATTACCCCTACCTGGAAACCTCATGGTGGAGTCACCCCACTGTAGCATGGAGATTCACTCCTTGTAGTGCTGCTCTACCGTGCTTCCTGTAAAGCACACCAGGCATTCACTCTGCCTGAGAACTCATTAAGGCGTTTAAGCCAACCTTCCACAGGATCTGTTTTTTTCCGTAGAAAATACTAGTAGACAACAGTGGTTATGGGTCCGTATCCCTTCCATGTTCCAGAGAACAAGTACCCACTGTTACCTGATAGTTTTCCAGTCAGTGATCCTCCTTTGAACCAAAAGTTAGATGCCTAGTAGATTTCTCTTTGAACTAATAGCATAAAACTTTATGGTAGGATTACAAAGACACACTATCAGAATGCCTTCAAGCCTATTTTACAAGCTGTGTCATCGACCAACTGGCGCTTGAGGCCCTTTGTGAACGGATCTGCCAGGTTCTCCTGACTCCGAACATCAACCACTGCAATTATACCTCTTTTGATAAGATCGTGTACTGCCATGTGCTTCAACCGCACAGTCCTCTTTTTCCCGTTGAAGAGGTCATTTGATGCCACCGTCGCAGTCGTCTGGTTGTCACAGTATATCGGTATCGCCGATATCTGAGCCCCAACCACTGGAAGATCATACATGAGCTTCCGAAGCCATTCTGCTTCATCTGCTGCAGTTTCAAGTGCATAGAATTCAGATTCCATGGAGGAACGAGAGAGTATAGTCTGCTTCTTCGACTTCCACGATATAGCAGCTCCACCTAAGGAAAAATATATCCACCTGTGGATCTCTCGCTTTCCACCTCTGAACACCAGCTAACATTACTGAAGCCTTCCACTACTGTCGGATACCCGTTGTAGTGCAGTGCATATGTCTGAGTCTTCTTGAGATATCTCATCACCCGTTTCACAGCTTTCCAGTGCTCAATCCCTGGGTTGCTTGTGAACCGATTCAGCATCCCCAAGGCGAAAGCTATGTCAGGCCTTGTGGCAGTGGTAGCGTACATCAAACTTTCGATAGCGCTAGAATACTCCAGCTGCCTGACGCTTTCCCTCGAGTTTGGCTTCAGCTTCTGATCACACCTGTATGGCGTATCGATCCCTGGAAGATCCTTATATCCATAGCGTGTGAGCATCTTCTCAATGTAGTGAGATTGAGACAGCGCTACTCCAGTGTCTGTCCGGATGATCTTTATGTCCAAGATAACATCTGCATCCCCCAAGTCCTTCATACTGAACTTGGTTGAGAGGAACTTCTTTGTCTCTGTGACACAACCTATATCCGTACCTAGGATTAGCATGTCATCCACGTACAGGCAAACTATGAGTCCTCTTCCATCAGCGAACTTTGGGTAGACACATTTGTCCGTCTCGCTGACTCTGTAGCCGTTTGACCTAATAACTTTGTCAAACTTCTCATGCCACATCTTGGAAGCTTGTTTCAAACCATATAATGATTTCACCAACTTGCAAACTTTGTCTTCAAGACCTTTGACGACAAATCCATCTGGCTGTTGAATGTAAATCTCTTCGGTCAGCTCCCCATTCAGAAATGCTGTCTTAACATCCATCTGATGTATCACCAACTTATGTATAGCTGCTAGAGCTATTAACATCCTGATGGTGGTCATCCGAGCTACTGGAGCGTACGTGTCAAAATAGTCTATCCCCTGTTTCTGAGAAAATCCCTTGGCTACCAGCCTGGCCTTGAACTTGTCAATAGTTCCATCTGCCTTCATCTTCTTCTTGAAGATCCATTTACATCCGATGGGCTTTTCTCCTTCAGGTAGATCTACCAACACCCATGTGTTATTGGAGGTGATAGAGTCAAACTCGTCATTCACTGCCTCCTTCCAGAAGATAGCATCTCTGGTCTTCATCGCCTCATCATAGGTAAGCGGATCTGCTTCCACATGATAGGTGACAAAGTCATCTCCAAAATCTTTCGGTCTCCTCACTCGCTTAGCTGACGGCTCTGCGAGTTCTGGTACAAGAGTTGTTTCATCAACAACAGCTTTTTCTTGGACTACTGGCCCATATGAGATTTCATTCTCATTTGCACCTACATTATTTTTGGAATGTCCGAAAAGAACAATATTTTTGTCTTTTGCAAACTTGTCTTCAAAGTATTCAGCATCGCGAGATTCGATGATATGATTTGACTCAATATCAAGAAATCTCCTAGCATCACTATTCTCGGCATACCCCAAGAAGATCGCCTTCGTAGTCCTTGTCCCTAGCTTCTGAATCTTCAGATCTGGGAGCTTCACATACGCCAGACACCCCCACACTCGAATGACATTCAAGTTTGGTCTGACTTTGAACCAGAGTTCATGAGGAGTTACGTCCGAAGTTGCATATGGCACTCTATTCAGAATGAAAGTGGCCGTTAATGCAGCTTCTCCCCAGTAGCATTTTAGAAGGCCTGCAGTAAGCAGCATAGAATTCATCATTTCTGTTAATGTTCAGTTCTTTCTCTCTGCTACTCCGTTGGATTGAGGAGAATATGGAGCAGTAGTCTCGCATATGATTCCATGTTCTTTGCAGAATGATGCAAATTCATGAGACCTGTACTCCCCACATCGATCACTTCTCAACCTCTTGAGTAGTTGTCCAGTCTGCCGTTCAGCTTCGGCCCTGAACTCTCTGAACTTCTCGAAAGCTTCATCTTTAGACTTGAGCAAGTAGACGAACGCGTATTTTGAGAAGTCGTCGATGAAGGTTATGAAATACTTTATTCCGGCCTTCGTGGAGAAATGTTTGAAGTCACAGATATCGGAGTGCACCAACTCCAGAAGATCTGTGCTTCGATTGACCCGATGAAAGGGTTTCCTTGTGATCTTCGTCTGAGCACACACTTCACACTTCTCCACCTTACCCCCACATTTGGAGATAAGTCCTAGACTAGACATTTTGTTAATTCTTTTACAATGAACATGTCCTAGTCTATTATGCCACAACTCAAGATAATAATCAGAATATGCAACTGCATTAATGTCATCAAACTGGTTGACAAGCTGAATTTTAAACATTCCTTCGGTTTGATAAGCCTTTCCGAAGTATGTTCCTTTCTTGGACATCACCATCTGACCAGCATTGATGTCCATCCTCAAGCCTGTGTTGCAGAGCAGGCTCCCAGAGATCAGGTTCTTGGCAATCACCGGAACGTGCTTCACACCTTAAGCGTCAGAGTGTTCCCAGAAGTGAGTTTCAGTTCCACGGTCCCGATCCCCAGAACTTCAGCTTGGGCTTGGTTCGCCATGACAACCTTCTCAGATATCGGCTGGTACGTGACGAACCATTCCTTGCCAGAACAGACATGGCAAGTCGCACCAGTGTCTATCCACCAGTCAGAGTCAACCCCCACAGTTGTGACCTGTGCGATCATAGCAACAAAGTTAGAAACCAATGAAACCTTATTAGGCTCACCTTCCTCTGATTGTTTAGGCTCAGATCTGCATTCACTCTTGTAGTGGCCTTTCTTGCCATAGTTGTAACAAGTCACGTGGGACTTAGTCTTCTGTTGCTTGAATGAAGGACCCTTCACTTTCAGATTAGTGAAGTCCTTCTTGGGATGAGAAGCCGCCTGCTTCCCCTTGGGATCTCTCGTCTGCACAAGATTGGCTTTAGCCAACTGTTTGGACAGAGTGTCCACCTTCTGTTGGGAACGCATCTCGTCCTCAACATGGATCTCTTGAAGTAGATCTCCCAAGCTAATGTCTAGCTTCTTTCTGTGCATCCTTGCATAGAAGGTACTCCATCCAGCAGGAAGTTTTGAGACGATCCCTCCGACGACAAACTTGTCGGAAAGGGGCATCTCTTCGTCTTCCAGTTTCTGACGCAGCTTCAGAAATTCCTTCACCTGTGGCAACATGGACTTTTCGTCCTCAAAGAGCAATTTGTGATATTTTTCAACCACAAACATTTTGCTCCTGTTCTTGTCTTCTTCATACAGATTTTCTACAGACTCCCATATGTCTCTGGCAAGTTCCTTCTTCGAATAGGATTCTGCCAGAGAATCCTCCATAGCATTCAGGATGAGAAGCCTGCAGATGCTATTTTCCTTTCTCCACTTGGCCTGGAGTTTGGTAGCCGCGTTGATTGCGGCAGTAGATCCAGTGTCTGGAACAGAGGGTTCTTCCTCCAACAGAACATGATCAACGTCTTTTAGTTGAAGAGTTAGGTAAACCTTTCTCTTCCAGACTTGATAGTGCTCTCCATCGAACTTTTCCAACTTGCAGAAGTCCGATTGGAGGAGCGAAGCATTAATGTTTTCCATCTACACGGATCTTGCTTTGAGATTGTTAGTCCCGGGGCTTGATCAAAGATGGTAAAACAGATGCAACAAAGATCTACGATGATACAAATACCAAATAACCCGATTACAATATGAAGGAGGAAAATAGAGAAGAGAAGATCTCTCGTTCTTCCTTGCAAACGTGTTGCAATTGGGACAGAACGAGTTACAATAATCTAGAGAGAGATGAGAAGAAGAACAATGCTGGGGTGTCAAAATACCGTTGCTCAAAGCAAGATTCGCCCCACACGATCTGCTTCCAAGAACCAGCAAGTTTGAAGAACTTGTGGAACGCTCGAAGTCACCTCTGTTCTGACTCCTCGGATAGACTTGCAATGGCGGCAGCAGCTCTCTCTCTCTCTCTTTCTCCTTTTTTGACTTTTATTTTTCGTAGTAACCACAAAGGAGGCCAGAAGAGAGTATTTATAGAGATAGGGTGGAAACCCTAGCCGCCTCTTCAGTTATGAAAAGATTGAATCAAATCCCAAAAATATGGCAATGAGATTAATTCAAATCCCACAAAGATAGGAACGAAATTAATTCAAATCCCACAAAGATAGGATCTGAACTAATCGCATTGATTCAGCCTTTCCATAACTGACTAGAAGTCTGCACAGTCAGCGGAGCCCCCCATGCGGCAGCAGTAGCAGCAACATTATCGCATGAGCCGCATGGCCGCATGGGCCGCATGGACCACATGAGCCGCATGGCCTTATAGTCGCATGAGCCGCATGGCCTCATAGCCGCATGGGCCGCATGGCAAAGTGCGCCAACAAAATGCCACATTACGCCTCATGAGCCCATAAGCCCGAGTCCGAGTCCGAGTTGCTAAGCCCCGTGGGGCTTAGCTCCAAATGGAATTAATCCAAGAGAATGACAAAAGCATTAATGCTTAATCCTTGGAGCCTTATTCTTACCTCCTAGTAAAATCACCCACATGGTTCCCTTCTTAGGGTCACCACCCCATGTGCATCTCTCAACAACACACCCAAGTATATATGTTGAGATAACTCATGGTGTATTTCCGATGTGGGACTAAAATTTACAAGGCATGTTGAGAGCAAGCTCTCTCCATGTAAAGAAAGCACCAACAAGTAGTACTGCATTAAAGTCTCCTATCACCAAGAGTGGTAGCCTGCCATTCGATTCAACAAGCTCACTAATATGGATGATATCTTGCCACAAGGTCCTTTTGTGTATACGGTCATTGTGGCCATACACCACGCACAGTAGGAACTCTAATCTGCCTTTGTTAGTGAGATGGACTGCAATGGTCTGTTCGGCCATGAGAACCACTTGTCCATCCCATGAGGTCTTGTCCCATCTCATCCATATTCTTGCCATGTCACATAGAGATAAGTTGTTAACCTGTGCCCAACTCGCAGGTGTTCTCCGAAATAAAATTCGTTCGGATTTGATTTTAGTTTCTAGTATAACATTAATATAGCTCTTACCTTGCTTTAGAGTCTCCATAATCTCTCTCCACCGTCTGATTGAGCAGGTCCCTTGTACGCCAGACAATCAAAGACATTGATCAAGATTAGAGTCCCTTGTCCCGCGTGTCTTTTCCGGCTTGTAGTTCCTTGGGCATTCTTCAATTTCGATCCTTCATTACTAACTCGTGGTCCCGCTGCCATCTTTCGACAAGGCCGAACCCCTATCGTATCGCCCACTCCTGCCGAGAATTGTCGTGAGCTTCCAACGCCTTGTGATAGGAGTAATGCTAGCACGGATCCGCCATGGTTGTCTTTCCCCATCGCCTCGAGGCAAGTCTGGAATTGGAAGGCTGACTTGGACCTGGAGTGTTACACTCATCCGCGTCTCGACCGAGTTGCGATATGATCCTGAGTTATTAGTGCTAATTCCATGCCATTTTAGTCCATCTATTAATTACTTTCAAGCCCTTCATACATCTCCGTCCTGTTGACAAGGACTTGCATCTCCTTCTCCCCGGCCGGCTCGTATATTCCCGTGCCCTCCTCCGATATTGGGACTACCCCTTCCTCTCATTCTTCCACCTGTATGTTGCATTGTTGCATGAGGTGTCCAAAGTAATTACACCTCTGGCACACAGGAGGAACCCATTCGTATTCGACTTTCTGCGTGAGCACCTCCCATGTCGTGATCTCATATGCCAGCGTCCTAGGTAGCTCTTTATTAGAATCTATCTCTATGAACACCCTAGGGTATTGTAGCCTGGACCTGACAATCGTCGCTTCGTCCCCTTTCATGGGCTTGCCAATCAAACTCGTTAACTTCATTATATGGATGCCTTCTAGTAGGAGATAGGGAACCCTGGAAATCGAACCCAAACTAGAACCGTATGCAAAAGTTTGCGCTCGCATTTAGCTTCCCGATGTCATTCCTTCAGTATGATGAGTCTACCGTTGAACGTCCATGGACCGTGGACCGTCCTTTATAACTCGATCAACATCCTCCTTCATGCCGAACTTCACAAAGAAAATCCTGTCCTCCCTAGCAAAGAATTTCATGCTACATTTCGGTCGCCGAACCCTGGCCGCGTAGGCCCGAATCTGCCCGTGGAACGGCTTTTCGCCAAGCATGTATAATACTACTGTGTTTTGCCTGTACTCTACTGTCTCAGCAATCTCTTCCTCATGGAAGATAGCTCGTACCTCCCCATCCACCTTTTTGGGTGAAACGTAGTACATTTTGTTTGTTGTAAACAGCCCAGAAGTGAAAGAACAGAAAACAAGTTTCGTGGTAAACTTAATAGAGTTGGTTGATTTTTATTGAAGAAAATGACAGCTATATATAGCTGACCATGTAACAAAAGATAAAAACAAATCCATAGTTGTTTTAACAAACAAAACCAACTTAACCATCTACCAAAACAACCTAAACAACTTAACCAATTAACAGACAATCTAAACAACCTAACCAATTTAATAAAAAACAAGATTAACTCTAACAATCACTCCCTTAATCTTGTTGCACCCGGATGTGACGCCCCAGTCCCAAAATAGTAGGACTAGAAACGTATCATGCCAGCTGTATACATACGAGTAAATATACGACTCGTATATATACATAAGCTATAAATGTAGTAATCCAAGACAACTAAATCTCATCAACAAAGATAAATAATGATATAAAGCAACTTTGAGTTTGTCATGTACATAATAGTTGGACGGAGACAAAGTCCACTACCAAACAAATTAAATAGAGAAAAATATACAAGAAAAGAATTTAGCAAGCGAGAGCAAGTGACAAATCCAAGAGTAATCATCACGACGGAATAGAGCGCAAGCCATGGCCTTAGCTAGAGCACCTGCAAGAAATCGCGAAAACACACACCTGGGAAAAAATCAGGTCCTCAGAGGGACGTAACAAGACACATAATATCATGTCATAAACTGAATAGTAAGAGCTCAATAGAAAACATACATGCGTAAAGGTTCCTAACCATTCTATGTGATATATACTTTGAGAAGACAACGTTCTACGCAGGAACTTAGATGTTCAGCATAGATGGAGAGAGAGTAGTAGTAGGTAGCGCTCATAAGAGGCACTATCAACTATGGGCAGAAAGTAGTTCTCATATGAGAACTATCGGCCCCGGGGCAGTAAGTAGCGCTCATCCGAGACACTATCGGCCCAAATCTATGTGTGTACTGAACACGTAGCCCCTACGCTAATAACTGTCTTCCCCCCTTCCAATGATACTACACATGCGTCGCCTCCACGACACTGTTTAATCCTTAATAACTGCCAAGTCTTCTACCAAAAATCTATTAGCAGTTACATCCTAACATAAGGCCTTTACGCACCGATGTACGGTCGATACGCAAGTTCGAAGCTATATGCGACTCGCAACTCACATACAACCCGTGGCACATCGTGACAGTTCATGAGATGCACTTAAACATACGGTGGTCCCTTAACTCTAAGTCAATTGCACAAAATATAGTAATTTGTATCTACATATAATTTAAAAGAAAACAACTTGAAAATAAATGCAACATGCATGTTTTTGAGCAGGAAATTTAAACAATAGTGGCAAGGTGTCTTGCCTGGGGTGTCGTCTGGTGGTGCGATGTTCTGTCATGTTCCAATAGTCCAATAGCCATAGCGATGCACACAAAATCCGATTCGCAAAGAAATAGGAACGTGGGATCAGTCGTGATCAAGTTTTGACAATAGAAGAAAATTTGGAGTAAATAATTACTTACACTAGTTTTAGAATTTATTTCATAATATTTTGGAGTCTAAATTTTATTAGTAAAAATATTTTACAATACACTAAAAATCAAGTATCGTTTTAGTTTAGGTAAGAAAAACTCTAAGGTTATCAAGATAATATTTTTTGAGTCGAAAGATATATTAGTAAAAGGTAAATATTTGAAAAGACTACACTTCATGGTATAATTTAGTAAATACTTTTTATTAATCGAGATATTAATTTTAGGAAAAACTATTTTTGGCAAAACCCTATAAGAATATAATATCACATATATTAGGGTCCGAATCTAGTTTGAAAACAATTTATATGCTAAGGTCAATAAAATATAATTTTCCAAAATTTATATATATTGGTAAATATTATAGATATGTTTTATTAAATAATAATGATAATACTAATGTTTAAGAAAACAATAAATAATTTTAACAATACTTAATAATGATAATAATAATTATAATAATAATAATGAAAATTTTTGTTATAATAATACTAATAATAATTATTATAATAAAAGTAAAGTATATTTAATAATATAATAATAATAAAAACAGTATACGATAATAATAATAATAATAGAAGAGATAATAATAATAATAATAATAATAATAATAATAATAATAATAATAATAATAATAATAATAATAATAATAATAATAATAATGATATTAACCAACGGAGATGCTTATCTCCGTGAAACGTTGAGAGAGAGAGAGAGAGTAAAGAAAAAGGGGTTTGTGGTTACCGAGGCGGAGCGGACGGTGGATTTTTCGGCGAAGCTCCGGCGCGCTGGAGGCGAAGAGACGCGGCAGAGTGGAGGGGAAGCCGCGCGGGGAGAGCGGGATCGTCCAGATCCGGAGGAGCGCTTGGGTGGCGTTTGCCGAACACGGCCCGGCGGAGGCGGATCCGTCGTTGGCGCGCTCGTGAGTGCTGCGGAGGAGGGCGCTCCGCGCGGGCGAGCTGCTGGGAGAGAAGACACCGGTGGTGGCACTGTTCTCTGGCAGAATCGGCGGCGGTGAGTGGTGCTGAGGATCGAGCGGCCAGGGCGCAGGGACGGCGACAGACGGCGCTAGGGTTTCGGTCGGGGTTTGATGGAGGCGACAGACGGCGGATAGCCTCACCGGCGGGCGGAGGTCAGCGCGGTGGTCGGCGGTGGTTTCCCGCGCGGTGGAGCCAGGGTTTGGGCGGCGCAGCTGACCGGAGAGGAGGCGCTGGAGGCGTCGTGAGGTTCTGCTGACGGCGGCGGATCGAGGCCGCGAGCGGGAACAGGCGAGGCGGCTGGGCGTCGAGTCCGACGGAGGGAAGCTCGTACCAGCGACGGCCCATCCTGAGCTCGATGGTGGGTTTGCGGACGCCACTGCCCAGGAGGCGATTTGGCCTGTGCAGCGTGGCAGATTAAAGGAGGAAGGCATGGCCAGAACGGCGACGACGGGCATCTGTGCGGATGGACGGAGAAGTTCGGCATCGACAGGATTTCTCGGCTAAGATCAGCGGTCGCCGGTACAGAGACGGCGGCCGTGCGGGCTCCCGACAGCACAACGAGCTTCGCCGACCGCTGGCATCGCCAGATCTGGGGACCCGTGGGGTCGGCTACGCCGGCTCGACGTAGAGGTAAGGGTGTGTCGTTGGTGTTCTCTACTCTAGCTCTTGGGTTAGTAGCGGCGGCGATGTGAGTTGTTAGGGGTGGCGCCATGACGGTGACCCACGGTAGAGGCGATGGTGGTGGTGACGATTTGCCGGGTGGTGTTTGGGGATGATGACGATGGCGATGGTGGTGGCGTTGGTTGATGACAGGATTTGGCCGGAGAAGGTGGATGAAGGCAGGGCTGGGGTTGCGCTATTGGTGGCGGTTAACAGGGCTGTCGGTGTTGTCGTGTCGGGGTGTGTCCCGACACGAGGTGGACGTCCGGCTTGTCGGACGGAAAAAATCATGTATTTGTACTGGGAAACAATATAGTGGATGGGAAGGAGAACAAGGACACGATACACAATCTGTGGGTTGTGGTAAAAATTCTGGAAGAGTACCTGCCTATTTATAGGATGTGGGAATTCCCAGTTGGGTAGGAATTTGGGGATTTAAAATCCTCTATAGATAATATCATATAAATTTAATTAATTTAATTCAATCAAATCTAATCTCAATCTATTTTAAATCCAAATAAATCTAATGGATAAATCTTCATCCTTATTTTAAACTATTTAAAATATTTCAAATCAAGAGTTTAAATTGCCATAATAATTTCGAAATATGATTTCCAAAAATACTAACAATAATAATTTTGAAAATTACTTTATTATTTAAAAATGAACTAATAAATAATTATGAAATATTTATCTATGACCAAATAATATTTACATGAATATATGTTTCTAAAATAAATTTTTATAAGAATATTATTTATTATTATAACTGTCTGAAAAGACTTCTCCTAAATAAAATCATAAATTTAGAAATTTTGGTATCTAAAAATAATTATTATATATATTATTTTGAATTGATTCAAATAAAAAAATATGCTTAAAAGAAATATGTACGCTCGCACATTTTCGCACTCGTCGAGCATTTTCGAAAATCAAAATGTCGCGCGTGACGTACAATACGATTATGCGACGTATAATACAAAATTTTAAATTAGTACCAAAATTAAAAAAAATACAGTAGAAATTTAGGGGTTTTACATCCTACCCAACTTACAAAAATTTCGTCCTCGAAATTAAGAATAAGTAGGGGGTGAGAAGGTACAAGGGTATAGCGATAAGTAAGCACAGTCAATTCATTGGGCGAGACAAGGAAACGACGTTGAATGAAAACAGACATTAGTGTCGTAAATTTAATAAATGCGAAGATAACCATGGATTAACGCAAGAAGAAAAATGTTTTAAGATGACGCGCAATAAGCAATAGTATGGGTTCAAGTAAAATAAAATAAATTTTAGACCTTACAGTTATGGTCTCTTGAGTGTAGGTTGAGGGCACAATTTAGAGAGCGAATTAGATTTCACTCCTACATTTAAGCGATTTGAAAGTCGTGATAGGGCCGAGAAAAGTACGACGCCTTCGTCCTTCTAAAAAGTTGAAAGCGAACGTAATTAAGGAGTTTAACTGACGATACCATCAATTATGAATACGTGGTTCAAGGCGTCAAGATAAGTTCAAAAAGAATTGCCAAGGCAGTCGCGGGGGAGACTCTAGGGCCAAGTTAACTACGTCTCCATCCACGTTTGAACAATATACAAAAGGCGAACCAAGTGCACTATGGTTGATCAGACCATTATGTACCGGTTCTGATTAGACGATATGTTAGTGGGAGCTCTTCCAATAACATATGTCGTGAACAAGCTTGATAAAGGGTGAGCTTCCAAAACTAGACTACATTGTAGCATTTTAGTCGAGCTAGTCAAAATATAAGTACGCTAGATAGTAAAAACAGTCTAAGTTCCTCAATAAGTCGTAAGGACAATGGAAATACTAAACTGTGAGGCATTCTACTTAACTTGCAAGAGTTAAGCTAGTAGCATGATGAAACAATGGATTTAGTATTCAAGATAAACCACAAGTTAAGTATTTAAGGAATTAAATGAATCACAAGCACTCCTCGGGTCGAAAGAATTTAGTCGAGGTCGAGTCTCATCTATAGTTAAAAAGTATATTGGTTTCACGGTAGGGATTAAAGTACAGTCTTTTTGACCCGAAAGTCGCAATATAAAATTAGAGTACAAGGAGACGTGTTTTAGTGGCACGTGATATACCTACATGAAGGTGGACTCGTGTAGGTCTTGTTTGTGAAATTTGTGGGAAGGAAAAGTCTAGTGTTGTGCTCCAAATACCCAAGTCACGGTAAAGGACACAAAAGAAATTAAAATAGAAAGTGGGAGTTCATGAGATAATAATTAATGAACCAAATAAATGACCGAGCTAAAGCATGAAATAAAGATAACTTAGAATCAAATCAAGGTAAAATAAATTAGGAGTATAGTTTCTAGGGATATGATAGCCACTTAGATGGAGTACGATCAAGGAACAATCTAATCATTTCTCAAGTTTCAAATGATTAGATGGTCATGACAAAAGATCTGGAATTGAGGGAAGGTCGAGTAAGTCAAAAAGTTATGTTCATCGGTTTGGTCGATGACTAACTATACTTGTGTATATGCAATATCATAATCATAGGTGGCATGACAATCTAATGTACAATACTTCTATCTCACTAGGGTGACCTTCCTTGCTTCTTGGTCCTCTACCAATATGATCTAATCTAAATTTCAAGTTCCTCGAAGTTCTCAATAAAATTTTCAAGATACTCTGCCACCATTACCAATTATATTATACTGTCAATTTAATTGAAATCTCTAATAATTTTCGAAATAGTCCTTGTATATCGCAAAATAAACATACTTTTTACCAAAATTTAAATATCCATAACAAAAGGCCTTAAACTCGAAATTTAAATAACTCTATAAATCATAGATCATAGGACAAAATTTAAAATTTGAATTTTTCCTTCAAAGTCAATATCTTCTAAAAATTTTAAACAAAATTTTTCCATCATCTCTTTAAAATTTAATAAACTTTATAAAACATACACGCAATTTAAAACCTCAAGTTCTCTCCCTTCTAAACTTTCATCTCTCTAGTCGTCTAGAAAATCATAATTTTAAACTCTTTAAAAAAATCTCGGGATAAACTCTATCATATTACAATCCAAACTTAAGTTAACCGTAAATCAAGTGTCACAATATAACTATTTCACAATTTCAAAATTTATAAGAAATATGCTTTCTCGATCTAGCTATCCTCTCGTGTATACCACCTTGTAAATTTAAAGTAAAATTTCAACTATCCTTTGCTGGCGGTAATATGCTACTACCCAACTTGGAATTAGCTAATCTCTATGATCATATCTCTAGGAAAAATAAATGTCTTTATACTCAAATATAACCTCAATGGATATTAATTGTCAATACAATCTATCTAGCCATGTGTTTAACCTATGTGCATATACTAGTGTAGTCATCTTACTAAACACGAAACTAAGAAATTTACGGTAGAAGGAGTCAAGCAAGATGCAATTCAAGGAGGTCGAACGAGAGTTTCGAAATTTGAAGTCAAGAAAGGATGTCAAGTAGGCGGATGAGATTCTAGACTCTAATCCTATGTTGCAGGCTCACATCGGTACGGTAAAGTAACTGAAGTGATAAACTTGACCTGCATGGGCCACCACAAAAACATGTGACGCCCCAGTCCCAAAATAGTAGGACTAGAAACGTATCTTGCCAGCTGTATACATACGAGTAAATATACGACTCATATATATACATAAGCTATAAATGTAGTAATCCAAGACAACTAAATCTCATCCACAAAGACAAATAATGATATAAAGCAACTTTGAGTTTGTCATGTACATAATAGTTGGGCGGAGGCAAAGTCCACTACCAACCAAATTAAATAGAGAAAAATATACAAGAAAAGAATTTAGCAAGCGAGAGCAAGTGACGAATCCAAGATTAATCATCACGACAGAATAGAGCGCAAGCCATGGCCTTAGCTAGAGCACCTACAAGAAATCGCGAAAACACACACTTGAAAAAAAACCAGGTCCTCAGAGGGACGTAACAAGACACATAATATCATGCCATAAACTGAATAGTAAGAGCTTAATAGAAAACATACATGCGTAAAGGTTCCTAACAATTCTATGTGATATATACTTTGAGAAGACAACGTTTTACGCAGGAGCTTAGATGTTCAGCATAGATGGAGAGAGAGTAGTAGTAGGTAGCGCTCATAAGAGGCACTATTAACTATGGACAGAAAGTAGTTCTCATATGAGAACTATTGGCCCCGGGGCAGTAAGTAGCGCTCATCCGAGACACTATCGGCCCAAATTTATGTGTATACTGAACACGTAGCCCCTACGCTAATAACTGTCTTCCCCCTCCCAATGATACTACACATGCGTCGCCTCCACGATACTGTTTAATCCTTAATAACTGCAAAGTCTTCTACCAAAAATCTATTAGCAGTTACATCCTAACGTACGGCCTTTACGCACCGATGTACGGTCGATACACAAGTCCGAAGCTATATGCGACTCGCAACTCACACACAACCCGTGGCACATCGTGACAGTTCATGAGATGCACTTAAACATACGGTGGTCCCTTAACTCTAAGTCAATTGCACAAAATATAGTAATTTGTATCTACATATAATTTAAAAGAAAATAACTTGAAAATAAACACAACATGCATGTTATTGAGCAGGAAATTTAAACAGTAGTGGCAAGGTATCTTGCCTGGGGTATCGCCTGGTGGTGCGATGTTCTGTCATGTTCCAATAGTCCAATAGCCATAGCGATGCACACAAAATCCGATTCGCAAAGAAATAGGAACGTGGGATCAGTCGTGATCAAGTTTTGACAATAGAAAAAAATTTGGAGTAAATAATTACTTACACTAGTTTTAGAATTTATTTCATAATATTTTGGAGTCTAAATTTTATTAGTAAAAATATTTTACAATGCACTAAAAATCAAGTATCGTTTTAGTTTAGGTAAGAAAAACTCTAAGGTTATCAAGATAATATTTTTGAGTCGAAAGATATATTAGTAACAGGTAAATATTTGAAAAAACTACACTTCATGGTATAATTTAGTAAATACTTTTTATTAATCGAGATATTGATTTTAGGAAAAACTATTTTTGGGCAAAACCCTATAAGAATATAATATCACATATATTAGGGTTCCGAATCTAGTTTGAAAACAATTTATATGCTAAGGTCAATAAAATATATTTTTCCAAAATTTATATATATTGGTAAATATTATAGATATGTTTTATTAAATAATAATGATAATACAAATGTTTAAGAAAACAATAAATAATTTTAACAATACTTAATAATGATAACAATAATTATAATAATAATAATAAAAATTTCTGTTATAATAATACTAATAATAATAATTATAATAACAGTAAGGTATAATTAATAATAATAATAAAAATAATAATAAAAACAGTATATGATAATAATAATAATAATAGAAGAGATAATAATAATAGAAATAATAATAATAATAATAATAATAATGATATTAACTAACGGAGATGCTTATCTTCGTGAAACGTTGAGAGAGAGAGAGAGAGAGAGAGAGAGAGTAAAGAAAAAGGGGTTTGTGGTTACCGAGGCGGAGCGGACGGTGGATTTTCTGGCGAAGCTCCGGCGCGCTGGAGGCGAAGAGACACGACAGAGTGGAGGGGAAGCCGCGCGGGGAGAGCGGGATCGTCCAGATCCGGAGGAACGCGTGGGTGGCGTTTGCCGAACACGGCCAGGCGGAGGCGGATCCGTCGCTGGCGCGCTCGTGAGTGCGGCGGGGGAGGGCACTCCGCGCGGGCGAGCTGCTGGGAGAGACGACGCCGGTGGTGGCTCTGTTCTCTGGCGAAATCGGCGGCGACGAGTGGTGCTGAGGATCGAGCGGCCAGGGCGCTGGGACGACGACAGGCGGCGCTAGGGTTTCGGTCGGGGTTTGATGGAGGCGGCAGACGGCGGATAGCCTCACCGGCGGGCGGAGGTCAGCGCGGCGGTGGTTGGCGGTGGTTCCCCGCGCGGTGGAGCCGGGGTTTGGGTGGCGTAGCTGACCGGAGATGAGGCGCTGGAGGCGGCGCGAGGTTCTGCTGACGGCGGCAGATCGAGGCCGCGAGCGGGAACAGGCGAGGCGGCTGGGCGCCGAGTCCGGCGGAGGGAAGCTCGTGCCAGCGACGGCCCATCCTGAGCTCAACGGTGGGTTCACGGACGCCGCTGCCCAGGAGGCGATTTGGCCTGTGCAGCGTGGCAGATTAAAGGAGGAAGGCATGGCCAGAACGGTAACGACGGGCATCTGTGCGGATGGACGGAGAAGTTCGTCATCGACAGGATTTCTCGGCTGAGATCAGCGGTCGCCGGTGCAGAGACGGCGGCCGTGCGGGCTTCCAACAGCGCAACGAGCTTCGCCGACCGCTGGCGTCGCCAGATCTGGGGACCCGTGGGGTCGGCTACGCCGGCTCGACGTAGAGGTAAGGGTGTGTCGTTGGTGTTCTCTACTCTAGCTCTTGGGTTAGTAGCGGCGGCGATGTGAGTTGTTAGGGGTGGCGCCATGACGGTGACCCGCAGTAGAGGCGATGGTGGTGGTAACGATTTGCCGGGTGGTGTTTGGGGATGATGACGATGGCGATGGTGGTGGCGTTGGTTGATGACAGGATTTGGACGGAGAAGGTGGATGAAGGCGGGGCTGGGGTTGCGTTATTGGTGGCGGTTAACAGGCTGTCGGTGTTGTCGTGTCGGGGTGTGTCCCGACACGAGGTGGACGTCCGGCTTGTAGGACGGGGAAAATCATGTATTTGTACTGGGAAACAATATAGTGGATGGGAAGGGGAACACGGACACGATACACAATCTGTGGGTTGTGGTAAAAATTCTGGTAGAGTACCTGCCTATTTATAGGATGTGGGAATTCCAAGTTGGGTAGGAATTTGGGGATTTAAAATCCTCTATAGATAATTTCATATAAATTTAATTAATTTAATTCAATCAAATCCAATCTCAATCTAATTTAAATCCAAATAAATCTAATGGATAAATCTTCATCCTTATTTTAAACTATTTAAAATATTTCAAATCAAGAGTTTAAATTGCCATAATAATTTCGAAATATGATTTCCAAAAATACTAACAATAATAATTTCGAAAATTACTTTATTATTTAAAAATGAACTAATAAATAATTATGAAATATTTATCTATGACCAAATAATATTTACATAAATATATGTTTCTAAAATAAAATTTTATAAGAATATTATTTATTATCATAACTGTCTAAAAAGACTTCTCCTAAATAAAATCATAAATTTAGAAATTTTGGTAGCTAAAAATAATTATTATATATATTATTTTGAATTGATTCAAATAGAAAAATATGCTTAAAAGAAATATGTATGCTCGCACATTTTCGCACTCGTCGAGCAATTTCGAAAATCAAAATGTCGCGCGTGACGTACAATACGATTATGCGACGTACAATACAAATTTTTAAATCAGTACCAAAATTAAAAAAATACATTAGAAATTTAGGGGTTTTACACCGGATCTTCTCGCGCATCTTTTGCTTCTGTGACACCTAGCTAATGATGTTGTCTTGATGCTTGTTCTCGACTGAGGATGGAACTGCCACATTACCAACTTTATCCATATATGTTGTAGACCTATGCTTACTACTAGAGTCATACTTCTTCCCGTCAGTCTCGCTCTCGGAGAACACAACCATGACATACTTTTAATGTTAATATTAACAATAACATTAATATTAACATTAAATTACGACCGAGAGTGAGGGGGTTTTTTAGGAAATTTTCTAAGGGGGGTTTTTGATCCGCTCACACACACACACACACACACATATATATATAGACACTGGTGACCAGCAAGTTATTGTTGCGGTGATCATTTGGGTGATTTGAAAGAACCGCAATAAATTACGCTAAGAAGGACTTGGGTGGTCGGCCTAAAACTTATTGCGGAAGCTATGAGGCAGTTGGGTAAAGCTTTCGGCTCTCCTCGCACAAAGATCCCGGGGACTTCCCTCTCCCGTTTGCTGCTTTCCCAGCAGGTTGCTTCCGAACCACCTTAGCCTTGTCCTCCTTTTTTGGGGCCTTTGCTCCTTTCTGAATTTTTTTGTTTCCCTCCGGCAGCGTATCCTTAACTGATGGCTGATACTGTCATTTTGCCTGACGGGTTGGCACGGCTTCAACGTGCCCGAAGTGGGTTTTGTACGGGGTGTGCTTCCCCCGATAGTGATCTGTTTTTATAATATGTGGCCTTTATATATATATATATATATATATATATATATATATATATATATATATATATATATATATATATATAGGTGCATGTCGTGTTGAATGGTGAATTTTTATTCCATTTGGGCTAAGTAAATCCTTAATTCATCATAATACAATTCTAATTAGTAAAGTCGATATTTTAGAATCTAACTTAGGTAGTAGTATTTGGTAACCCTAGGGATTGGACTAAAATAGAAACCCAAATAACCCGTTTCAGTTCATTTGGAGTCGTTTTTCTTAGAATTCAGCATGAATGTTTAATGATCACATAGAAATTCAAATCTAGGTTAGAATATTGAATTTATTTAACATTGTTAGCATTGTTTATTTGTGAATTATTTTTGGCATTACTATTCCTTTCATTCTTTAGTCCATGTATCCTGTGTAGGAATTGCATTCAAGAATACTTACTTAGACTAATATGGTAAGTTGCTTTGTAAGAAAATTATAAACTTTGCATGTTAATTCAATACGCACTTCTTTTTTTGTGTGGGTTTCAACTACGAGTTTATCCATCTAACTTTATATTTTTGTGGGTTAACGTTCAACTACAAGTTTATCCATCAAGTTTATATTTTTTCTACAAGTTTATCCATCAAGTTTATATTTTTTCTCGTGAATCTGACGAAGGGTTTCTCCTAGTGGTTATATGAAATGTTTCAGGTCAAGGAATACAAAGGAGACAACAAAAAATATCAAATTTTTTGGAAGAGTCAAATTCTGATCCAAAAAGTACCGAGCATCGAAAAACACTATTTAAGGATTAATCGTGTATTCGGATAGGAAATAGGTTAAAGCTAGAGACGGACTCACAACTTTAAAAATATTTAGGTGTCGATAAGTGGACTTAGGTCGCATAGGAGTACATGGATACATAAGCAAAACTATTTTTTTATCCAATCTAATTATTCAGAGTGTGAATTACTGTGCTACGACGAATAATTCCTTTATGCCATCTTGTCCCGTAGTGATCCCCTCGCGCACACAAATTGAGATACATATTTTATTCTGGATAAAATAATAATAAGTACAATAAGTATAGATATGTCTGTTTGTGTTTATAGACTGCAGGAAAGTGAGAGAACACTTTGGGTCACATTGAATAATTTTTTTGCAATATATATAGTAACCAATAAAAGCTGATCATTAAGTACCTTCTTAGTTCACTATTTGTATCTGTACCTGTAATACTTAATTCAATTGACTATTGATCAAGTCAAATGAATGATATATTCTGTCCACAATATATGTGGGACCACCTATAAGAGCCTGTTTGGTTCGATGTAGGTGCATAAAAGTGTGAAAATGACACTTTCATGAGATGTAACTCATTTTACTTACAATACATTCCACTTTCCAAAATGTATTTGGATATAGTACTTTTTGTCTGCTGCAAGTGGAAGAAAAATGAATTTGGTATTTGGATGATTTTTGTAAGTGGAAAAGATGTAGTTCGGTTGTTTGGATGGTAAGTAGATGTTGGAGTTGGAGAAAAGATAACTAATAATTAAATTAATTACCATAATAATAATAATAATAATAATAATAATAATAATATTAATAATATTAATAATAATAATAATATTATTAAACAAACTAAATAAATTTAACTAAAAAAATATTTAAGACTAATAAATTAATTAACATAATTAAATGGAAAAAATACATTAACTTTCCAAAATGACACTTTTTGCATAGATTAAATATTTAAGACTTTTATATAAATATAAATACCAATTTAATCATTTTTTTAAATTATATTATTAGTTATTACTATTACTACCATTAAATAAATTAAACAAACCACCACTCCCACAGAATTCTCTAGACACACCCCATCCGAGTATATTATGTATATGTAGTGTTCACTTTCCTCCTTCCTCATTATTCACTTTCCAAAGAAAAAAAATTTTGTTTGTTGTTCTTGCTGTGTGTTCTTCTTCTTCTTCTTATTCTTCCATGCCAAGTCACCGGCCCTCCGTCCCTCCAGTCTCTCGTCTGCGACGACAACTCCGTCGCGAAGCTCAAGATCGTCGCCGACAGGACTGCCCGGCCCACCACCGCCACCGCCGACTTCGACGACAGTCCGACTTTTTTTCTTCAGTATTTTCCATTTTTTCCTTCAGTATTTTACCTTTTTTCGTTTAGTATTTTTCTTTTTTTCCTACTTTATTCCTCCGCCCGCTCTAGTTTCCGTGACTTCCTCCGCTTCAAGGAGGTAGGAGAATGGAGTAAAGGTTGGAAGAAAATGTTGGAGTGGGTGGGGTTCCCAACCTATGTGGAGAAGACCCCGGAGTGCGACGAGCGCCGTTCGTGTGTCGAAGAAGCTCGGGAAGTGGGCGATGTAGAGTCGCTGCTGCTGTTGCTGCCCAGGGGGAGATTCTGGAACAGGGGATCCGAGTTCGGGCCGAACTCGGTCCCATGGCGAGTTCGGGCCGAACTCGGTCTGGCCACTCCAGTACTGTGGGGTGAGGTTCTGGATGCTTGACACAGAGTTCTGGCCGAACTCTGTGTCGTCGGGGGCTGAAGCGGATTTTAGGATGAGTTTTCATCATTGGATCTAATCCAACGGTCCAGGTTGGTTGCGGGATTGGGGAGTTATATTGAGTTTTCTCAACCCTAATTCATTATCGCAAGTATTGGGCAACACAAGTTTGAGAGAGAAGGAGGCAAGAGTGCCATTGCAACTTCGGAGAAGAAGGCGGAGGATTGAAGGTCGATATTCGAAGGAGATCGTGTTTCGGGTAATCTCTACTCGTCGTTCTCGCTCTTCGTAGCCTTGTAATCATTGTTCTTATCTCTGAGTGTTGTGGGGATCCGATTTGGATCGGAGGAGTTTGTAGAGGGTGTAATTCTTCTATTCCATTAGTGGAGGCTTCTCAGGGTTGGACTCCGATCGTCCCGTGGTTTTTTTCCCGCAAGGGTTTCCACGTCAAAAATTCTCTGTGTCTGCGTGGATTATTTTTGTGTGTTTGTTTTTGGTTCGTGCGTTGTTTGCTCGGTCCTCTCGCAGGTACTCTCCGGTTTGGGGAAAGGTTTCCGCGCTTCTTTCCCAACAGAGTGGTATCAGAGCGTTGGGTTCAAAGGGTGTCAGGAGTTGACAGAGGAACCAGAGAGGAGAGATGGACGCGAAGCCGGTGCGCATGGTGAACCTTAATGGCACAAACTATCATTATTGGCGGAGCAAGATGAAGGATTTGCTATTTGTCAAGAAGCTGCATCTACCTGTGTTTGCATCCGAGAGGCCCAGTGATAAATCCGAGGAGGACTGGAAGTTCGAGCACATACAGGTGTGTGGGTACATACGGCAGTTTGTTGATGAGAACGTGTACAACCACGTTGCCAATATTGAGCACGCGAAGACGTTGTGGGATAAGCTGGAATCCTTGTATGCGAAGAAGACCGGGGTAAACAAGTTGTTCCTGATCCGAACGATGATGGGTCTGCGGTACAAGGATGGGGCGTCTATTACGGATCACTTGAGTGATTTCCAGGGCGTGGTTGACCAGTTATCTTCTATGGGAGTCAAGTTCGACGACGAAGTTCAGGGACTGTGGCTGCTGTGTACCTTGCCAGACTCGTGGGAGACCGTACGAGTATCTATGATCGCTTCTGCTCCAGAGGGCGTGGTCAGTCTGGAGTTTGCTAAGAGCGGGGTGTTGAATGAAGAGATGCGGAGACGTTCTCAGGGCACTTCATCCACATCCCACCACTCAGAGGCATTGGTTTCAGAGAGCCGCGGAAGGAGCAAAAGCAGGGGTCCAGGTGGTGGCAGAGACAAGAGCAGGGGAAAGTCCAAGGGTCGGTACGAGGACTCAGAGTGTTATCATTGCGGTAAGAAGGGCCATATCAAGCGGAACTGTTTCGCTTGGAAGAGAGAGAAGAAGGGCGACAAGGGGAAGCAAGAAGAGAACACTACAGCGGCGGCCTCGACGCATGGAGACGATGTGATCGTCGTAGGTGATGAGGTCATTACTAACCTCGCCTGCGATGACAATTCTTGGCTGGTGGACTCAGGGGCTTCAGCACATGTATCTCACAATAGGGCACTGTTTGCCACTTACACGACAGGCGACTGTGGCGTGTTGAAGATGGGCAACGGAGATGTGTCGAAGGCGGTTGCCATTGGAGATGTGCATTTGAGAACGAAGACGGGTGCGGTTCTTGTTCTCAAGGATGTTCGTCATGTCCCTGATATCCGTTTCAACCTGGTGTCGATTGGAAGGTTGGATGACGAGGGATTCTTCAGTCTCTTCGGGAATAGTCAGTGGAAGCTTTCCAGAGGTTCGTTGGTGATTGCCAGAGGAAGCAAGAAGTCCGGTCTCTACTATATGGAGGGGAGCGCACAGGGGGCACAGGAGGTGAACGCAGTCAGTGATGCGTCTACCGAGTTGTGGCACAGGCGGCTCGGCCATATCAGCGAGAAGGGGATGAGCTACTTGGTGAACAGGAAGGTGATTCCGGGGCTCAAGTCTACAAAGTTGGAGAAATGCACGCACTGTTTGGCTGGGAAGCAAAATAGGGTGTCTTTCCAGAGTCACCCAAGTTCGAGGAAGCCGGCGTTGCTCGAGTTGATTCACTCGGATGTCTGCGGTCCTATGAAGGTAAAATCTCTTGGTGGTGCTTCTTACTTTGTGACTTTTATTGATGACTGTTCCAGGAAGGTTTGGGTCTATGCCTTAAAGACCAAGGATCAGGTGCTGCCTACTTTCAAGGAGTTTCAGGCCTCCGTTGAAAGGAAGACGGGCAAGAAGTTGTTGTGTGTTCGGTCCGACAATGGCGGCGAATACATCGGTCCCTTTGATGCGTATTGCAGAGAGCAAGGGATACGACACCAGAAGACTCCGCCAAAGACACCTCAGCTCAATGGTGTAGCGGAGCGCATGAACAGGACACTGATGGAGAGGGTGCGGTGTTTGCTGTCAGAAGCAAACTTGCCGGGCAGTTATTGGGGTGAGGCTCTTCTCACAGCTGCTTATATTATTAATTTGTCTCCTAGTGCTCCTTTGCAGGGTGATGTGCCTGACAAAGTATGGTACGGCAAAGAGCCGTCATACAATCACCTGCGGGCGTTTGGTTGTAAAGCCTTCGTGCATGTACCGAAGGACGAGAGGACCAAACTTGAGCCGAAGACGAGGCGATGCATCTTTGTCGGCTACAGTCGGGATGAGTTTGGCTATAGACTCTACGACCCAGTGGAAGGAAAGCTCTACAGAAGCAGGGACGTGGTGTTCGTCGAGGATCAGACCATGACCAACACTCAGGACTCCGAGACGCCTTCTGAGGCTGAGGAATTGCCTGAGTTAGAGTCATTTCGCTTCGAGCAGTTTCCAGAGGACATCGCGGAGGATCCAGTTATGGGGGAGCCGGTACATGGAGTTGCTCCCAACCTTGATCATCAGCCTGCTGATGGTGGTCAGGGTGTCCCTCAGGAGGATGAGCATGCCGGAGAGGTAGTTCCTGAAGGGGAGGAGGCTGTCGGTATACAGCCAGCACCAGTGGCTCCACTGAGAAGGAGCAACAGGGATCGTCGACCATCTACGAGATACTCGCCGGATGAGTATGTGCTACTGACTGACGGGGGAGAGCCCGAAAGTTTCGCAGAGGCTATGGAAGACGAACACAGGCAGGAGTGGATGGTGGCTATGCAGGAGGAGATGAGTTCCTTGCACACCAATTCTACTTATGATCTGGTGCGGTTGCCAAAGGGCAAGAAGGCTTTGAAGAATCGATGGGTGTTCAGAGTGAAGCAGACGGATGATGCTACTCGCCCTCGATACAAAGCGAGGCTGGTAGTCAAGGGCTACGGTCAGCGGAAAGGCGTGGATTATGATGAGATCTTTTCGCCTGTCGTCAAGCATTCGTCTATTCGGGTGGTGCTAGCATTAGCAGCCAGTTTCGACTTGGAGGTCGAGCAGATGGATGTGAAGACGGCGTTCCTCCACGGTGATCTTGAGGAGGAGTTGTACATGGAGCAGCCGGAGGGATTCTGTGAGAAGGACAAGTCACATTTGGTCTGCCGGTTGAGGAAGAGCTTGTATGGTCTGAAGCAGGCTCCGAGACAGTGGTACAGAAAGTTCGAGTCGTTTATGGGGGAGCATGGTTATGCACGGACGACGTCGGACCATTGTGCATTTGTGAGGTATTTTGCCGAGGATGATTTCATCATTTTATTGCTCTATGTAGATGATATGCTATTAGTGGGTCGAAATGCCACTAGGATAGCGGAGTTGAAGCGCCAACTGGGCGCGGCCTTCTCTATGAAGGATTTGGGCGCAGCGAAGACTATTCTTGGGATGGAGATCAGCCGAGAGAGAGAGTCCAAGCTGCTACACTTGTCCCAAACGAAGTACATTCACCGGGTACTTCAGCGTTTCGGGATGGACGGGTCGAAGAAAGTGAGTTCCCCCCTCGCGGCTCACTTTAAGTTCACTGAGGAGCAGTGTCCATCTACCGAGGACGAAAAGGAAGATATGGAGCGGGTTCCATATGCTTCAGCTGTGGGAAGCCTGATGTATGCTATGGTGTGTACGAGGCCAGATATTGCTCATGCAGTTGGTACGGTTAGCAGGTATCTTTCGAATCCTGGAAGGGTACACTGGAGTGCGGTCAAGTGGATTCTACGATACCTTCAGGGCACTGCCGGTTGGAGACTTTCCTTTGGTGGTGACGAGCCGAAGCTGGTCGGGTATACCGATGCTGATATGGCTGGAGATGTAGACACGAGGCGGTCGACTTCGGGCTTCGTGATGATGTTTGCGGGAGGAGCAGTGTCGTGGCAGTCGCGGTTGCAGAAGTGTGTTGCCTTGTCGACGACGGAGGCGGAATACATTGCGGCGACGGAGGCTTGCAAGGAGCTGTTATGGATGAAGAAGCTGTTGCAGGAAATGGGACTGAAGCAAGAGCAGTATACTTTGCTTTGCGACAGTCAGAGTGCTATCCACCTTGTGAAGAATCAGACGTTTCATAGCCGGTCCAAGCACATCGAGACCCGGTATCATTGGATACGGGATGTGGTTGAGAAGAAGGACGCGGAGCTTGAGAAGGTGCATACAGACGACAACGGAGCTGATATGTTTACGAAGATTCTACCAAGGGGGAAGTTTGAGTACTGCAGGCAGATCGTCGGGATGACGACGTCCTCCCCATAGTTGTGAAGGGGGAGATTTGTTGGAGTGGGTGGGGTTCCCAACCTATGTGGAGAAGACCCCGGAGTGCGACGAGCGCCGTTCGTGTGTCGAAGAAGCTCGGGAAGTGGGCGACGTAGAGTCGCTGCTGCTGTTGCTGCCCAGGGGGAGATTCTGGAACAGGGGATCCGAGTTCGGGCCGAACTCGGTCCCATGGCGAGTTCGGGCCGAACTCGGTCTGGCCACTCCAGTACTGTGGGGTGAGGTTCTGGATGCTTGACACAGAGTTCTGGCCGAACTCTGTGTCGTCGGGGGCTGAAGCGGATTTTAGGATGAGTTTTCATCATTGGATCTAATCCAACGGTCCAGGTTGGTTGCGGGATTGGGGAGTTATATTGAGTTTTCTCAACCCTAATTCATTATCGCAAGTATTGGGCAACACAAGTTTGAGAGAGAAGGAGGCAAGAGTGCCATTGCAACTTCGGAGAAGAAGGCGGAGGATTGAAGGTCGATATTCGAAGGAGATCGTGTTTCGGGTAATCTCTACTCGTCGTTCTCGCTCTTCGTAGCCTTGTAATCATTGTTCTTATCTCTGAGTGTTGTGGGGATCCGATTTGGATCGGAGGAGTTTGTAGAGGGTGTAATTCTTCTATTCCATTAGTGGAGGCTTCTCAGGGTTGGACTCCGATCGTCCCGTGGTTTTTTTCCCGCAAGGGTTTCCACGTCAAAAATTCTCTGTGTCTGCGTGGATTGTTTTTGTGTGTTTGTTTTTGGTTCGTGCGTTGTTTGCTCGGTCCTCTCGCAGGTACTCTCCGGTTTGGGGAAAGGTTTCCGCGCTTCTTTCCCAACAGAAAAATCATCATTACTCAGTCCAGATGGGACGTATGCAACTTGGAGTTACTCCAAACCAAACGCTGCAAAAGCCAGCAGTTGCAAGCAAATCCACTTTTTCAAGCCACTTTCAT
>JANAVB010043419.1:9495785-9595785 GCA_029216955.1 Iris pallida | reverse complement strand
TTGGAGCATATGTCTGTACTATGTCAGTTGTTGGATTTCTGTACTGCTCTTTCTTTCGGTCTTATATATCATATTCTCTCTTTATCGTGCTTTAGATTGGTGATTGAGTATTTGACATATATTATTGCTAGTTCTTATAGTTGAGATTGTACAGGTACCTATATCCTTGTGTAGATTAGACAGCGTTCTATCGTCGATTCTGCGGTGTAGGCTGGACGTACCCACGGCTCATGCCCAATTTTTGGGTGCGGATCGTGACAGCTATGATAGTTGTCACATGGATCTATCAAATTATGAGTATCTAAGTTGTTCCACAAGTGAAACCTTTAGTGTTTTAATATTCGAATAATATGTCATATAATGACGCAAGAAACACTTAAAAGTTCTATGAAACTAGTAGTAGTCCATTTATTTAGGAGTTTTGGTTTGACTAAGCCAGATCTTTGGGTTACTCCTAAATTATAGTTGTGTCGTCAGATTTTATTAAATATATGTGTAATTTCACTAGTTATTGATATAAGCCCTAGAATAGTGAACCAAAACTCATAATGTAAGATTAAGTAAACTTTTGGGCTTGGTACCAGATGATTTACTAATCATATTTACAAATATGATAATCTAAAGTTTTGCAAGAATATTGTATCGGGTCAATAGCTTAGAATGAATATGCTAATCAACCTTAAAAAATCTTTAGTTTACCAAGTTTTGATCAGCTTGGTTTAGTTGTAGGGGCTGGTTCCCAACTAGCGGAGGTCCACAAAAGGACGCTTAAGTACCATGTCGCTTAGAGCTATTTACGTTCGGTTGATAGAAGGACCCTATCAGTTTGTACCCAAACCACTACCAAAATACAGTAAATTAGCAACGGATATTTAGCGACGGAATTTTTCAGTCGGCGTTAGCGACGGCTTCGTGGCCGCTCAGCGACTGTTTACCGACTACACGCCTTTGCCATTTTTATTTTAATTTTAGGGGGAGGAAAGGTCGCACATCCGTCGCTAGACTGTGGGAGTTATAGTGACGGATCTTCAGTCGTCGCTACGTAGTCGATTATTTGGCGGGAATTGTGTAGAGAATTGGCGGGACATATCTTCGACTACGTAGTGACGGATATTCAGTCGGCACGTATCAAACAGGGCGACTACTGGGCGACGGGTTTTTTGTCCGACGCTAGTCCGTCGCTATATATACGTACCAGACTTTAAATGAAACGGTGGAGGGAACTTTTCGCATTTCCCCCAAATTCACTCTCTCTCCTCTTTCTCTCTCTCGCCGGTGTCGACTTCGGTGATCGGCGTCGGTGTCGTCGTCGGCGTCGGCGTCCTCTCCTCTCTCTCTCCCGAAGGTAACCCCTCTCTCTCTCTCTCTTTCTCTTTCGATCTCTCTCTCTCTCTCTCGCGGTGTCGTATAGGGGCTGGGCGGCGCGCTTGGGGTTGGGCCGTCCGGGGCTGGGCGGCTGGCTTGGGTCGGGGACTGGGCGGTGGGCTTGGGGTGGGGGCGTCGGGGGCTGGGCGGCGGGCTTGGGGCTGGGGCGTCGGGGGCTGGGCGGCTGGCTTGGGTCGGGGTCTGGGCGGTGGGCTTGGGGCGGGGGCGTCGGGGTCTGGGAGGCGGACTTGGGGTTGGGACGTCGGGGGCTGGGCGGCTGTCTTGGGTCGGGGCCTGGGCGGTGGGCTTGGGGTGGCGGCGTCGGGGGCTGGACGGCTGGCTTTGGACGGGGGCATCGGGGGCTGGGCGGCTGGCTTGGGTCGGGGGCTGGGCGGTGGGCTTGGGGCGGAGGCGTCGGGGTCTGGGAGGCGGGCTTGGGGCTGGGGCGTCGGGGGCTGGGCGGCTGGCTTGGGTCGGGGGCTGGGCGGTGGGCTTGGGGCGGCGACGTCGGGGGCTGTGCGGCTGGCTTGGGTCGGGGGCTGGGAGGTGGGCTTGGGGCGGGGGCGTCGGGGTCTGGGAGGCGGGCTTGGGGCTGGGGCATCGGTGGCTGGGCGGCTGGCTTGGGTCGGAGGCTGGGCGGTGGGCTTGGGGCGGCGGCGTCGGGGGGTGGACGGCTGGCTTGGGGCGGGGGCGTCGGGGCTCTTTGCAACCGACGCACACCCATAAGCACTCTTCATATATATATGCAACCGAACTACTGGGCGGCGGGCTTGGGGCGGCGGGCTTTGGTCGGGGGCGGCGGGTGGCTTTGCTTCTCAAATTCATCTGAGTTTATATATTGGCTAAATAATGTGTTATCCATATTGGGTGTTTCATTAGTTTGGTGGTGTTTGGATTAGTAAATATGAATATGGGGTTTGGATTTATGGTGTATATGTTCACTGTCTCAAGGACAGTACGAGTTCTATCAGTTGTGTGCTTCTGTATAGATGTATATATCTATACATCTATCTGTGATATACATATGTGTATGTGACAATCTCAGTTAGCGACGGACTAGTTACCGGTTAGCGACGGATATTTCCAGCTCCATTTGCATTAATCTACGGTACGACATGGTGATCAGGACATAGTCCCTGCAGCCATTCGACTGGCGAGGCAGAAACTATGTAGCCGTAGATAAAGTTGACTGTCTTCCGACCCTCATCCCTCGGCAATGATGATACGACAATCTATCACTATATCTTATATAGTAGTAGATGATGTCTTAGTATTACATTAGTGAGTTCATCTTGATTCTGTTATGTCCTTCAGATACTAGATACGATAAGAACATATACTACACGATATGTATACAGAATATAGATGATTCACACTAATGTATGCTAGAATAAATTTTGGGTTATGTTCTGAGCCATCCGTTCTCACACTTAAAACACATAGGAATTAGTAGTGTGAGAGCGCCGGAGAGAGTGAGAGCGCCGGAGGGGGGGAGGAGAGAGAGAGAGTAAAATGGTATGACATGGTGAAGTAGTACTGTATTTTGGCTCCAGTTCCAGCTCCATTTGCATTAATCTATGGTACGGCATGGTGATCAGGACATAGTCCCTGCAGCCATTCGACTGGCGAGGCAGAAACTATGTAGCCGTAGATAAAGTTGACTGTCTTCCGACCCTCATCCCTCGGCAATGATGATACGACAACCTATCACTATATCTTATATAGTAGTAGATGATGTCTTAGTATTACATTATGTGAGTTCATCTTGATTCTGTTACATTCTTCAGATACTAGATACGATAAGAACATATACTACACCATATGTACAGAACATAGTTGATTCATACTAATGTATGCTTGAATGAATCTTGGGTTGTGTTCTGAGCCATCCGTTCTCACACTTGGCAAAAAATCGAATTTTTTATACTTTATCGGCTTTCGAAAATATACTCAAATTACATGATGGTTCCTTTATTTAGCTTGCTTATGTTACAATTATATTATTTGTGACTATCGATCTTACCAGATGGCACCCATGACCCAAGGAGCGACACGTCGTTTGAGGAAAATAGTGAATGCTGAGGTGGCTCCTCCTACAGTTAAGGAGGAAGTGGCACCAGTTGCTAGTGAGATCGGGAGTTTTATTCATCCAGCACCGGTAGCTAGTGAGACCGGGAGTTCTCTTCAAGCAGTCCTTGCAAGGGATGACATCTCTCCTCATGCCAAAAATCTCGCTTTTTCGAGGTGGTTGCGTGATCGTATCACTGAGCATTTGCGTGAGCAGCGTGGTTCTCATTAGCTATTAGTACTTATTTGTATTGGACTATTTGTATTGAGTTGTTTTTGTATTAGACTATTTGTATTGGACTACATATATGAACTAGAACTGTGTCAATCTCTGGATTGTATTGGACTACGACATGGTGATCAGGACATAGTCCCTGCAGCCATTCGACTGGCGAGGCTGAAACTATGTATCCGTAGATAAAGTTGACTTTCCTCCGACCCTTATCCCTCGACAATGATGATACGACAACCAACAAGAGAGAATACTCTGAGAGATCCATCTGAGTATGACGTATACTCTGAGAGATCATCTTTACAAGAATGATATCAGTAGTGGGATTGAGTGCTGGAGGAGATATTATCAGAGTATACGTCCTACTTAGATGGGTCTCTCACCGTTATTAATTTTTTTTGACGGCATGGTGGATGTGCTCCCTCAACAGATTCTTGCTCCGAGCCAAAACTTTGCCCCGAAGCTCAAGTGGACATCCTTGGTGTAGAGCTCGAGTGAGAGGTTCCTGACAGCATGGTGGTCTCCTTTGTCAAAGTATCCGTGCTCATCCCACGTTGGTTGTGGGACGAGCACGGAAACTTTGACAAAGGAGACAACCATGCTTTCAGGAACCTCTCTCTCGAGCTCTACACCAAGGATGTCCACTTGAGCTCCGGAACAAAGTTTTGGCTCGGAGCAAGAATCTGTTGACGGAGCACATCCACCATGCTGTCAGAAAAAAATAGTAACGGTGAGAGACCCATCTGAGTAGGACGTATACTCTGATAATATCCCCTCCAGCACTCAATCCTACTGCTGATATCATTCTTGTAAAGGTGATCTCTCAGAGTAAACGTCCTACTCAAATGGATCTCTCAGAGTATCCTCTCCGGTTGGGTTGTATTTTGAGCCATCCGTCCCAGGGATTTGATTCTGTATTTTGGTTTCCGTATTTTGGCTCCAGCTCCATTTGCATTAATCTACGGTACAACATGGTGATCAGGACATAGTTCCTGCAGCCATTCGACTGACGAGGCAGAAACTATGTAGCCGTAGATAAAGTTGACTGTCCTCCGATCCTCATCCCTCGGCAATGATGATACGACAACCTATCACTATATCTTATATAGTAGTAAATGATGTCTTAGTATTACATTATGTGAGTTCATCTTGATTCTGTTACATTCTTCAGATACTAGATACGATAAGAACATATACTACACCATATGTACAGAACATAGATGATTCACACTAATATATGCTAGAATGAATCTTGGGTTATGTTCTGAGCCATCCGTTCTCACACTTAAAGATAAATCGAATTATAACGACGGATATTAGGTTACTCTTCAGGATAATTGATGTCTATTTTATATTAATTTGGACTAGTGACCGGTTAGCGACGGATATTTCCAGCTCCATTTGCATTAGTCTACGGTACGACATGGTGATCAGGACATAGTCCCTGCAGCCATTCGACTGGCGAGGCAGAAACTATGTAGCCGTAGATAAAGTTGACTGTCCTCCGACCCTCATCCCTTGGCAATGATGATACGACAACCTATCACTATATCTCATATAGTAGTAGATGATGTCTTAGTATTACATTAGTGAGTTCATCTTGATTCTGTTACGTTCTTCAGATACTAGATACGATAAGAACATATACTACACCATATGTACAGAACATAGATGATTCACACTAATGTATGCTAGAATGAATCTTGGCTTGTGTTCTGAGCCATCCGTTCTGATCAAGCATCTTCCTTCTCCTCTCCTCCACCATGGTTCTGAACCAATCTGCTCCTCCCTACTTCCCTTCTTTTTATTTGACTCTCTCAGCCACATATGATATCCAGCTCAAGTGTAGAGTCGGGGGAGAAGAAGTGGACAGGAAGAGGAGGGGGAAGCAGCACAGCCGGTGGCATGACCCGGGGGAAGTACAAAAGTTTTCTTCAACAGCCGTAGAAGAACTATAAGGATATATCTTTTCACAACATGTCATCTTGTCAAACACCCTTCATGTGAATATCATGTTACCGCGGTGTCGGAAGACTAACATGTCATAAGTTTTTAAGCCGTATATTTTGACATAATCTTCCAACTCTTTCCTCCTATGTAGTAATCTTGCATTATTACATAGCAGGAAAGAGTTTGGAGGATTATGTCAAAACATACGGCTTAGAAAATTATGACATGTTAGTCTTCCGACACCGCGGTAACATGGTTGTCACATTAAGGGTCTTTGACAAGGTGATATATTGTGAAAAGATATATCCTTATAGTTCTCCTACGTCTGTTGAAGAAAACTTCTGTAATTCCTCCGGGTCATGCCGCCGGCTGTGCTGCTTCCCCCTCCTCTTTCTGCCCACTTCTTCTCCCCCGACTCTACACTTGAGCTGGATGTCATATGTGGCTGAGAGAGTCAAATAAAAAAAGGGAAGTAGGGAGAAGCAGATTGGTTCAGAGCCATGGTGGAGGAGAGGAGAAGGAAGATGCTTGATCAGAACGGATGGCTCAGAACACAAGCCAAGATTCATTCTAGCATACATTAGTGTGAATCATCTATGTTCTTATCGTATCTAGTATCTGAAGGACGTAACAGAATCAAGATTAACTCACTAATGTATGCTAGAATGAATTTTGGGTTGTGTTCTGAGCCATTCGTTCCGATACTTGGCAATTAAGCCATTCGACTGGCGAGGCAGAAACTATAAGGCTACTTGCATGTTCTTCCAACTTTAAATTACAAGATTACTACATTAGGTTAAATAAATCACTAACCTCATCGCGGCCAATGTTTACAGTCTTGGTCTCAACTGTCTTCGATTCTATGATCCCATGCTTTCGGAAAATAGACAACGCAGACTCCATGGAATAGAATGGCCTTACATGCAAATCGTCTGTGATTATGTATCTTTTCCCTCCTTTCACAAATACGCCATCCTTGTTGCCTCCATCTGAAATCCCCTCCCACGCAATATCCTCATCCATTGCCTTACCACAGGGACATCGAGCGCCAATAGCCGAACTATACAGACGGTGAGTCTTGGTGTAGCACTCAAATGTGGGGCACCCGTAAATTCGTCGAGGTTTTAAATCATTGACATTGAGTTTTAAACCCTCACGTAGCCTTTCTGCTTCACTTCTAGGCTCGAGCAGCATCTTCTTGCAAGCTTCGGTCTCCAGATACTTAGTGTCAAGATTCTGGACGCTTTCGTAGAGCATGTCAACGCATCCTAGCGTCAATTTCCTGCCGAGGACCCTAGCGACTATCCCCAGTGGCAGTGGCATGAAGTTTTTGTCGACGTACTCTGCAGCTTCCTGCAACTGCCACTGGGGATAGTCGCTAGGGTCCTCGGCAGGAAATTGACGCTAGGATGCGTTGACATGCTCTACGAAAGCGTCCAGAATCTTGACACTAAGTATCTGGAGACCGAAGCTTGCAAGAAGATGCTGCTCGAGCCTAGAAGTGAAGCAGAAAGGCTACGTGAGGGTTTAAAACTCAATGTCGATGATTTAAAACCTCGGCGAATTTACAGGTGTCCCATATTTGAGTGCTACACCAAGACTCACCGTCTGTATAGTTCGGTTATTGGCGCTCGATGTCCCTGTGGTAAGGCAATGGATGAGGATATTGCGTGGGAGGAGGTTTCAGATCGAGGTAACAAGGATGGCGTGTTTGTGAAAGGAGGGAAAAGATACATAATCACAGACGATTTGCATGTAAGGCCATTCTATTTCATGGAGTCTGCGTTGTCTATTTTCTGAAAGCATGGGATCATAGAATCGAAGATAGTTGAGACCAAGACTGTAAACATTGGCCGCGATGAGGTTAGTGATTTATTTAACCTAATGTAGTAATCTTGTAATTTAAAGTTGGAAGAACATGCAAGTAGCCTTATAGTTTCTCATCGAAGATGAAATTACAACTCATGTTATAAAGTGATACGATATAATTACCATGTATAGCTTCAAATTATACAATCAAACTTTATTATATATATTGTGGTTTCCTGATGTATGTCTATCTATGCCTTAGATTTTAAATTTGCTTACGGGACTACTCGTCTCAGCTACACCATTAACGGATATCTTGTTGCTCAAGTTGGACCCAATCGAAGTTTGCAGTGGCAATAAAGAGTGTGATCAGCTGATAGACATAACTCAGATAAAATCAGAAGACAATGCAACTACTTGTACTGCTAGGTGGCTCCTATGTAGTAATCTTTTAGATAAAATTAGAAGCCGTGGGTTTTGACATAAATCGACTTTGGCCTCAACAAAGACCACAAGTCAGACGATGAATCCTACTTGTTTTGACATAATCCTCCTGTTGTCAGAAAGATGGCTTCTAGGGCTCGTCGAGGTGGTGCTGCTAGCCGAGGAAGGGGTCGAGGCAAGAAACCCTTGGAGGTCGACACGGAGGAAGTCTCCATCGTAAAACAAGAGCCGGAGACTGTTAAGGAGAAGGTGTTACCAAAGGTCGAGGTCAAGGAAGAACCGATGACCATCAGGGAAGAGATTGCTCCCAAGCTTGAAGTTAAGGAGGAGCCACCGTCAGAGAGTAGTAGCATCGGGACCGACCCTCCTGTCCCTACAGAAGACCTCAACCAGATTGAGCCTTCGTATGCAAAGTGGCTGATAGAATGGTACATGCCTCAACGCAACTATGATCCCTAGCTGTGAGGATTCATCGTCTGACTTGTGGTCTTTGTTGAGGCCAAAGTCGATTTTCCTATGTGTTTTGGAATATTTGTGAAAATTTTGGAATATTTGTGCTATGATCGGATTATAACGATGGATATTAGGTTACTCTTCCGGATAATTGATGTCTATTTTATATTAATTTGGTTTGGTCTATATGATTCTTGGATAATTGGTGTGCATTAAATTCGTATGTGCATATTTTGTCTATGTGATTCTTGGATAATTGGTGTGCATAATATATTTGGTCTATGTGATTGTTGGATAATTGGTGTGCATTATATATTGGTTTGGTTTATGCATATTTTTGCGAAAAGGGAAAGCGCTATAATTTTTTTTCAAAATATTCGCAGTTAGTGACGGACTTGTGACCGTTTAGCGACGGTTATTACCAGTTTTCGACTACTTTTCGACGGCTATTCCGTCGCTAACTGGAGATTTGAAAATGTTTCCAGGTAGCGACGGATGGTCGACGGAATATCCGTCGGCATTGTATATAGTTCGACGGAATAGCGACGACCTATCCGTCGCCCTTCTTCTGGAAATACCAAGAATTTCCAGAACATGCTCGACGGATAATCCGTCCGTATTCCGTCGATATATATCGAGGGAATAGCGACGACTTATCCGTCGCCATGTTGCTGGAAATGACAAGAATTTCCAGAAGCTGATCGACGAATTTTCCGTCAGAAAACCGTCGCTAATCCGTTCTTTGTTATCGAAGGCGGCGACGGATTAGCGACGACATGATACACTCTGATACGCGATTACGACGGGTTATCGACGGAACTTTACGTCGCTATTGTCTACACAGTTCAGTACTTAATATTTGAAATGGACGCTAGTCCATCGGAAAGTCGTCGCTAATGCTTTGTATTGTTAAGTCGACAAAACGTCGCTATTCCGTCGCATGACGACTACGTAGCGACGGGCAGTTATTAGCGACGAGCTGATTGCCGACGGATTGTTTTGGCCAAAATCCGTCGGTTATCGGTCGCTAATAGGAATTCCCGTCGGACTGGCGACGGATCAGGCCGTCGCTAAATCGAAAAATTTTGGTAGTGAACTGATCTCTACTTTAAAACTTAGATTTATATAGATTTGTAATGTCATTAAACTATTTTTTGACTCAATTGTTTTGAATGAATCAAGAGAATTATAATGTCATAAATTATATGCAAAACAAAATTTGTCTAACATAATCTGAATATTGTCACTGAAAAATATTGTGATTTCTTTGTCTGATTTTGAAATTCTACTATTGTGACAATATGATCAGCTAAGGTTCAAACATGCAAATCGACCTAGAAAAAAGATTATATCACTTTAATACAATAATGTATAATACCATAATCATTTTTAAATGATTGGAGCTTATTAACACTACAAAAAATACCCCTATTTTGCAACGGTTTTAGTGCAACGCTTTTATGAATGTTGTTGGAACTATAATTTACAACAGTTACATAATGGTTGAAATAACCGTTTCTAAATTAAATATATTTGCAATGGTTATAGATTAACCATTGCCTAATACATTTTTTACAATGGTTCATAAACACTTGCTAAACGTTTTTCTTTTTTACAACGGTCAAGCAACAGTTTTATGAAAGTGTTGTCAAAACGAGTTGAATGGGCAACGGTTATGCAAGGGTTTTAAGTATTTGTTACAAATTTATTAATATTTTGCAACGATTACATAAAGCCTTATAAAAAGGCTCACTATTAGCAACAGTTGCACAATAATTTTTACAACCTGTTGTGAGTGGGCTTATTATTTATAATGATTGTACAACAATTTATGCTACCAGTTACAATTTTTGTTTAATAACAACGTTTATGATAACCATTGTCAAAAGAATAAACAACTATTACAAAATATTGATCTAGTAACAGTTTGTTTATAGTCGTTGCAAATTCAATTTCTAATTTGAATTTTATTTATACACAAAAGGGATTTAATCATTAGAATTACTCGTATTAATTGGTTCCTTATTCGCTAACAAAAATATTAGATAATATATTTAACATCGATCCAAAAGCTTCAATTGATAAAAATGATATAAGTACATATATATTATATATATAAGTATTTATATACAAATGAGCCTGTAGCTTAGTGGTAGAGCAGAGGCATGTGATCCAGGAGGTTGGGAGTTCGAGCCCCATTGGAGGTAAAAAAAAGTATTTTTTATTGACCGTTGCCTATTATTCGCAACAATTTTTAACCGTTACATGTAATATTTTAGGCAACAGATATCAACCATCGTGCTTTACTCAATATTTACAATGGTTTGTTAGTCGTTGCCAAATATATTATTGACAACACCATGTAACCGTTATGCATTGACGTGAGATACGTTGCATAATACGTTATTTGCAACTATTTATAAAAATGTTGCAAAAACCTTCTATAACCGTTGTAAGAGGAATCTGCAACGCTCGAATTTACAATGGTTCTAATAACTATTGCAGAATAATTTTGCAATGGGTTATATTGTTTTTGCAACATTTTTCGACCGTTGTAAGACACCCTGGTTTCTTATAGTGTAATAACAAAATAAAAGATATGTTATTATTATACATTATTTAGAGCTAAAACATTCATTAATATCAAAAAATTTAGAAAGTAAGACTTACGAATATCAAATTTATAATAATAGACCCAAAAAAATTGTATTGCTTACCTTCACCCTTAGCATGTTTGAGCCATTTCTAATGAGTCACAATCTCTAATACTTTCGGCTTAGAGAGATAATATTACAAAGATCATGTTAAGTGTACAAAAATAATTTTGTATGATTGTCACTGTTAATAAATTGCTCTTTAATAGACAGTTAAAAATATTTATAATAATTTTTTGCCTTCAAGAAAATAGAGGTAAGTTTGCATATTAATAAAAACAATGCAAAAAGTATATCATTTGTTCTCCTACAAGTCGAACTTTTATCATACTATTTGAAACTGGAAAATGTTCAATCATACAAGATTTTGAAGACAATATATATATATATATATATATATATATATATATATATATATATATATATATATATATATATATATATATATATATGACAAAAATCTCAACTATATATTGAACTAAACAATATTGAGTTGTTAGACAATATACACACATTGTATATACTAACCAGAATAAGCTAAACAATGTATGTATTTATGGTCGAAATTGTCCAATATCATCAGATATAAAAGATATTGACATATACAAAGTTTATGTGCAATTAATTTTGGATGTAATCATCTCAAATCCAGTAAGATTATACCGACTTATATGACAATCAAATCCGCTGCTCATTTAAACCAAACGGTTACAATTGCATTATTGCTATAAATGCAATAATACTAGAAATGAATGAGATTCACTATTAATGTGTTTAAATAGTAACTAAAATCAACAAATTCTTTTATATTTGTACAAAGACATGTACAAAGTTCTAATAGTAAGAAATTTTATAACACTATTATTTAAATATTAAACATCAAGTAGTTTTTCAACCAAAATAATAATAATAGTTTCCAATCAATAAAATGGAGAAAAAAATAATCACATATATATTATGCCAAAAGTATATTAATACTTGATTCTGGATCATAATATTAAACACACTATATATGAATTCAAACTAAATTACTTATGCATTTAGAATGTTCATCACAATAAGAAAATAAAACTATATTGTTGTTGAAGTATTTTTTTGGGTCTAATCATAAATTTATTTAAAGCGTACATGGTCATTTAAAATTAAGATTCACACAATTAAAAACATTCATATCAAAATGTAAATCTCCATATTATAATATAGTATTCTATCTAACCAAAAGTCACCAAATATAACATATTGACTAAAATAATAATTCATGAATATTTTAATAATAAAATAAGCAATAAGACGGTTGCGTATAAATATTTCAATACTTAAAGGCTAAAATCCAAATCAGTAAATCAAACTATATATATTTTAAAGTTGAAAAAAATTACATAGAATTTATGTAGCCTGCAACATGATACGATGATCTTAAGTCCTTAGTGAAATTCTATTAGGAAGGATTACTCCTGAAAAGTGCATAGAGAACAACTACCTTACACAATTTTGTTAAAACCTTCTATTTGAAGATTTTCAAATATACCCTTATATTCTAATTTATGGAGCCTGAAAAAATGATTGCTAAAACTAAAACTCTGCACAAACTAGTTGGCATTTATACTTATGAATTTTAGAGGAAGATTAAAAACCAAATTCTTTTATCTAAGTGGCTTATATCAGTAAAGAAAAACTGAAAATAAATTAGTAATCTTAACATAACAAATAAGTATAAGTCACATAACTTATGCTCTTACACTACACCAAAGCAAGCAATTTGTCACACATTTTTTTACAAATAGTAACGGTTATTATCGTTACAAGATATTAACAGTTATAACCGTGACTATAAGAAAAATCCATTACGAAAATTCTAGTTCTGTAATATTTTTATTTTTTATATTATTTGTAACAGTTAAAACTGTGACAAATTTACAGCTTAGATCACATGCAAAACATGTGCCAAGAGAAAAGTGTTACAAAGTGCCAAAAGGGTCCAAAATTTTCCCGCACCAACTCTTCTCCTGCGCGCGCCCTTCCCTCTTCTTCTCTCCTGTGAATGCTTCCCTCTTCTTCTCTCCTGCGCGAGCCCAATTTTTTCCTTTTCCCGCTGCCGAACGCTTCCCTCCTCTCCTATTCCGAAGGTATGACCTCTCCTTCTCTCTCATAATCTCTTAGGGTTTTGTTTTTCTTAGGGTTTCGGTTCATAATGTTTTGATTTTCTTAGGGACTTTATTTTCTTAGGGTTTCGGGTTTCCTTCTCTCAAAATCTGAAGATTTTGAGCATCGTCGAAGCAAGGAAGGTAATTCCCTCATACTCTCTCTCTCTCCCTGATTTTTTGGGTTTTGATAATTTTTAGGTTTTGTTAATTGTATGTTAATTTCAAACAAATGAGGAAGTATTTATGTGTTTGACCTATGTGTGGATAATGATCTAGGTTTTGCGTGTGGATAATTTTTGGGTTTTGTTAATTGTATGTTAATTTTTAGTTTTTTACAAGTTCATGGGTATGAATGTTTATGATACATGTTACACCAATCTGCGGTAAATATGCTAAGGGGGTTGGATTGCAAAAATGACCCCAAAATCTTATTAATTCAGAAATAGGAAGCATGAACACTCCAAAAATTGTTGCTGCGTCTGTTTTTCTTGTGTCGTACATGTCACGTCCCGACCCGGAATCACCCGAATCATCGTCCTCGCAGGGGGCATGATGCCGCACGAGCCTGGAGTTGCGCTCGTGCAAGGCAAGATGACAAGTTCTCAAATGGTTATCTTTTGATTTGATATTAACAACGAAAGGAAACAGAGTATACGAAACAATTCTCTTTATTGATATCTGAAACTGAGATTTCAATGGCTTTCGATAGCCTAACAATATATGCCAGATTGGCTACAACACTCAGGTTCTCTCTTGCCCACAAAGGATCTTACCGTTCCATACATCATGCCTTCTATATCTCGGCCGTATCAATCCAGCTGCGTAGTCCGAGCGTCAATGCGATAGCACGCTTCAATGCGCTTCGGCATTCCAAGCCTTAACACGTTCTAACAATGCTTCGCCGCGAGCAATCCATTCCCTGCACCCTGCATGAAGCTGGTGGGGGATCAGTACGTTCGTCCTCGCATGTACTGAAGCAAAGATCATCATTCCAAATTGACATTTTAATATTTATGTTGAATCATGCAACTTAGCTAATGATCTTGCTATGTTCTCCTTAGGGTCAATTTCATGGCATCTTCGAAAGCGTAAAGCATGTTATCATAGCAGCATGTTATCGAATTGAATAAGCAAGCAAACAAACAATCTCGTGTTTGATTCGTGGCGCGACTTACCAAGTCGACGCACTCACCCTTGCACCGGCGCAAGGTGAATACGCCGCATTCTTTCCCTGTCATGTTATATGTGCATCTCTAAGCAGGATCTCTATACGGGACGCATACGCGCCTGCACTTTCAATCCATCGTTCCTTAACTATATGAAGGTCGTGGGCGTATCCGTACCGGAATGGACTAAAGGAGTTTCTCTTTTATCTTTTCTTACTTTCTTTTCTCTCCTTCTTTTCTCTCTCTTGTTTGGGTAGCCCGGCGTTTCACGGGTTGGGTTGCTATCCCAACAACCGAAACTTACCGTGTGTCTACCATTATTTGCGGCTTCTCACATTTACGACCGAGTGCTAATCGGACTTCGCAGATGTGCGCTTATCAAAGATTAACATCCCTTCTAGGCCGAACGGTCCCGGTGCCCTGGTGCGCCCGTTCGGAGGGAACGTTCCGTGCACGGAAGATATCATCGCAATTATCTTAAGTCCATTCCATTCGACCATGCAACGCCCTATCATTCAAACAACCAAGCATAGCCTTGAGTCCAAGACTCATACTTTATCATCTCGTATTTCTTCCGTTAACTTTCTATGTTCTCACGTTTCATACTTCGTTTCAATGATTCAATGGCATCGTGCCTCAACTCAATGCTCGTCAACCGAACGACCCGAAGGTCTCGAACACTTTCGAGGCACCATGTCATATCCGACAGTTCTGCCACATTCATGCCACAACTGTATTCTCTCGCAACGAAGCTAGCCATCTTTTTATTATCCCATGCACGTAGGCATGTTTCGACCGTATTTCCATGTTATATAACTTAGCATTCAATGTTCGGGCTTGCGCGCTAGGGCGCTCGCCTATTGTCTTTCAATGTTCTAGCCGTCTAACTCGTGCAGCAAAGGCACGGTATGGTTCGTGCACTAAGGCACTCGCCGAGTACAGTTATCCCATGTTCTTACAGCTTGCGCACCGAGGCGCTCGCCTTTGCGATATCCAATGTCCCATAGCGACTCGTGTATTTGATGCACGTTTCATTTCAATTGTACTAACTTAGTGTTCGACATACACTATAATTTATCTCCGATCGGACCACGCCCGTGGCGTCGATAGGTTAACTTAGCATACAATGATATATTTGACTTATCGAATGAAGGAGTAAAAAGAAGTCAATCCTTCCACCTTGAGTCGATACGCCTTCGTCGTCTTGCCGAGCCGATGCGGCTCGATTCCCTAACTTTGTTGCACGGCCACTCTCCTGACTTAGCCATTCGAGCACTTCGTGCTTCATTGAGTTATACGTCCGATTTGCCTTAGCGTGCCCAAGTCTTGACCCGTCGCAAGGCGACGATTTGATTTCGCGGACCCCTTACTAAATATGTCAAATGATCGACCTCTAATATTTTCCCGTCAAAGTATAACCTGCACACGAAACCAACTAAAATCAATACTTGCATCGATTCGGACTTGCGCCTTGGTCGATTCGATTTCTTAGAATCTTCGAGCCGATTCAACGCACTCATCCTTCGGGGCAACGCGGCGCTTCGCATCGATTCACTCGATGCATTCTTTGGGACAAGGCAACTCTTCGCATCGACTTAGTTCGATGCATTCCTCGGGACAACTTAACACTACGTATCGATTCGCATCGATACGTAATCGGGTCAACGCAACTCTTCGAGTCAACGACTCAGCATAATGCACCGTGCGGAGCGGGGCATTACAGTACATGTATTGGACATGACACATGCACACCCATATAGCTGTCATCACCTTGTCCGTATAATGTCATTCTGGCTGTGGTATCATGTCATATGGCTGTGCCCGTGCAACTTAAAGTTCTTATATTATCAGCTCTGAAGCTTATAATGTGATTTAAGTAGTAATTTTAGTCAGTTTACTTAGAGGTAGACTTTGGTACCCTTGTTAAGCAACCTATATATTAACAATCTTCTGAGTACCGGGAAATATACTTGTATAGCAACAAGAAACCAATGGTCTTTTATGATTTTATCCAAAAAGAAGAAGAAACCAATGATGGGAAGCTTTGGACTTTTTGGCTTTAAACATGGATGGATAAGCAATTACTAGTATTGTGTATTATTATTTGATATATATATATATATCTTTTCTTTCAATCTATTTTCCACCTCTGATTGCATTCATAAAATCTCCCAAAAGAATTTATAATTTTCATAACCACATATTTTGGCAATGTCATTTTGATGACCCATTCACAATGGGGGGTTTCCTCTTCCAGGCTAGTGGTTACCCATTTTCCTTGGTAGTGGAGCTATTAGCCATTTTCCTCTTCCACTATTTTAGAAGTTTGTATGGTAAAATATTTGAAAAGTTTGATCTTGTCTACCACTAGTACATTGTCGTTGTTGTTTGTATTTCTTCTCCCTTTTGTTTTTTTTCCTTTTCTTTTTTCTTATTGATAGGGAGCATATGATAGGAGGCGAAAAAATTCCAGGATTTTGAAAAAGGAAGAGCATGGTATCTTCTTTAATTTCTTCTCCCTTTTGAAAAAGGAAGACACAAAGCATGTGTTGTTGTCCACCGGGTACTATGATCCATGCATTATAATTTTGTCGATCACCTTTGTTTATATCCTTTGCCTTCATTAAATTGTTATCTTATATAAACAGATGAAGCCAATATAATGACTTAGAAAGTAACTTGAAAAGAAATCAATATATTCTTTTTTTTCTTTTCTTTTTTTGTGTTATTTCTTAGCAGTTTGTATAGTGATTAAATTCTTACTAATATTCATCTTCTTTGTTTGTTAGGTTTATTGTTTGAGAGGATATATTTTTTTCTTCCTATCATGTCACGATCGATTTCAAAAGGATGGATTAAATATCCACGTAGAAATGACGTCGAGTACAAACAAGGGGTTTGATTTTTTATGGATTTTACAGTGAAACACTCACCCCCCCGGACTTACATGTAGTTGCCCTTGTAAAATATGCAAAAATGAAAAAGGGCTTCATTTGAAGTAGTTAGAAGGCATTTGATCGTCAATGGTATGCTTCCGACATACGATGAATGGTCTCTTCATGGAGAGAAGCCGTGCATGGATATGACAGCGGGTTATGAAGCACAATTTATTGAAGAAGATCAAATCCATGATGAAGTTCTAAGCAAAGATACCAATGTCAATGAGGGTACGCTGGAGAACCTTGTTGATGATGCTTATGGTGTATACAATGAAGCTCCTGGTGGTGAAGGTAGTGGTGCAAATAATTCTCAATCAAATGTAGTGCCCGAAAATTCTTTTGCTCCTTATCTTGATCATGTTGATAAGTATTGTGAATATAAGAGAATTGCTAGTGAGAAATTATATCCCGGTTGTGAAGATGAACACACAACTCTATCTATAATTATAAAGTTGCATAACTTAAAGAAGAAGTACAATTGGTCGGGAAATAGTGTGACAGAATTGTTAAAGTGTTTGACTCAATGGCACCCTAAGGGGAACACACTCCCTCAAAAGTATCCTGCAATGAAGCAAATGATGAGAGATTTAGGAATGAAGGCGAAGTGCATCCACGCATGCGAGAACAATTGCATGTTGTATTGGAAGGAGTATGCAAATATGACTGAGTGCCCTCAATGTCCGACGTCCCGGTTCAAAGTTAAGGAGAAAACGAAGCCAGGAAAGGTTGGAAGGGAATCAAAAGAACCAAAAAAAGTTTTGAGGCACTTTCCTTTGATTCCAAGATTAAAGAGGTTGTATACAATACCTTGGATTGCAAAAAAAAAAATGCAGTGGCACAAGGAAGTAGAGCCTTCGTGGGACTTAATGCGACATCCTTGCGATTCAGCTGAATGGAGAACACTTAAATGCAGGTGGCCAGAGTTTGCTGATGAGGGACGAAATGTTTGGCTTGGTATAGCGACTGATGGATTCAACCCACATGGTGTTCTATCTAATAATTACAGTTGTTGGCCTGTTTACGTTATACCATACAATATGCCTCCTTCATTATGCCTGAAATCACAGTTTCAGATGATGTGCTTATTAATTCCTAGGCCTAAAGCACCAAGTCAAGATATTGATGTTTTCTTGCAGCCTCTTGTAGATGAGTTGAAACAATTTTGGAAAGGAGTATCGGCATTGGACTTGGACAGAGGGATGCTTTTTTACTTTGAGAGCCATGTTGTTATGGGGGATCCAAGATTTTCTGGCATTTGGAAATTTATCAGGTTGTGTAATACATGGTTACAAAGCATGCCCTATTTGCGGCACTGAGACGGAGTCTGAGAGGATTGGTGGAAAGAATGTGTACACAAAGTACAAAAGATTTTTGAAGGATGATCATCCATTCAGAGCAGTCAAACGTGGATGGTATAAGACTGAAGAGCACAGACAACCTCCGCAGCGTTTGCATGGATCAACACTTTTGTAAAGGCTTGACCGCATCCACTATATACCTGGTAAGTTAGTGAAAGGTTATGGCAAGAAGAGAATGTCAATGTCACTCGAGGGAGATGGTGGTGGTGATGGTGGTGGTGGTGGTGATGATGATATCGATTATGATAGTAGTGAAAGACCAGCATGGTATAAAAAGTCCATTCTTTTTAATTTAGAATATTGACAATCTCATAAATTATGACATACTATTGACTTGATGCATACTGAGAAGAATGTTGCTGAACATTTAATAAATATGCTTTTTGATAAAAGGGGCAACGAGATTCGGGTTATGCCTTGGACAATTCCCAAAAGAAAGAATTTTGCCAAGTCCTAAAAGGCTTAAAGCTCCCATCAGGATTTGCATCTAACCTGAGCAACCTTGTAAGTCTTCAACCACTAAGTTTGCATATAAAGAAGTCACATGACTACTACGTCATTATACAGTATTTGTTGCCAGTTTTGCTTCAACATGCATTTCTAAATAGACGCGACCTAAAAAGAGCTATTATGCAAGTATGCCTATACTTTAACATATTGTGCTCAAAGATCCTAGATCGAAAGCATGTCCAAGCTGCAAAAGATATGATCGCTGAGGCATTATGTGTATTGGAGCATTATTTTCCAGCCTACTTTTTTGACATAAGTATCCACCTAATGGTTCATCTTGCTGACCAAGCTCTACTTTGTGGACCTACGGGATACATTTGGATGTATCCATTTGAAAGGTGAGATGATTATTTTCTTGTAATGTTGTTATTTATTGAGTTAGATGGAAACTAACAATTTTAACTGTTTTATCGGGTACAAGGTCTATGAAGGAGTGTAAAGACATTCCTAGCAACAAGCATTATGTTGACGGGTCGATTGTCGAGGCTTATCTTATTTCATAGTATGTTAGATATGTTATGGAGTACATGCCAAATCTACGTGATGGCAATCATAGTTCTACTCAGGCCTCTTTTCTAGTTGAAAATGGTGATGATGTGTATGAGCGCTCTATTATTGAGGGTAAAACAATTAAGTTAACCGGGGTACAATGGAGACAAATTCGAAGATGGATAGTTTTTAGATTAGAAATACCGAAACTACAGAGTACTACAGGTATCGCTCATCTTTGGAATAAAGAACTATCAAAAAATTGTATCTTTTATTTATATTTAATTCATTTTAAATGATTTCCAGTTTATATCGCTCGTCTCTGGAAACTACTTCCCGTGGTAATACCAAAGAGGCAGAAGTAGTGATACAAACCAGATTCATTGACTGGTTACACAAAAAGGTGTGTATCATATATATATATATGTGTGTGTGTGTGTGTATCATTTTACTTGATGTGGTGCTAATTAATTATGTTTACTTTATTGCTTTACTAGTTAATTGAAGAAGAATGCATGAATGGAGATCTCTGGCAATATATTAGCGGACCAAGTCGACAAGCCAAAACATATCTTAAGTATAGGGTCAATAGCTATATCTTCTCTCCCCAGAGTTACGACGATAAAGTTGCAAAACCAGATAGCGGTGTTTGCATGGATGCAATCACCACATTTAGGGCAAGTTCAAAAGACAAGAACCTTACGAATGATGATACTACATGGTATGGGATTATCAAAGAGATCATAGAAGTTGACTATTATGAATTTCACCATGTTGTGTTCTATTGTGAGTGGGTGAATGTTGGAGATAAGACCAATGGTTGTAAGTTATGTCCAGACTCTAATTTATTGACGGTGAATTTAAAAAAGTTGAAAAGCACGGATGGGGAGTATGATGAGCCAACAATTCTTGCATTTGAAGCAAGTCAAGTTTTTTATGTAACTGAAATTCAAAATCTAGATTGGTCGGTTGTTCTTCGTTCTCCAAAGCGAATGACTGATGAGGTGGATGGGCTGATTGTACCAGAAAATTTTCAATCTTGTCTTGTGGAGCAACCTCACTTGGCACCGCTACTAAAATGTGTTGGAAAGAAATGAATGCTATACTTGAACATTTTTGCTGGTTCCAGGTTCCTTTGTTTACATTTTAGAATTTTTCAAGACTTGTACTTGATCAATATAGCTAAGTGCACATGTTTGCATGTAACCAAGAACTCTGTATTAGTTTCATAGTTTTTGGGTTACTTGCCTGTACACTCAGGATATTCATGAACTATTAGAAAATTATAACCATTTTGAGTTACTTGGCTATATACTCAGGAATCCTATATCAATGTCATAGTGTTGTGTTACCTGCCTTATTCTTCTTGACCTCTTAGGTTCATGTGTGTGCTTGGTGATTTTATTTATAAACTAATTTTTTATTTATTTATACAGTTACATTTTTGCTGGTTCCAGGTTCCTTTGTTTACATTTTAGACATTTTTCAAGACTTGTACTTGATCAATATAGCTAAGTGCACATGTTTACATTTTAGACATTTTTCAATGTCATGGTGTTGTGTTACCTGCCTTATTCTTCTTGACCGGTCTTATATCAAAAGTATTGTGTTACCTGTCTTAAATTTAGGTGGTTTGGTGCAATCCTTACTTAGACTGTCTTAAATTCAGTCTTAGGATTGAATCTCCCTAAACAAACTCCCCTCCTAAACATTCAAGAGCCTTTCTAATCTCTGATACCCCCAACCCCTATATCTTACAGTACAGACATCCTAAACCCCATACCCTACCTACAGATACCAGTATCAGTCGAAGGACTGATACCATATCAGTTTGGAAACTGATAATCCTACCTACAGTCCTAGGATAAACACAACTCTCAGTTGGATTTGAATATAAATCTAACACATGCATAAGCTAATATCCAAATAGACACACACATACATATATCTATATTAGATACAATAATCCCTATCCCATAGTTAAATTCCTATATTATGCTTCACCAATTTTTCCCACATTACTTCATTGATACCCCATGTATCAGTTATAACACACAGGCCTTATGTATGTGTCAAAATAAAATATGAATGAGAGGGGGAGAGAAGTGGGCTTGGGTTTGAATCCCAGCCAAAACAAAATAAAATGGGAATGAGGGGGGGGGGGGGGGGGTCTTGGTGCCAGAAGCCGAAGACACAGATGGTTATTAATGACTGACTCTATATATCCTGGAAGCTGGTGCCGTCATGTTTAGGGATCGTGGTTAGGGATCAGAGCTTCTAGAAATACATTGAATATATCTTGGAAGATGAGTTTGCTCAACTCCTTGGTGCTATCTTTCATGGTTGTAACTATTGTTATAATCTGATAATTGGATCTGTAGTCAGATGCATAGAAGACATGAACGCTGCAAGAACCGTTCTCGAGTAAGATATTTACCTCATAGTGATATGATGTTGTAAAATAGTTTGTTGTTGTGTAAGATGCTTTTTAATGCTGTTACGGAATGCACTATCAAAATTTCGTCGAGTATAGTGATTGTGAAATAAGAGATTTAAATGGTAGTTGCCACTGATGCTACACTATACTTTTTGCCATGGTGTATTACTGTAGAGTTGTGTAAGTGAATTTAGTAAATTATGCAGTTGCCTTTAATTGTTTACTTACTGTTGCTGCTTGAAATAAAAAAGCACCTTCAATATGGTATCTTATTTATTTTCTTGTTCCATTTATGAAAATAATTTTGTTGTATAAGCTGGTTGGTTGGCTATGAATAATATATGTTTGCATGCTCTATTGCTATTTTTACATGTTGCCTTGCTTAAGCATTTGAATTTCGACCTTTTCTTTTTTGAACGACCTGAGAGTCTGAGACATTGAGAAGTTTCTTGTATTGATGAAATGTTGGTTTTCTATTCAAAGCAATTCTTGATTGCATCCACTTAGAGTGCAAGGCATTTGCTATTTAAAGAATCATAGAGAGAAGTATCTACTTTTGATCCACATTGCCATCCTAATTATCTTAGATTCTGTTCTGTGTTAATGCTTACCCTTTTTTTTTTTCTCGATTTGAAACTGCACGTTTTAAATGTGTTTAGGGATATAATGGTTGTAGTATGCATCTCAAAGACAAATAAAACAACAATACACTGGGGGCTTCTTTCTGGTATACCAATATTTTTATGTTGATGCTACATGGTTCTTGTTATTGGTGTCTTTATGAATATACAATTAAGTTTCCTGAATGGACTATTGCCAGTTGGACTTAAAATACATTATTGAATTTGGAAAGTGTTTATAAATAAGGTTTAGGAAAATATTAAAAAAGGGCATGGCGAAAGGTGGAAGGGAAATATTGAATTTCTATGCTGATCTAAGTATTATTTTTATTTTAATATTTGGACTATTTTTTTATTGCAAACCTGAACCGTTTAAATTGATTATTGAGGTGTTTCCAGCTAGTGCCACCCCACCTCTACTACCATCATACACGATATCCAACTCTTTCACCCCCATAAACCATATTCGTGAAAAGCGCACCTGATGAGTCTTGTCCATTTACCTCAATGGAGGTGGAGTGGGGCTTCCTTCATGAGGCTCTTGTCTCACAATGACAAGCCCATCTGAGATGCATCTCATACAAATTTGACTTTTAGTGTTAATTTTACTCTAATTTTACTGAACATTGCAATTAAAGTACTTAATTTTCATTTTTTTTTTCATGTTTTGTTGGTATCCCTATTAGAGATTTAGTTAAGCACACGAAACAACACCCTTATGTATACACAAATGGTTGTCCCTAAAGCATACTCCCAGCTGCCATGATGGGAAGCGCAGGACAACCCCGGCCACTGCTATTTCATTTTGACACTCATCTGAAATCTTTCGACATACCTTTGTCTATTTAATGCTGCACTTGAATTCTTCTTAACAGGTATATATACACATACATGAACATTGGGACAGTTATTCCCAAACCTCATGTACCTGTCATGGCAAAACACAGGAAGGTGCCAACAAGAAGTCTCATACTAGAATCCCCTTCACTAACTAGCATTACCTGGTACCATGCTCCCCAAAATTCACACTGGTATAGGTATCACTGCACATACTTGAACTGAACCTAGGTTACAACCTTACACAAACACCTAACTGACCATCCTTTCTAACACATAGGCCTTCCTACAGTTTAAATGTACAAGGACACCCCCAGGTTAAGCCTATCCTGTCACTGATCGGGAACAACAGTGACAAAAGCAGTATTCCTACCAAAATATCTAAGTTCTAAATTCATAGTACCTATTGCTTCTGTTGGGACTGCCTTGCAAACTCTCGTGCACTTTCCTTCTTAGTTTGTAACATAATGAAGCTTTGTGTCGAATGTTGGGTTCATTTTGGGCAGCAATGTCCGATTTGGCATGACATTTGCTCTCAACCAACAAGTTGTGCTGCTCAAATAGCAGAAGCAATGGAATTGAATAGGGATGCCCACAGGCTCTGTCACCATTAACTCATCTAAATTTTTCGAAATCGACTTAATGGAGTTTATCAAATTATACCTGGTACTTTGATGCATACCTGTAAGATCAAATTATGATACTTTCATGCATACCTGTAAGATCAAATTATGATACCTTGATGGATACCTGGTGTATCAAATTATACCTGATATTTTTTATGCATACCTGTAAGATCAGATTATGATACTTTGATGCATACCTGTAAGATCAGGTTTTATGATACTGGAGTTTATGATACTTTGATGCATACCTGTAAGAATGGGCAAGTTCAAATCCTATGTCCAAAGTATGATAATGGAGTTTATGATAATGGAGTTTATGCATTCCTATATCCAAAGTATCATTATCGATTTCTTTTGTTTTAATTTGTTGAGTGCAAAATGTCGTCAAATCCAAGTGGAACACAAGCTGCATCTCCATCAAAAGTAAAAAAATACTCAGTCCATATTGAAGCAAATGGTGTAATTAGAGGCGAAGGCGAGGCAAAATGGAGTAGTAAATGTGGGAAATTGATTCGAGCTCTCATCCCAATTGGCTACAATGATTGGAGGAGTGTAGATACGGTGTACAAAGATGCTCTTTGGAATTCACTGATGGTAAATCACTTTTCTTTTTTTATATTCTTTACATGCATTTTGAACATTTATCTAATTGCTTCATCGGCTTAAAGAATGCCATATTCCTTATTGTTTGTGGTAGGCGAAGTTTGAATTCAATATTGATCCCATCCTCGCTCGACCACTATTGGAACCCAAATTTTCATAGTTTTTTAGGACAGTGAAGTATCACCTACGAGGCACAATCAAGGATAAAGAAGGAATATATTTACCGAAACCTCTAGCACTTAGTCAATGTCCTGATGATATTGATAAAATCCGGTGGGAGCAGTTTATTGCTAATGAGTATACTCCAAAGAAAATTGAGCAACGCAAGAAAAATGCTGAAAACAAGGCCCAATCTAAAATCACCTACACTCTTGGAAGGAAAAGCTATAACAGAGTAGAAGAATTGGTGTGTATTTTACTCTTTTTTTTACTTATAAATGCAATTGATATTATTATAAGTATCATTAATTCCTATTTGTACTTGTAGAAGGAAGAACACCCTGGGCAGGGTGTTAGGCGATCGGAAGCATGGAAGAGAGCCCACAAAAACAAGGCTATTGGGAATGTGCTTCCATGTGCATTAGAGAAATATATTACTACAATTCTACTTACTTTTGTCTGTCAACATCTTTATTTCCTATACTTCACTAAGAGCATTTTTAAATAGTTTTGAATTGAAACTTTCTCTTTTGCTTGTGATGTTTATAGCTATTTATTTGTTAGGAGAAGATTTTGTCAAATTTGACACAATATTAATTGTATTTCCTAGGGGCTGGAATTCCATGTTATGCACAAAATTGTATTAGTACCTGATTCAATCTAGCTACATATTACTGATAATCTCTTCCTCACATGACACTGATACACACACTGTTCACTCTCTACTAACATTCCCTTTCTAAGACACACTAGTACCTATCCACTTAGGCCTATGGTCAAGTAGCCTAACTGCAGCTGGAGAGTGACTATATGATAGGAGGTAGCGACCGTATGATGGGGGGGATTCCCTGCTACTCTTGACGAAAGGATCCATTGCTTCTTTGCAAAAGAAAAATGATTTTCTGCTAGTTTGACTGATGAATCATAATGGATTTTGAATGCACATGGGCAATGGTCTTTAATTTGAATCTCATCATATGCGATGAGAACAAAATTTTCAACTCAAAAAGCATGATTTTAGGTCTCATTATGAAATGACTGAGAATATGTGGTGTGGAGGAAAATTGTAGCATTGAGTACCATTCTAATCTACAAGCACAACCTGAGGATTAAATAGGACTTCTTAATAGTATACTTCCTATTTACAAGGTGCTTCTTTCTCAAACAACATGTTTCTTCTCATTTGTTCTTCTAGTTTTTGACAAATGGAATGGGAAAAGGATAGAATTTAATTATCTCAGAGCATGAATGAGTACAACAAAAATGGAGTATATACTAAGAAGCCTAGTTAACCCTCGTGTTATGTACATAGATCATGCTAACTCTTAGTCGGATGCAATTTCCACGGATTGTGAACTTTAGATGTTTCATAATGAACCATCCACTAGCATACCCCTATTATTGAGTTGAAAAAATCACTTGCTAACAGCATGTGGAGAATCAAACCTTAACCATGTTTCATTCTCTCTCATTAAATTGAAAACCCAAACTAAAAGGATAGTATTCTTCTCTTAATTGAATCACAACCCATAATCCTCGTCCATGTGAATCCCCGATTGCTAAAGGCAGCAGTTTCCGCTATGTGTCAAACAATAATAACCTTCTACAACTCCCTAAAAGTATAGTTTCTAGGGTTTTGGGACCCTTTCACTTCTATTAGTATCAGGTGATACAATTGAAACAAAATAACAAGAACCAGTAAACAGCCACCGGATCAGAAGTTTTAGGTCTTGCTTAGCTATCTGGTTACATTTTCATAACTTGAATTATGTGGAATTCATCCCAAGAGTTGTGTGGAGTTCCTCCCAAAACTCTGAAATTTGTATTTATACCACAGTTAGGAACCTATAACTTCTCATAACTGGAGTTTTAGAATCCAGTTCAACAGGATCTTCAAATAAACTCCAAAACATCCCTCATCACATGTTCTTCCTAGAGCCAACACTCCCCCAATCTTCACCTATTGACACACAGGAACCCAAACTGATTCCATGTATCAGTCCCATTTAAGGACATAACACAATCATAGAATATATACAACATTTATAACACACACACACACACAACACACACACACAAATATATATATATATATATATTTTTTTTCACACACACACACAAACACACACACACAAATATATATATATATATATATATATATATATATATATATATATATATATATATATATATATATATATATATATTTTATATATATATATATATATATATATATATATATATATATATATATATATATATATATATATATATATATATATGTATATATAACACAATCATAGAATATATACAACATTTATAACACACACACACACACAAACACACACACACAAATATATATATATATATATATATATATATATATATATATATATATATATATAACCTACATTTCTGACACACAACACACACTGATACTCTACTCATTTACTGTTTAAGTCCTAACTGATACTAAGATATCAGTCCCCACTGATACTCAGGTAGCCCGAGCCACCCTCATATCCACTACTACTGTGGCCAAAACATGCCTGTCCTGCCAAGGCTACTGCTGACAAGGTCAGGCAAAGGCAAGACCCACGCCTGCAGTCCAAGGAACTGGTGCCAAACTGCTACTGACCTCCACCTATTACTGTATACTAGAGAAAGTCAACTGGCCTTCCTATCTTCTATTGTGGCTTCAAGAGCCATTGCTACCATACCCAAAGCCAAGGCCAAACAAGGCAAGACCTACGCCATTGCTGCCACTATATAGTTTACAACTGTCACACATAACATCATGCACTCATACTCTAACCCGAGCATTTCGCTTCATTCCATACTTCACCCCATCTCACATACATAAGCAAAATATATATACACTCTTTTATATATGTACAACACTCACTTATGTACCACACAGGCTCACACATACACTAAATGGAACTTGACACACATACAGCTCTCGAATACCCTGTTGCTACCCCAAATCAGTCAAAATTTATTTGGACTCATCGAACCCTTACATTGCTACCCTACATCATAATGCATTTGTTGGAAAAGAAACGTGAAAACCTTTCCCCAAACTAGAGAGTACCTGCGAGAGAACTGAGCAATACAATGCATGAATCAAAATACCAAAACAAACCACACAGACACGGAAAATTTTTGACGTGGAAAACCCTTGCGGGAAAAACCACGAGACGATCGGAGTCCAACCCTGAGAAGTCTTCACTAATGAAATAAAGGAGTACACCCTCTACAAACTTCTTCCGGTCCAAATCGGATCCCCACAGCACTTAGAAGCAAGAATAATGATTGCAAAGCTACGAAGAACAAGGACGACGAGTAGATATTACCCGAACACGATTCTCCTTCGAAAATGGCCTTCAATCCTCCTTCTTCTCTCCCAAAGTTGCAATGGCACTCTTGCCTCTTTTCTCTCTCTTTTCTTCATTGTTGTGTTGTGTTTAGGGTTAGGAATAACCATGTATAAACTCCCTAATCCGCAGCAAAACCTGGACCGTAGGATACGATCTAATGGTGATTAAACATCCTGAAAAATGCTTCAGTCCCGACGACACAGAGTTCAGCCAGAACTCTGTGTTTGGCAACCAGAACAGTTCTGGAACCAAAAGGCAGAGTTCGGCCAGAACTCTGTGTGGGGGCAGAGTTCGGCCCGAACTCTGCCTCCTCTATTCCAGAATGTAAAATGGTGACTCCCGAGCTTCTTCTTCGTCTCCGAATGGCCTCGTCACCTCCCCGAGCTTCTCTAACACACAGACGGTGCTCGTGCACTCCGGGGTCATCTCCACATAGGTTAGGAACCCCACCCACTCCAACAAATCTTCTCCTTTACAACTAGGTGGAGGAGATCGTCATCCCGATGATCTGCCTGCAGTACTTAAACTTTCTCCTCGGTAGAACCTTCGTGAGCATGTCTGCTCCATTATCATCAGTATGAACCTTCTCAAGCCTTGCGTCCTTCTTCTCAACCACATCCCGTATCTAATGATACCGAGTCTCGATGTGCTTGGACCGACTATGAAATGTCTGGTTCTTCACAAGGTGAATAGCACTCTGACTGTCGCAAAGCAAAGTATACTGCTCTTGCTTCAGCCCTATTTCCTGCAGCAGCTTCTTTATCCACAACAGTTCCTTGCATGCCTCCGTCGTCACAATGTATTTTGCCTCCGTCGTCGACAAGACAACTCACTTCTGTAACCACGACTGCCATGATACCACTCCTCCGACAAACATCATCACCTAGCCCGAAGTCGATCGTCTCGTGTTTACATCTTCAGCCATATCAGCGTCGGTATACCCAACCAGCTTCGGCTCATCACCACCAAAAGAAAGTCTCCAATCGGCAGTACCCTGAAGGTATCGTACACTACCAAAATATATGGCTTTAGCGACGGCCAGATCCGTCGCCCATCCGCGCTAATCCGTATTAGCGACGGATCACTGACGGATATGGGTCAAAAAATCTGTCGGCAATCAGCTCGTCGCTAATACAGATCCGTCGCTAAGTAGTCATTAAGCGACGGAATAGCAACGGCTTTCCGTCGTCACTATTCATTGTATTAGCGACGACTTACCGACGGTCTATCGTCGAATTCAAATATTAAGTATTGAATTGTATAGACGCTTAGTGACGGATAGTTCGTCGGTAAACTGTCGTAACAGTGTATCAGAGGGTATCATTCCGTCACTAATCCGTCGAACGCCGTCGCTAACAAAGGACGGATTAGCGACGGATCCTTGACGGATAATCCGTCGCCCTTGTTTTGGAAATTCTTGACATTTCCAGAATCCTGGCGACGGATTTGTCGTCGCGACTCCGTCGCGCATCCGTCGACATGGCGACGAATTAGTGGCGGATAATCCATCGCCATAGTTCTGGAAATGTCAAGCATTTCCAGAACCATGGCGGCGAATGTTCCGACGCGAATCCGTCGAACATGGTATTTCCAGAACCATGGAGACGGATATTCCGACGCGAATCCGTCGACCATGGCGAGGGATCCCTAACGGAATATCCGTCGCTAACATTCTGTACATCTTCATACCACCAGAACCTTGCCGACGGATAGTCCGTCGGCAAGTCGTCGCCATGCAAGATATTCCGTCGGCTGGCCGTCGACGATCCGTCGCTAACTGAAAATATTTCCAATTCTCCAGTTAGCGACGGATATTCCGTCGATATGTAGTCGAAAACTGATGTTATCCATCGCTAACCCGTCACTAGTCCGTCGCTAAATGAGATATTTCAAAAAAAATGCAGAGCTTTCCCTGTTCACACAACATTCGAACATCGGACCAATATATAATCACAATATACAATCACTGGGACCAACATATAATCCACTATAAATCACATACGAATATAATACACACCAATTATCCAAGAATCACATAGACCAATATATAATCACAAATATGCATAACCCAAACCAATATAAAATAGACACCAATTATCCTGAAATCGTAAACTAATATCCGTCGTTATAATCCGAAATTTCCACAAATATTCCAAATTTAAAAAACTATTCTTATACAATACTTCAAGGAGCAGGAGGAGTTCGATTTTTCGGTGGTGGTAATCCCTCCTGCGACCGACGATAATACAGCTCCACTAGGTACGGCGGTAATTCGTCGAAGACACTGTCCGAAAGTCGGGATAGCTCCTCTGGCGACATGAGATCAAGGAGTGCCATCAAAGTCGGAGGCAGTACCAGAGGGGCAGCAGGGTTGAAAGAAAGATGACCGACGGAAGAATGACTGACACCAGCAGTCGACGGACCGGCACCAGCAGCCGACGGACCGGCACCAGTAGCAGACAGATCCGTACTAGCAGCAGACGGACCGGCAGCAGCAGACGGAGGCAGAAAGTATGTGGCTATTTTCTTCCGTAAGGACGACACCATCTCGTGCAGCTGCACAAGCTGCGACCTCACATCATCGTCTGCCGGGGCCGCGGGAGGAAGCGGTGTCGGTGGAAATCTCAGAGTTTCCAAGTGCAACTCTCCTAGGGAGCCGATGTCGTACATGCGCCCTTTCTTAAAGCCGCCGATGGTATCTACGAACAAGTCGTTGTGAGCGGCAATAGAAGAGGGCGTCCGGGCGGGCGTCGTTTCACCGACATCCTCGGCAACAGTTGACTGAGCCCGATTAAGGGCCTCACGATACGCAGCCTATCAAATGAATATGTTTCTACTATAAGATTTACCTAAGTTGTAATCTAAATTCTATGTTTCGCTAAGTTATAGTGTGAATCGTAAGTTTATCTAAGTTATAGTCCAAATACTTTTAATTCTAACGTAAATATCATAAAAATAAGTACTTACATCGGTCTCCTTGGCCCTATCGTCGAAGAAGGTCCCGTCCTTCCGCCTCTTGTGCGTATGCTGGAACGCATCGTGAAGGGTGACCGATTCTGGTGCCCTTCCCTCCTTCACCGCCCGTTGGGTCTGCATACAAAATTTCCGTAGAATTTAATTAATTCCGTATATTATTAATACCGAATTCGATAGTAAAATAAAATTGCGGTATCTCACTAGATCTGCAAGCGCCACTGCGTAGGACCTTGATTCCCCCGTATGAAGTCCTACGGCCCGTCGGTTCGCCTTCGCCTTCTCCGATTTCTCCTTGTAGGCAGGAGTATCCATCATATCTAAGAGCTCCTCATAATACTCCTACCGGATCCAATTCGGCCTCGTCTGTCCCATTTTCAGGTCATAAATCATATCCCGTATCTTTTTCGAGCCAGGGCTTCTGTAGGTCCTGCGGATCGCGTCCTCGCGATGGGGGGCCACCAGAACGTCGACTAACATACAAATTCAATTATCACGTAATTTAAAAAATTGTTGATTAAGAGTAACTAATAATTAACTAGAAGATATAGATATATATCCTCAACTCGTCGAGCCAGACGTACTTCAAGTTTGGGGGCACCGACAAAAAGTTGAGGTAGGGACCATGGAAGTTAGTCCTGATAATTTCTCCAAGAGCCCTGGCAATATTAAACGGAAAAAAACCTACAAAGAAGCAACGACTGAATTATTAACTTGAATAAATGAAAGAAATTTAATAAATTATCTTAAATTTACTTACGAGGTCCCCGCGGGCCATAACACTCGTCGGGACTCGCCTCTCAGCCTCTCTGGTGCCGTCGGAGGATCCGCGGGTCCGCACATGTACTCCCCAGTAACCGGATGGAACCGAGTATGGGAGTACTCTGGGTCCCACTGTACAGTAATTGGTGGATCCACTGGTGGATCCGCTGGTGGGTCCGATAGCGGAACGGATCCGCTAGCAGATTCGGACTCATTCTTCGATGAAGTTGTCGATCGACGGCGGGATGCGTTTGTGCCCGGGGTACTCTCTTGGTCGGGTTTGCTGGATGTGGTCACATCCCGGGAAGATTGAATGCGACCACGACCACCAGCACCACCACGACCACGACCACCACCACCACCACCACCACCACGACCACCACCAGCAACACGACCACGGCCAGCCATCATGACCTGTAAATAGAACACATAAACATAATTAACAATATAGAAGTGTAAATGAATATAAAATTCTAAAATAAAATATACATACCACCAGCAGGAAGACGAGTGCCACCGCGACAAAAAGGACTGGGAGTGCCATCTGCAAAAAGAAAATCATACAATAAGTAAATGATCGAACGAAAAAAACATAAATTCACGTAATTGCTTTTATGAGGTCAAACTTAATTCACGTAATTGGAAGTGTTTTTAATAAACTTAACGATCCATCACAGATTGGATGTGAAAATCTGTATCGTAAGACAAACTAAACAGAATTAGTATATAATCATGTAACTGGTGGATCCGCTGGTATATAGGCCGATAGTTCGATACCGATACCGATAGTGCGATACCGATACCGATAGTCCGATAGTCCGCTAGCGATACCGATAGTTCGATACGATACCGATAGTCCGATAGTTCGATACGGATACCGATACCGATAGTCCGATACCGATAGTTCGATACCGGAACCGATAGTCCAATACTGATAGTTCGATACCGGAACCGATAAACATTACCTTTTAATTTTTAAAAAATAAAAAAGCGTTTGTTCAGAAACTGCTATCGGTATTTTTGTAAAAGGTACACTCATAAGCTGAAGCAAATTTTACCAACAGCTTCAACAAGCTAACACCAAATGGGGAAGAACCAATCGGAATCCTTAAATCAAAGTAGAAGCCTGGATGCATCATGCATCATCAAGGCTCAATGGAGATCAGGATATGGAGGTGGCCAGAACTTTTACTACATGAAAGTGATTAGCAAAGATGCGTTTGATAACAAGGGCAACCAAGAGCAACCAAGAGCATGGTCAATGTTTGAAAGACTAATTCAAGAGATTGATTTTGAAAACAAGAGCAACCAAGAGAAACCAACTTACAAGTTGTATAATTCATGAGCTGTAGTAAAAAAGTACCATAGAGTACTAATCATCAAAAAACAAAAGTTGCAGCAGCTAAGACTAAGTTCCATCTATAAGCCTTTAAACAGTCAAAGAAAAGTTACATCAGTTAATACTAAGGTACCAAATCCCTACATTAGAGAGGAAGTACTAATTACCAAGGATACAAATGAAACTTCTCTTCTGAAATGATAGGGGTTTGGCAAATTCATATTCAGGTACACTGGAACTGGAACCAAAACTATTGTGCCAAAAGGAAAACACCAAGAATGTTTCACTTGTCTCAAGAGAATTCCAAGTTATACTTGTGTCAAGAATGTTCAGAAGGGAAGTGCTTCTATTCTATCACCTTGATTCCAAAAAAAAATTGTTGTAAACAATCAATAGGCAGGCAACCAATTGGTTATAGTGATGACTCTGTTTCAACAAGAGGGATTGAAGTATTGAGATCATGTGTATTGGGACACTATAACAACAAAATGTATGTTTGTGTAGAGGGAATTTTTTTTGGAAGCAAATACAAGTTCTAGCCTCAAATAACAAGGTATATTTAACCCCAAAGTTTGTGTCGAGATAGCTCGTCAAGTCATGCCTCATGCTCCAAGAGCTGACTATGTTACACGTGCTCAAGCAACACGACTATGTTACACGTGCTCAAGCAATACGACCTACGAATATATCGATAACCACATTCATGATTACGCCTGTAAGATATATAGGAATTCCAAAAGAACATGACTACACCAAACATCAACTACCGCGAAATATAGGAATATATTATTCTATGTATGAAAGTCTGCATACTTACTAGAGTTGACTTAAGAACAACCCCAAACCAATATATATATGTATATATATATATATTATATATATATAATATATATATATATATATATTATATAATATATAATATATATTTTTATATATATAATATATATATATATATAAAAATATATATATATAATATATATATATATATATATATATATATATATATATATATATATATATATATATATATATATATATATGTATGTATGTATGTATGTATGTATATATATATATATATAAAATATATATATATATATATATATATATATATATATATATATATATATATATATATATATATATATGTATGTATGTATGTATGTAAGCTTGCATCTACAAAATGTATGTAAGCTTGTATCTACGAAATGTGAGAGGATGCATCAAAATTATCTTTTGCTTCAGGTAGTTATTCCTGATCCTCCTATTCCTGATCCTCCTATTCTAATGCCCCCCAGCTGACCCTCCGCCCCACCAGCCCTCCAGCACCCGCCTCCCCCGCCCCCACAGCCAACCCCCCTTCCCCCGCCGCCCCAGCCCCCGCCTTTCCGCGCCCCCCGCAGCCAAACGCCTTCCCCACCATCCCCCCAGCCCCCGCCTCCCCCGCCCCCGCAGCCAACGCCTCCCCCGCCGCCCCTCCAGCCCACGATACCCCCGTGCACCGCCCCCGCTGTCCCTCCGACCACCGTGAGAGAGAGAGAGAGAGAGGGGATTACCTTCGGGAGAGAGAGAGGAGAGGACGCTGTCGACCACCGAAGTCGCGGAAGAGAGAGAGAGAGAGGAGAGAGAGTAAAATTTGGGGGGAATGAAAAGTTTCCTCCGTCGTTTCAATTTAAGTCTGGGTCGTATATTTAGCGACGGACCAGCAACGAATAATATCCGCCGCTAGTCCGTCGCTCTTTTGGATACTTGCCGATGGACTATCCTTCGCTACGTAGTCGAAGATTTGTCCCGCCACTTCTTCCAACAATTCTCGCCAAATAGTCGACTACATAGCGACGGCCACATATTCGTCGCTATGTCTCAGACACCCTACCGGCGGACGCGCGACCTTTTTTCCCCCTTAAAATAAAATTAAAAATATATCGATTTGTCGTCGGTACTCCGTCGATTATTTGTCACAAATTCGTCGCTAACGCCGATGGAAAGAAACCGTCGCTAATGTGCCGTCGCTAATTGACTGTATTTTGGTAGTGGTAGAATCCACTTGACCGCACTCCAATGTATCCTTTCAGGATTTGAAAGATACCTGCTAACAGTGCCAACTGCATGAGCGATGCTTGGCCTTGTACACACCATAGCATACATAAGGCTCCCCACAGCTGAAGCATATGGAACCTGCTCCATATGTTCCCTTTCGTCTTTGGTAGATGGATACTGCTCCTCAGTGAACTTAAAGTGGGCCGCAAGGGGGGCAACTCACTTTCTTCGATTCATCCATACCGAAATGCTGAAGTACCCGATGAATATACTTCTTTTGGGACAAATGTAGTAGCTTGGACTCTCTCTCTCGGCTGATCTCTATCCCAAGAATAGTCTTCATTGTGCCCAAATCCTTCATAGAGAATGTCGTGCCTAGTTGGCGCTTCAACTCCGCTATCCTAGTGGCATTCTGACCCACTAATAGCATATCATTAACATAGAGCAATAAAATAATGAAATCATCATCGGCAAAATACCTCACAAATATACAGTGATCCGACGTCGTCCATGCATAACCATGCTCCCCATAAATGACTCGAACTTCATGTACCACTGCCTCGGAGCCTGCTTCAGACCATACAAGCTCTTCCTCAACCGGCAGACCAAATGTGACTTGCCCTTCTCACAGAATCCCTCTGGATGCTTCATGTATAACTCCTCCTTAAGATCACCGTGGAGGAATGTCGTCTTCACGTCCATCTGCTCGACCTCCAAGTCGAGACTGGCTGCCAATTCTAGCACTACCCGAATAGACGAATGCTTAACGACAGGCGAAAAGATCTCATCATAATCTATGCCTTTTCGTTGACCGTAGCCTTTAACTACCAGCCTCGCTTTGTATCGAGGGCGAGTAGCATCATCCGTCTACTTTACTCTAAACACCCAACGATTCTTCAAAGCCTTCTTGCCCTTTGGCAACCGCACCAGCTCATAAGTGGAATTGGCGTGTAAGGAACTCATCTCCTTATGCATAGCCTACATCCACTCCTGCCTATATTCGTCTTCTATAGCCTCTGCAAAACTTTCGGGCTCTCCCTCGTCAGTCAATAGCACATACTCACCCGGTGAGTATCTCGTAGATGGTCGACGATCTCTATCGCTCCTTCTCAGTGGAAATGGTGCTGGCTGTATACCAACAGCCTTCTCCCCTTCAGGAACTGCCTCTCCGACATGCTCATCCTCCTGAGGGACACCATGACCACCATCAGTAGGCTGATGATCAAGGTTTGGAGCAACTCCATGTACTGGCTCCCCCATAATTGGATCCTCTGCGATGTCCTCTAGAAACTGCTCTAAGCGAAATGACTCTAACTCAGGCAATTCTTCAGCATCAGAAGGTGTCTCAAAATCTTGAGTGTTGGTCATGGTCCGATCCTCGACGAATACCACGTCCCTACTTCTGTAGAGCTTTCTTCCCACCGGGTCATAGAGTCTATAGCCAAACTCATTCCGACCGTAGCCGACAAAGACGTATCGCCTCGTCTTTGACTCAAGTTTGGTCCTTTCGTCCTTCGGTACATGAACGAAGCCCTTACAGCCAAACACTCGCAGGTAATTGTATGACGGCTCTTTGCCGTACCATACTTTATCAGGCACATCATCCTGCAAAGGAGCACTAGGAGACAAACTAATAACATAAGCAGCTGTGAGAAGAGCCTCACCCGAATAACTGCCCGACAAGTTTGCTTCTGACAACAAACACCACACCCTCTCCATCAGAGTCCTGTTTATGCGCTCCGCTACACCATTGAGCTGAGGTGTCTTAGGCGGAGTCTTCTGGTGTCGTATCCCCTGCTCTCTACAATAAGCATCAAAGGGACCGATGTATTCACCGCCATTATCGGACCAAACACACAATAACTTCTTGCCCGTCTCTCTTTCAACAAAGGCCTGAAACTCTTTGAAAGTAGGCAGCACCTGATCCTTGGTCTTTAAGGCATAGACCCAAACCTTCCTGGAACAGTCATCAATAAAAGTTATAAAGTAAGAAGCACCACCAATAGATTTTACCTTCATAGGACCACAGACATCCGAGTGAATCAACTCGAGCAACGCCAGCTTCCTTGGACTTGGATGACTTTGGAAAGACATCCTATTTTGCTTCTCAGCTAAGCAGTGCATGCATTTCTCCAACTTTGTAGACTTGAGCCTTGGAATCACCTTCTTGTTCACCAAGTAGCTCATCCCCTTCTCGCTGATATGGCCGAGCCGCCTGTGCCACAACTCGGTAGATGCATCACTGACTGCGTTCACCTCCTGTGCCCCCTGTGCGCTCCCCTCCATATAGTAGAGACCAAAATTTTTTGCTTCATCTGGCAATCACCATCGAACCTTTGGAAAGCTTCTACTGACTATTTTTGAAGAGAGAGAAGAAGGGCGACAAGGGGAAGCAAGATGAGAACACTACAGCGGCGGCCTCGATACATGGAGGCGATGTGATCGTCGTAGGTGATGAGCTTAACACAAACCTCGCCTACGATGACAATTCTTGGCTGGTGGACTCAGGGACTTCGGCGCATGTATCTAACAACAGGGCACTATTTGCCACTTTGTTGGGAAGGAAATGCGAAAACCTTTCTCCAAACTAGAGAGTACCTATGAGAGAACTGAGCAATACAACCCACGAACCAAAACACCAAAATAAACCACGTAGACATAGTGAATTTTTGACATGAAAAACCCTTACGGGAAAAACCATGGGACGATCGGAGTCCAACCCTGAGAAGTCTTCACTAATGAAATAAAGGAGTACACCCTCTACAAACTTCTCCCGATCCAAATCAGGTTCCCACAACACTTAGAAGCAAGAATAATGATTACAAAGCTATGAAGAACAAGGACGACGAGTAGATATTACCCGAACACGATCCTCCTTCGAAAATGGCCTTCAATCCTCCTTCTTCTCTCCCAAAGTTGCAATGGCACTCTTGCCTCTTTTCTCTCTCTTTTCTTCAATGTTGTGTTGTGTTTAGGGTTAGGAATAACCATGTATAAATCTCCTAATTCGCAGCAAAACCTGGACCGTAGGATACGATCCAATGGTGATTAAACACCCTGAAAAATGCTTTAGCCCCGACGACACAGAGTTCGGCCAGAACTCTGTGTTTGGCAACCAAAACAGTTCTGGAGCCAAAAGACAGAGTTTGGCCAGAACTCTGTGTGGGGAACTCTGCCTCCCCTGTTCCAGAATGTAAAATAGTGGCTCCCGAGCTTCTTCTTCATCTTCGAATGGCCTCGTTAGCTCCCCGAGCTTCTCTGACACACAGACGGCACTCGTCGCACTCCGGGATCTTCTCCACATAGGTTGAGAACCCCACCCACTCCAACAACCTTGCTACTACCCTTATGCTTGCCTACTATTTGCTGATTTCCAGTTAAATGATCATAGGCCTATGGCCAATTGGTACTGGCCTAATGGCCAAAGCCCGAATAGTGCAACTAAAAGGCACTTCACTGCTTGTAGGGGCTGACCATCCTTTCACTTACACTAAATCACTTAGACAAATCAAATAGGACACTCTCTCTCATACATTAATTACTCACTGTCATAATGGAAAGTGTCCTCTTCGAGTTCCCTTTAAACTTCCACACACACATAATCCCAAACAGTCCACACACACATAATCCCAAACAGTCCATACTTCTTTTTTTCTTTTTTTCTTTTTTTGTGGTTTCCTTTTCAATTTTGTTTTCCCAGGTTCATATTTCTTCTTTTGATTTTATCATTCAATGAGGAAGGGAATAAGAGTAAGCTTCTGCCTGTAGTTGGGATTTTGAGCAATGCATGCAAACATTTGTCCATTTTAAATTTTTTTAGACCAAATCTGAATTCTTTTTGATACTAAATGTCCAATTTTGTACTAGTAGTAAATCTGAATTCTTCTGCCTGCAGTAGGTATCATTGAATGTTTACTTTGTACTAGCAGTAAATCCCAAACAGGGAAAAGTAAATGGAAAAGAGAATAAATATACTATTTGATTTCATTCTATCTCACTGAAGTGACAATTTCAACAATAGTACAGTTTGATTAAATTAAATGGTTTAGAAATGTCCAATTTTGTTGCATATTGTTTCGAATCAATGTATATCATATCCAACAGGATCGATATTGTTATTGGTAATACTAATTTTTGATTAATTTTGTTCTTTACTTTCTTAAACTCTTAACTTTGTCTTATATCTTGTCAAATCACAGAATGAAATAGAGGCCGCAGAAAAGAGGCAAAAACTTGCCACGAACACAAGTGGTGATGGTGTGCCAAGCATAGAAGACTTTGAGAATGACCCTATTGCTGAAGTTTTTGGAGCTGATAAAAGGAGTCGTTGTCGTGCAATTAGCTCCACATCTTCGACGAAGCAAGTAAAAATTGGACAAGCTGCAAAGGCAATAGCCAACAAAAATAGCAACCGAGAAGTTATACAAAGGTTGAACAGTCTTGAGGGTATGGTACAAGAAGTGATTACTTATGTTTATACTTCTCACAAGTCTCAAAATCCAACTTTTGGTTCTGGCATGCCCGAGGCAGAAGGCGCGTCTAACAACATGCATATCCCTATAACTCCAAGAAATTTGAACCATGTTTTGAATAACACTGTCAGCCCTGGTGAAAATGGTAACAATGGTGGCCATGTTGTCCATGATAAGAATAGTGGACCAACTTCAGGAGAAAAATAAAATATGGTTTTACTTGGACGTGGACGAGAGGATGTAGCTAAGGGACTCCTAGCATCTCATACTATTTGTCATGGGAGGAAAGTGCAAGACGATGAGAAAATTGTTTATGTGTCGGAGGTGATAAAACCAGAAGCACCGGTTTATGATGGTCCACAAAATGGAATCTCTTTGCTTTGTGAATTAGTTGATGAAGGTTATATTATTTGGGGGGCTCAATTGCTTCGGTGGTACTCCAAGTTATACCCTATTAACAATAAAGTACCTAATATATTATTCCTTACTTAAAAGTAACACATGTTATAATTAAGGTGTATCACAGTCCCTGTACCAACTTTCCGTCAAGTTGCTAATGGAAATGGGCTCAATTACTTTGGTGGTACTCCAAGTTATACCCTATTAACACTAAAGTACCTAATGTATTATTCCTTACTTAAAAGTAACACACGTTATAATTAAGGCGTATTACAGCCCATGTATCAACTTTCCGTCAAGTTGCTGACGGAAATGTGACGTGGCGTGTACACGTGTGTAGTCCACGTGTACACTCAACCTAGAATAACCATATTTGACCTTCATCTGTCTCCCTTTCTCTCTCTCTCTTTATTCGATCGACACACTCTGACGAAAAAAACGAGGCCACCGAGAGACGCGGACGACGAGGAGACGAGCGGTGCGGCTGAAGACCAAGCTACCGAAGCATTCGCAGATGGTTACCTCTCTCCCTTGCTCTCTTCTTATTCTTCTTCTTCTTCATTTTCGAATCTCACTTTGTTTCTCTTTATTACTGAAACACTAAATTTTGAAAAACCTCGAAGTAGAGTAGAGCAGCATTAGAGGAAAACCCTAACCAGTAGTTATTATTATGGAAACCCTAAAGTAATTTATTGTGTAAACCATGCAATAATTTATTGTGGAAACCCTAAAATAAAAGAAGTGCCGATCCTAAAAATATTTATGCTGACAAAATTGCAGCAAATGAAGCAAGTGAAATGGAATGGGATCTTGGGAAGATCCCATGTTATTGCGAAGGAACTTCTCTGTGCAAATTATTCACTGCAAATACACCTTGGAATCGTGGGCGCCAATTTTTAAAATGTGCAAAGGAGGTAGGATGTGATTTTTGGTGTTGGACTGATGAACTTCGGTTATGTCGTTGCGAAGCCAGATTTTGCAAAATACGAACATCAAAGGTGCCTAGGAGCTTAGGTCAAAAATTCTACTGTTGTCCATTATCTACTAGTGTAAGTGAAACATACTTTTCTTTGTACATTAATATAAATTAATTATTATTTTTTGCTATTAATGTGTAACTTACAATTGTAATTTCTTTCTTCAATACGTGTAGAGGAAAAATCCCGATTGTGAATACATTAGGTACTTTATTGTTAATAGGGTATAACTTGGAGTACTACCGAAGTAATTGAGCCCATTTCCGTTAGCAACTTGACGAAAAGTTGGTACAGGAACTATGATACACCTTAATTATAATATATGTTACTTTTAAGTAAGGAATAATACATTAGGTACTTTATTGTTAATAGGGTATAACTTGGAGTACCACCGAAGCAATTGAGCCTAGCATCTCACACTATTTGTCATGGGAGGGAAGTGCAAGACGATGAAATTTTTTTTTATGTGTCGGAGGTGATAAAACCAGAAGCACCGGTTTATGATGGTCCACAAAATGGAATCTCTTTGCTTTGTGAATTAGTTGATGGAGGTTATATTATTTGGGGAGGCGAACGTATCCGATATTTGTAAGCTTTAAGACATGTAAGCTTTTGTTGGGGATTCAAACTATTATGCTTAACATTAAAACATGTAAACTTTTGTTGGTATAATATTGTTAACTTTTGTAGGCATTTAACTATTATGCTTTAGCTATTATGGATATATATATATATACTTTTGTTGGACAATATGTAAGCCACCTTTTGTTGAGATGTTGTTGGAATATGATTTTATGTTTTATTATTTGATTACAAGAAAATTATTATAGATTCAGGATGAATACAGGTTCATCGTTGTATAACTATTACAAAGCTCTATCAGATGAAAATTGGCAACAAGGAAAAAACGCATTTTCGTAACGGTTTTTTCCGTTACCGATCTACATTTAATTTTGTCTGAAAATAACTTTTGTAATGGTTATAACCGTTATGACGTTTTATTTTAGTAACGGTTTAACCGTTAGTAAAATAAATTTAGTAACAGTTATATCCGTTACGAAATCCGTCACAAAATATTAATTGTAACAATTTTTTCCGTTGCCAATCTACATTTAATTTTGTCTGAAAACAACGTTTGTAATGGTTATAACCGTTACAACGTTTTCTTTTAGTAACGGTTTTAACCGTTAGTCAAATAAATTTAGTAACAGTTACATCCGTTACAAAATCCGTCACAAAATATTTATTAATGTAACGGTTATAACCGTTACGAAATCGTTACAATATTTTGTAACGGCTAATTCGTCACGGTTTTTACTGTTACTAAATTTTTTTGTAACGGTAATAACCGTGGGCAATCGTCTATTATGGTGTAGTATAGTAGTCGCCATAAGTCTTGAAGTTACAAGCATTCAATATCAACATGTCAATAGTGAAGTAGCTAGAAAGGTAGTAACATTTTTCGATGCATAATATCTTGTTTTTTGGCTTATCTGCTCCGGCGAGCAAATCAATATAGAACACACAAAACATTAAAAAAATACTGGGACTTGTCTGTTACATAATTCTATAATGATTCACCAACTCTAAAGAGTGAGCAAATATAAATAATAATCATCAAGAGAAACAAATCAGATTTAGTAGAAAAAAGGTAGAAGATTTTTTCGAAGACTGAATTTGTAGAATTATAAATTAAACTTAATGATAACAAAAGTATATCAGAAAACATCATGATGATATATGACCTTTTCTTATTAATTTTGTAACATGATATCAACTATATATTAGAAAAGCCTAGCTTAATTTCCACCTACAAATAGACAATCATTTTCTATGAGTATGTTGCAGTAATGCAAAATAACAAAAATATAGTTTAAACACACGTCTATGCTAGAATATAAGTTTGTATGCTGAATGGCAACATACTGAAAATAAAAGTTTCTTATGCCTAACACATCGACACTCCATAACAAAGCCAGCGACTGCACATGCACATAAATATATATACAAATATACAATTGGAATGCTTAGAGCAAATCACGTCATTGGCACAAATCTAGACAATTAGTAGCAGTCTAAACTATTACTATTACTGCTAAGGCCAACATAATAGAAACATAAGATAAATTTGAAAAATACTAGGTAGCGTAGCTTTAAAAATATTCTTATGTGTGTATTTTCCATTACACAGGAATCTCTAGTACTATAGATATATCAATGAAAGTAAAACCTCGTTTAACTCTTAGATTGTTGGATATATTGACTTTTTATCGTTGAAATATGTAAACAAAACAACAAAAATTAAAGTTATCGGCCTCCGGAGAAGTCGCGCATGAAGCACTGCCATAAGAGTTAATCATGGTCTTTTTGTAGACTTTTTTCGAATGCTTTTGGTGGTAAAATATCCGCTCTACCGGTATCTCCTCGATGCACACAACTTGGAAAGAGTGACCTTGAACTTAGCTCTGCCTAGAGCAAGGAAACGAAGGGAATGAGAGAGTTTTGGAGAGATCGAGTTGGAACAGAATTCAAGTATTTTCTTTTAGATTTTACGCGATCTAAGAAGGTTGAGAATGCCACAATATATAGAGGGCCCAAACCTATTGCCAATAGACCAAATTCAATGGGTTTAAAAGCAGATGTTACAAAATAAAGGCAAAATTCATGGATTTAAAAGCAGACGTTACTAAATAAAAATAATGAAAAAAAATATGGTTCATTGAACCTGGACGTTCAAAATATTAAAGAGAAATTAATGAGCTGCAAAAAGTTTTTTAGGGTCTCAACCTGAATCCAATAAAAAATCGAATCGGCATTCGATGCCCACAGATGTCGGCAAGCACCGAGCCGAACCGAGCCGGACCGAACGGTGGCGTCGGCGCACGTGTGTAGCCCATTACCCACACAAGACTTCAATGAAACAAGAGGAAGAGAAGTAATATAAACACTATTCATATGAATGCACAACCGATGTGGGACTAAAGGGATTGGAATTTGAGTTTTTGCTCATCTTGTGTTAGGGAACAAACACATATAGCTAACAAAAATGTGGAGAAAAAGAGAATGATTGGAAGATTGAAAAGTTCGCTATACTGGAGAGAGTTTACAACTTCTTGTACGGTGAGGATCAAATAAGTCTTTCACTCATTTATAGAGCCTCAAATTGTAGCGCCCCGCTCCGCGAAGGCACTAGATAAACAGAAAGATCGGATTGCTGGCTCTGCAACAGAAGACGATTGATCTGGGTAAGACTCATTTTATGATTCGCTTGCGTCTAATAAGAATCAGAGTTTTTGATTGAATGCTTTTGTTAATAACAAGACAGTAATCTTGAGTATGCTTAAAAGAGAATCTGCCCCTTGTCTGCTAAGAAAAGAGAACTATTTCCTGCCTGAAAAGAAGATGGAATTATTTATGAACTGCTCGATTGATGCATGATGGTTTCATTTGATATTGCATGCGCATTGGGGAATCCACTTAGTGACGAGCTGAACCCTAGAGAGTCACAGCGGCTAGCGACGAGCTGAACCCATGCGAGTCATAGCGGTTAGCGACGAGCTGAACCCAAGAGTCACAGCGGCTAGCGATGAGCTGAACCCATGCGAGTCACAGCGGTTAGCGACGAGCTGAACCCGTGGGAGGCACAGCGGCTAAGATGGAAATGATATGTTGGCTTTCTAAAGATGTTTTCAAAAGAAATGTAAACTGACTCGGTATGCATGAAATGAATATAGGTAAAGAGTAGCAAGATCACATCACAAGAAATATTTTCTTACTAAATGAACAGTGATCGTTTCAGACAAATGTAGCTCTTTGTTCACAATTTACCAGTATGCTGATATACTGACCTACCATCAGTCTGCATGCAGGTGCACTATGCATCGAGAAGGATAGTCCGAAGCGATAGCCTGTGCCTCATCCTCAGGAGCCAGAAATCAGAAGAGATGCCAAGAGATGACATCTGTTGCAAGAGTTTGGTTTTGTATATAAAAGGATGTAATGTTTGGGAACGGGATCATTGTAATCTGTAAAGTTCTGAGAGAATGTAACATTGTATCAGAGAGAAATGAGAGCTTGTAATCTGTTCAAATGAAATCAATAAAGAGAATTGTTTCTTGTTACCATTGTGTTCAATGCATGTATTCTGAAAATATGTCCGCTGCTGCTTCAATTATCTGCGATACGTTCCGCTGCGTATTGTCAATCTTGTCTATCTTGTCTTGCTTCAGGTCTCGGTCTTGTACAAGCGCAACTTAGGCTTGCACGACATCATGCCTTAGCGAGTACGAACGGTCCCAAAGAGCCCGAAGCGAGGACGAAAGGGACTCTGCGGGATTGGGGCATGACAGAATGGTATCAGAGCAACACGATCCTCTAGCCAATTTTGATTCAATTGAATTTGTACATGTCTTCTGATCGAAATTTCGTTGCCTACTCGATATCAATAATGAGATGAACGTTCCATACAATAAGTCCGTAAATATTTTTATGATGACGACAAATGTTTTATCGATTTGATTGATTGAGATTGAAATGCTTGATTGAACAAGAGTTTTGATATGACCTGAATTGTGATTTTATGGATTGATGATGGCAAAGGATGAGGAATATCGCTGCTAAGGATATCGTAAGTTTCTTCTTAAGTTTCGAGGACGAAATTTTTTTTCGGTGGGTAATTATGTAGTGCCCCGCTCCGCGAAGGCACTAGATAAACAGAAAGATCGAATTGCTGGCTCTGCAACAGAAGAAGATTGATCTGGGTGAGTGGACAAAGACTCATTTTATGATTCGCTTGCGCCTAATAAGAATTAGAGTTTTTGATTGAATGCTTTTGTTAATAACAAGACAGTAATCTTGAGTATGCTTAAAAGAGAATCTGCCCCTTGTCTGCTAAGAAAAGAGAACTGTTTCCTGCCTGAAAAGAAGATGGAATTGTTTATGAACTGCTCGATTGATGCATGATGGTTTCATTTGATATTGCATGCGCATTGTGGAATCCACTTAGTGACGAGCTGAACCCTAGAGAGTCACAGCGGCTAGCGACGAGCTGAACCCATGCGAGTCACAGCGGTTAGCGACGAGCTGAACCCAAGAGTCACAGCGGCTAGCGACGAGCTGAACCCATGTGAGTCACAGCGGTTAGCGACGAGCTGAACCTGTGGGAGGCACAGCGGCTAAGATGGAAATGATATGTTGGCTTTCCAAAGATGTTTTCAAAAGAAATGTAAACTGACTCGGTATGCATGAAATGAACATAGGTAAAGAGTAGCAAGATCACATCACAAGAAATATTTTCTCACTAAATGAACAGTGATCGTTTCAGACAAATGTAGCTCTTTGTTCACAATTCACCAGTATGCTGATATACTGACCCACCATCAGTCTGCATGCAGGTGCACTATGCATCGAGAAGGATAGTCCGAAGCGATAGCCTGTGCCTCATCCTCAGGAGCCAGAAATCAGAAGAGATGCCAAGAGATGACATCTGTTGCAAGAGTTTGGTTTTGTATATAAAAGGATGTAATGTATGGGAACGGGATCATTGTAATCTGTAAAGTTCTGAGAGAATGTAACATTGTATCAGAGAGAAATGAAAGCTTGTAACCTGTTCAACTGAAATCAATAAAGAGAATTGTTTTTTGTTACCTTTGTGTTCAATGCATGTATTCTGAAAATATGTCCGCTGCTGCTTCAATTATCTGCGATACGTTCCGCTGCGTATTGTCAATCTTGTCTATCTTGTCTTGCTTCAGGTCTCGGCCTTGTGCAAGCGCAACTTAGGCTTGCACGGCATCACGCCTTAGCGAGGACGAACGGTCCCAAAGAGCCCGAAGCGAGGACGAAAGAGACTCTGCGGGATCGGGACGTGATACAAATGACTTACATGAACATTCTGGAAACAACATAATCCAGAAATTATTCTAATGAATATTGTAGGACTAAATATTTACAAGAAAAACTCTAGAACATCTAGAAAGCTATGGAGATTTCATAAATCTTTAAGAAGACTCTACCATATTCTGAGAATTTCGGAAGCTTTCAGCAAAACTCCTAGTCGTGGAGGTTTATGTGTAGATTCGCCTCTATGAAAAATCTTATACGTGACACACTTGCTAGCTAGAGATGCATGCACAGTCATGCAAATTTATATTGTACTAGCAATGCTCCATCATCGTGCATGTGCCCTCTTCGACCTCCTCTTTTTGTTGCTCTCTTTTGTCCTAAGAACGAACTATTCTTCTCTAAATTACTTGCACATAAAAGTAGGAATATTAAGTTGCAAATTTACGATACTTGAAGTTGCTAAGATGCAATTAGCACAACATTTGAAAACAATTTGTAAACTCCACAACATTTTAACACAACAATATTATTCATGATATTATTTGATTTCATGCATGTCCCTTATTTAGACCACTCATAAAGTGGAGGCCGGCCTTGTGATAATAGTAAGTAATATATCATCAGTACCATGCATATATAACCTTGTTTATGGATGGATATCGAACCCTTAAATTAATCCTATATATCTATATGACGATGATCATGTCTAATTATTTAGTGCTTGAAGCCCTGAAGCTTGGAGCAGCGGACTGTGATTTCCCATTTCTGTAGCTGTTGGAAAACAATCAACGTACCCACTTGCTGCTGGAATATACAGCTTTTTTTCGAAAGAAAGAATCCGAATATACTGATTGCGAAAGCAAGACATGAAGAAGGCCGAGAACACGTCCACAGAGGTTAGATGGCCGGGACCATAGGTTCATAAAGGTTGATGTTCTCGGACCACTTCGCTTTTATATTTATTGTGATCCATGTTTAGCTTCTTCTTCTTTCTTTCTTTTTTATATTTTTTTTACTTGATTCTATTTTTTTTACTCGGTGATTCCACTGGCCATATCCTTTGGTATATGGTGCGGAATACATGAGGTAGCCTGGTAACAGTGTCCGACTTTAGATTATGAGATATGAGACGACATGGTGCCGGCCTCAAAGTTTAATGTGTTAGAAATTTGTTGTACATGTCGATTCATGAGATGAAGAATATAATAAAAATTGCGGAAGCGTACCTGAATCCATTGCTAGGCTTGATGGATCTTGAAGCGGTCGTCCTTTTGTGGGGTTCCTTTTGTGGGGTTCGATCTTCCAACTTGCTACGACCCTTAATGACAAAGAAGAATCCGAATCCTTTGTCCCTCTCTTTGGTGGAGATGCAGAAGAGAAAATGAAAAAAACCTATCTTTTGGTGGCCGTATAAGTTGGGGACCATAACCCTAATGAATACATATATTTATTTGTTTTGACATTTCTAATTTGGCCCCTCGTCAAATTAGAATTATCTTCGGTATCTACACATTAATTCCATGACAATTATATCCTTAAGCCAATTTCCAAATAGACCACTTTAATTTGGCTTAATTATTTAGATAGCCCAAACACAATTAATTTTACATGTTTGGCCTCTTAATTATTGAATAATTTCAACAATCTTCCACTGGACCACATATGTAACCTTATAATTGTATTAACCTTAGTGAGCTCATAAATTGCTATCTTAATCCTTAGGGTATATCCGGACAATCTCGTCGATTAACCATATCAACATAGGATCAAAGCGGCATTTGTCACATATAGCGTAACTAAACCATCAATGGTCACATATACCAATATAGCTAAATGACATAGATCAATCATGGATGCGTAGCATGGAAATTATACGCAATGTGATCAATACATGTCTATTTTTAACTGGTCCTCCTTAACTTTAATGAGATCAATACTTTAACATAATGAAAACAGAATGAACTGAATTTTCATATATCTAATCAGATAAATATCCAAAATACGTTAATACATAAATGTGTCCAAAATCAAATAGCACTCAAATACATAAAATACAAACTCTCACTGTATTGCCATATTCTTAATTAAGATAACATCCATATGAGCAGTATGCCCAAGAAAGACCCTGGGTGATAATGCTTTTGTGAGCGGATCCGCTAACATGGAGTTTGTCCTAATGTTCTATATGGACACTATAACCATTCTGAATTCTTTCCTTCACAACTAGAAACTTTATGTCAATATCCTTTGACTTATACAAGTTTCTGTTATTATTGGAATATAGTACTGCTGATTTATTGCCACACCATAATTTTATGTGGTCTTTCAACACCGTACTGTAGGCGCAGCCTTGTGACAAAATTTCGCAACCATATTCCCTAAATAGATTTTCCACAGCATGTTATAAATCTTGCTGCCATGGTGGAAGAAATTATGAGTGCATGTTTGACACTCATCCAAAATATATCTCCATTAGTCAGCATGACCTGATGTGGATCTTCTGCTGTGTTGGCATCCAACAAAATTGGAGTCGGAATACCTTATGATCTCCAAAATTATTTGATCTCCTACAAAGAGCCTATAATTCTTTGTTCTCTATTAATTACTTAAGTAGTTTGGCTGCTACCCAATGATCCATCTCATATTTGCTTAAATATCTGCCAACATCTAAATATGTACGCAATATCCTAACGCATACATACTTGAGCATACATTAGACTTTCTATAACTGGTCATGAATGGAAATCTATTGTATTTTCTTAATTTTAAGGCTAATCTTAGGGCACTTGACTGAGACTAAACTTGTATCCTTTAACAAAAGGGTTGTCCCCTTGTTTGCATTGCTGCATGTCAAATTTTTTAAGCACTTTATTGATATAAATCTTTTATGATAATTCAAGAATATCCCGAGAACGATCACGGTATATCTGGATTCCTAATACAAAAGAAACGACACCAAGATATTTCTTCTGAAAGTTATTTGGTAGAAATTTTTAGTGTCGTACAATATACCTATATCATTTTTGGCAAGCAGTATTGTAACGTCCCAGTCCCAAAATACGTAGGACTAAGTACGTAAACATGCCAACTGTATTTATACGAAGTATACTCCAATATATGAAAACTTCGTAAGAATACATAAGCTGTAAAATGCAGTAGAACCATAACTAACCTCATCCACACAAAAAAAAAGAATAGAAGATATCATATAATCAACAATAAAATTGTCATTTGGTACATGTAGTTGGGCGGAGACAAATCCACTACCAACTATGAAAATAAATATATAACAAAAGAAAGATTTTGGCGAGCGAAGCGAAAATGATCCAATTGCAATCATCCTCGAGGAAATAGAGATGGTCATGTATAAAGCTAGAACACCTGCGAAAGACAAGAGCACACACCTGGCGAGATAACCTGGTCCTCAGAGGGACGTAACAAGACACATAATATCATGCCAATAACTGAATAAATAAAGCTCAATATAAAAGTATATGTGACTACACAAATAAAGGTCCTTAACCATTCTATGTGAGAATGCAATTTGAAGACAACGTTCCACATAAGGGCTCCCGAGACTAAAAATACGGTGCGTTAGCGTTTCAACCAAGGTACTAGTGGCATCTCGAGGAAAGTAAATACACGGCCCGTTAGCACTCGAGTGAGAGCTAAGGGGCATCTAGAGAAAAATAAATGCACGGCCACTAGCTCTTGGGTGAGTCACTAACGGCAGCTAGAGAAAAGTAAATGCACGACACATTTGTGTTTCAACCGAGGCACTAGTGGCATCTAGAGAAAATTAAATAAATGCACGGCGCACTAGCTCTCGGCTGAGTCACAAATGGCAGCTAGAGAAAAGTAAATGTGTGAAAGCCCCTGCGCCTAATAACTGTCTTCACCCTCCCCATGTACTACTCGTACTGAATTCACACCACGATATTTCTAATAACCGTTAAGTCTTCTAGACAACTATATTAGCAGTTATATCCTAACGCTCGTCCTGTACGCACCGATGTACGGTCGGTATACAAGTCCGAATCTATATGAGACACGTGACATCGTGACACACAGGTGTCGGGCCAATGAATGCGGCACAAACAATGGTGGTCCCTAAACTCTAGGCCAAATGTATAACGAAAACTAAGTATAGTAATTTGCAACTACATAAAGTTTTGAAATAACAATTTATATTTGCTAGAAATAAATAATTATAAAGCATGCATGATATTGAGCAAGAAATTTAAACAGTAAAGGCAAGGTGTCTTTTCTGGTAGTACGTCTGGTGTGCTGCGATAATCAATGTGGCATAAACTGCGACTTCGGTACAACAACTATGCAAGGTAACCTCTTATGGTGGCACGAACAGTTCCATTAGGTCCGGGACAGTCAGAATAGTTAAGGTCAACATAGGGTAGTCTAGAATTGGTGAGGGAATAGAAGTAATGGGATATAGTCATGGACAAGGATTTATAACCGAAGAAATTTGAGGAATTAATAATAATACATATACTATAAAAATATATATTTGTAATGCTTCGAAATATATTCTATTAGTTAAGATAATTTTTGGAAAATACTTGAAAATCATAAATCGTTTTGGGGCAGAAATAATCCTAAGTTTATCAAGATAGGATTTTTATAGGAAGATATATTTTAATTAGATGAAAATATCACAAATATAGTTTATAAAGAAATTTTGAAAATAGACGTGAGGCTAAGTGCAAACTATATAAAATTTTGCTAGAAAATACCTTGTAGAAAATATACCTTTATTTACTAAAAACAATATAAATCATAATAATTAAAATAACTAAATGCTAATAAAGTATTGTTATTATATTTAAAATACTAAAAAAATTTTACAATTTAATCCACACAAATATATACTCACAAAAATGCCTATTTACTAACACATACACATACATACATAATGTTAAAATATAAAGTATTAATTACACGAATATCTTCATTTCAGGTAATAAAATAATAAAGTTAATAATAATAATAATAATAATAATAATAATAATAATAATAATAATAATAATAATAATAATAATAATAATAATACTGATATTATAATATTAATAATAGTAATTTAAACTTTTTTCTCTTTCCCAAATGGGCTTAGCCCTAAAAATGAAACAACACACACAAAAAATAAAACAAAAAATAAAACAAAATATCTAAACCCAGTTCTCTTCTCCCAGAGGAGAGAGAGGAAACCAGAAAATACAAGAGAAAAGGGAACGCGAGAGAGGAGATCGGAGAGGGAAAGGGAAGGCCGGCAGGTAGTGGTGCGGTCGCGCGGCGGCGGCGAGCTGGGGGAGATCGGGAGGGAAGAAGCTGCGGGGAAGAGCAGCGGCTGAACTCTGAAGAAGAAGGGGGAAACGCGCGTGGTGCTCGACCGCGGAGGAGGAGCTGCGGAGCCACTCGGAGCCTCAGGCGGCTAGGGCACAAGGACTAGGGAGGCGGTTCCACCAGTCACGACGGTCGACGGTGGAGGAAGGGCACGGGGACTAGGGCGGCGGTTCCACCAGTCACGGCGTACGCGTAAGGAGGAGATCGGGGGGTGCGGTGGTGCTGGCCGCGGTCGTGGTCGAGTCGGCCTCACTGAGGTGAGTAGGTTTTTCCTATTTTCTGCGATGGTGGCGGTGGACTCCGATTTTTGTGGGGTTTTGCTGGTGGTTGGGGGATTTTGGTCGGTGGTTGTTGGTGACTGGCCGCTGGGAGGAAGGGCCGAGGCCAGCGGCAAGTTTGGTGGAGTTGATCTGTTGTGGGGGAGGCGACGAGGTGGCCGACGTGTGGTGGTGCTACTTGGCCGGGGTGGCCGGATTTAGTGGTGGTGGTGCCTGAGGTTCTTGGGTGACGGGGTGGCTGTGTCAGGGTTCGACGGTGGGTGTCGTCGTAGTTCGGGTTTGGGTTTGGGGCTGTGGTGGAGTCGCTAGGTCGTGAGGATGAACGGGGTTGGCCAGAAGGCGACAGGGTGGTGGTGGAAGGATGGAGTTGGCCGGACAGGGGTGTGGAAGAGGTGACAACGGCGTCAGGTGCTACCGTGGGTTCTTGCGGGGATACAGAAGGCCAGAATTAGCTAAGATTGATTTAGGATTAGGATTTTGGTGTATCGTATCGGGTTTGTCGACGCGGAGGAGGAGCAATGTATATGTATAATAATGGAATAAGAACGGATGGACACAGACACGATGCACTTATTTGTGGGTGTGAGGAATTCATGGAGGAGTACCTGCCTATTTATAGGATGTGGGAATTCCCATTTGGATAGGATTAGAATTGATTTAAAACCCCAATAGATAATTATTAAATTTAAATCAATGATATCAAATCTAAATTCAAATTCAATTCTAATTTTAAATCTAGATAATCTAAACTCAAATTAAATATAAATTCTACCTTTAAACTAATTAAATTAAATTCATAAAATCAAATCGAAATTTAAAATGGCCACAATAACTTCCAAATATATTTTTCAAAATATCAATAATAATAATTTCGAAAATAATAAATATTTTTAAATATCCTTTTGAATAATAAAATATTAATAAATCTCAAAAATTATATTTTGATTTAAAAATAAACTAATAAAATATTTAGAAAATATATACATAAGCACAAAGAATATTATTTATTATTAATAACTATTATAAACGAAAGACTTTGTATAAATAAAATAAATAAAATAATAAGCTTGGAATTTTGGTAGATAGCTAAAATAATTATTATATATTGTTTTTGAAACTATAAAAATAGAAAAAATATATTTTTATAAAATATGTACGCTCGCACATATTCGCACTCGTCGAGCAATTACGAAAAACAAAATTTCCCGTGCAACGTACAATGCAATTGCGCGACGTACAATACACAAAATAAATAAATAGAAATCGGTATAAAAATATAGTAGAAATTTAGGGGTTTTACAAGTATATCATCAACATATATAATTAAAGATAATTGTTTACTCCCACTGAACTTGTGATATACACAATCTTTAATAGTGTTTATCTCAAAAACCGAACGAGATAATCACTTGACGAGAAGCTTGCTTGAGTTCAGAAATAGATTTTATCAATTTGCAAACCATATTCTTTGGATCTTTCGACACAAAGTTTTCTGGTTGCACCATATAAACTGTTTCATCAATTTTACCATTGAGAAATGTCGTTTTGACATCCATTTAATGTAATTCAAGATCAAAATGTGCAACATATGCTATGATTGTTTTAAAGAAGTGTTTCAAAGATACCGAAGAGAAAAACTCTTTAAAATCAATCCCAAAATTTTGAGTAAAGTCACTAGCTACAAGACGTACTTTATACCTCTCTACATGACCCTTCGAATCCTTCTTGGTTCTAAATGTCCATCTGCAACCAATAGACTTCATAACTTTTGGTAATGGGACAAGTTCTTAAACTTTATTGTCTTGCATGGACTTATACTCCTTATTTATTATATCAATCCACTTTGAGAACTGGAACATTCCATGGCCTGACGAAAGTTGATTAGATCATCTTCCAGTATACACAGTCTTCCTCACGTTCCTAGAGAAATATGACAATATTATCCGAAATTATGTTTCTCTTTTCTCTGGTGGACCATTTTAATACTACCAGTTCTTGAGGTTGTTGAGTTTGTTCCTTAGGAATAATTACCTTATCTTGAATGGGGTGCCGCTACGTTGTCGTTGTTAAGGTATCTCAACAACGACTTATAGAGGTAATTCGACATTGTCTTATTGAGGCTCCGAATTCACTTCTTGATCATGACAGGTATAGAATCCTGCACATCATCAAAAGTGATAGTAGGAATCGTAATTGATTCCTTCTGAAAGACAATGATCCTGACTTATTTCTCCCCAAACTCAACATCCTAAAAAACTATCACACTTCTCGTCTCAAAATAAATTTTATTTATATGGGACCGTATAATTATTAACCTATCGATTTGTCAGCATAGCCAATAAAGTAGCTGTTTACAATTTAATTTTGGTCTGTATTTCTTTTACACGTTCATATAGTCATTAATGTCTATAAAGTCAATAAAATTCAAATCTCATCAGACACTAATCGTTCAACTCTATTTTTAGAGATGTGACCTAATCGTTTATGTCATAATGAGACTAAAAAAATATTTATTATTAATTTTGCATTTAGTACCACATGACTCCACTTACAAGGTTTCATTGTAAGAAGTAATAACTTTAGATGAATATAGGTTATCAAAAACCTTAAGGAAACCGTTACCAATAATATTTGAATTTAAAGATAGACTAAACTTATTATTTCCAAATGAACAATGATAACCAAAATTTTCCATTAAGGAAACTGAAACTGAATTTCGTCTAAAAGACGGTGCAAAAAAGTGTCTATCAAATCCAAATAATAATCGGTTCCCAAAAAATAACCTAAAATGTCATATTGCTTTCACTTTTACCGATTTGTCGTCACCCACATAGATGTATCTTTCACCATCAATTGGCTTCGGTAGCTCAGACAACCTTGTCTATAAACACTAATGTGGGTAGTAGCACCAGAATCTAACCACCACGTGTTTTTAGGTACTAAATCTAAATTAACCTCAGAACAGACCAAATTTGGAAGTGTACTTTTCTTTATACGACATGCGTGGTACTTTGTACATTTTTTCTTTGTGTGTCCTGGCTTGTCACAAAAGAAATAACCCTTAGTTTTATATTGTTGTTTCTTTTGATCTCGACCCTTAGCAGCTACTGTATTCATTTATTTTTGCCCTTAAAGTTTATCTCATTAAACATGAAAATTAAAATCTTATTGGAGATATTTTAACAGTTTAACTGTAAAGAGAACAAAGCAACAAAAAACAAACATGCTCTAACAAATAACCAAAGCGTAAAATATAGTCAAATAAATTCAAATAATGGTGAACCCCATCTCAAGATACCTAGTACATCATTAACATCAAGTCTTTGGACAGTTATATTAACTGCACGTGGTACTCTTGGTGTAATGATCAAACGTTGACAATAAGTCATGTCAAATAATAAGCCTATCTTTGGATCGGGTTATTATTTACATGTAAACCTTACAATTATCACACATTTATCACCACAAGTATGTGTACAATTTGGCCAAGTATTAACCTTTCTTTGGGCCGACTATTACCCGCATGAATATACATAAACAAACATCCAACATCCCTCATAGACTATCTACGCAAGAGAGGTCACTTTGGCGACATCTTGTTTCAATGTGTCTATTTAGAATATTAGACGACTATTGCTAGTCACAAAAGGCACCAAAAATTTGAATGTTAACTAAATTTTACAAAACTGAATCATGTCCAAAATTTTATGTACATGCATATTTAAAAGATTATTACTCAATTCAAATAATCATAAGTCAATAGATTACAGTAACAAATTTTACTGAATATATGCTTGAAAAGATTACATCAAAAAATCTACTGAAAATATATATCCAAAGAGGATAATATTCTTCTAATAAACCATACAGAATATAATCATCCAATATCTTTATGGTATTGCATACAATATTGAAAGCTTGCCTAGTAGACTTCCTAATATATATATATATATATATATATATATATATATATATATATATATATATATATATATATATATATATATATATATATATATATATATATTGTGTAGTCTCCGTTTCCAAACAAGTTTTTACAAATATCAAAAAAAAATTGCATATAGAACTGTATGCCAGCAAACAAAGTTGGCATAAACTACAAAGGAATTTAAACTTAATGTGATGCCATTGTTATGATATAACCTTAATCCATCGCAACGTGGAACCACCAGCTGAATCCATGTTATTATAAAAATAAAATAATTAAAGGTCCGAATTTTAGTCAGTCAAAATTATTAAGCGAGGGCAATGAAAACCCTAGCATTCGGCAGTATATGACATCAATCACCATCATGGTGAGTAAACACATATAAACATAATCATGAGTGCTTCTTGAGTCTTTTTTTTAAACCAATAAATCATCCAGATCCCTCACAAGAAGGATATTTCAAGCAATTTGTAAGAGCAGAAGTATTCCATTATGCTTATTCATCGTCATTATGAACTGAACATGTCATTTTATTTGCTTTACTAGATCCGAATCCATCTGAATTCATTACTTTATTGGTAAAACAAAGAAGAAATCAATCGAAGAAATGATTAATTTATATTAAAAAGTTAATAATATATAATAAGAGGGTTCATAAAAATTTAATCGAACAATCAGAATCTTAAATTAAATTAGGTTCTTGAACAACAACAAGAAAATTGATTCTGAAACTTCGATCTCATAAATCAAACAAGGAGGCTCTGATACCACTTGTTAGAAATTTGTTATACTTGTTGATTCATGAGACGAAGAATATAATAAAAATTACGGAAGCATACCTGAATCCATTGCTAGGCTTGATGGATCTTGAAGCGGTCTTCCTTTTGTGGGGTTCCTTTTGTAGGGTTCGATCTTCCAACTTGCTACGACCCTTAATGACAAAGAAGAATCCGAATCCTTTGTCCCTCTCTTTCTGTTGATGGGGATTGGGAAAAGAAAAATCTCTCTTTTCGTGGCCGTATAAGTTGGGGACCATAACCCTAATGAATATATATTTATATATTTTGACATTTCTAATTTGACCCCTCATCAAATTAGAATTATCTCTGGTATTTACACACTAATTCCATGACAATTATACCCTTAAGCCAATTTCCAAATAGACCACTTTAATTTGGCTTAATTATTTAGATAACTTAAACACAATTAATTTTACATATGTGGCCCCTTAATTATTGAATAATTCCAACATAATGTTCATATAATTTTTTCCATCGATGACAATACAATTGTATTATCAAAATAAAATTCAAGAAATATAACAATAAACAAAGTATTATATCAAAAATAATATGTACTAGTGAAATACTCATAAAACTGAAGATATTCCAAAAATAAAAATAAAATTTCAGAAAAATAAATAAAAAGAAAGCTAACAATGTTTTGGTGCACTTCATAATGATAATAATAAAAAGAAAAAAAACCCTTAGGCTATCAAATGCTTCCTCAAATGCATCACAAGTCAGTTAAATATTACTCGAATCATTTTTTAGGCAAAAGTACTGATTAAGTTTGTATAATCAACTTTTTTTAACCATTTTTTCTCGATGGATAACATAGCCAAATCATTCATATCTCTTATGACATAGTTGGCCAGAATAAGTTTTGATCAACTTCAACTTGAAAAAACTTATTTCTGCAGATGCAACTGTAACTGAAATAGTCAGCAAAATTCTTTTAAGCAACAAAAGTATTTGGATGCCATCCATTTTCTTCAAATAATGAAGCACATCAATTTTTCTTTTTTGCTTCTACTCATAATGAGTCTATTAAAAATGTCAGTTCTAGAAACAAATATGGTCCATGAAAAGCTCAATAGATTATGATCATCAATAGACTTTGACCTCTTCATACTAAACAAAATCCCAAAGAAGCGATCCATAATAGGGGTACCATCTTTGTACCGCAGACCCATCATTTTTCGGACCAGGAATAACTTGTTTATCCTGGTCTTCTTCACATACAGAGATTCTAGCTTCTCCCGGTGTGTTCTTCCGTTCTCAATATTGATAACGTGATTATACACGTTCTCGTTAACAAAATGTATTATACACACACATACACGCCTATATATATACTCAAACTTCTAGTATTCCTCGAATTTATCACTGGACTTCTCGAAAGCATATACCAGAAGATACAGCTTCTTAACAAACATCAAAATTTTAATTTTGCTCCGCCAATAGTGGTAATTGTAACCGTTTAGGTTTACGAGCGCACCGGCTTTACGTCCATCTCTTCTCCTTGGTTTGATTGTCATCCCTGACACCCTTTGAAACAAAAGGTCTAATACCACTATGTGGGTATTGTCACGCCCCGACCTGAGAAATCGCTCGTCCTCACTAGATTTCACCTGAATCACCGTCCTCGCTGGGGCGTGATGCCGTACGAGCCTGGAGTTGCCCTCGTACAAGGCAAGATAACCGGTTCACATAAGATTATCTCAAATTGATAACATAAGCAGCGGAAGGAAACAAAGTATACAATAAGAATCTCTTTCATTAATAGTAAAATGAAGGTTAAAAAGGCCCTGAATACCCAACTGGCTACAACGTTCATGATCTCTTTAGCTCACAAAGGATTACATTATTCCATACATTATGTCTTTTTATAGCCAACAAGTAGTCTTCGACCGAACATCTCCATGTTGCAAGTTCGGATGCCAATACGGTAGCTTCTCTTGAGATGCTAAGGACTCCATGCCTCGACACGTCCAAGCCAAGCCCCGTCCCGAGCCGATCATAACCTGAACCTACAAGCAAACTAGTGGAGGATTAGTGCTTTCGTCCTTGCTGCACTGATCAAGACCCACTCGCACCCAACCAACACTAAGTACATTTAGTGAAACAAATAACATTATTTGGTGATCTTCCTATTTAGCCTTAGGATCAGTTTCATGCCAATATTCAAGCATAGCAACTTATTATAAATGTGTCCAATACCGTGTCCCTGTGGCAGATACAGTTAGACATAATATGAACGTAAGTATAGTGATCGTACATGTTCCCATCTCGTTTTGCTTAGCCTGCAATCGTTAGAAATATGCATAACCAACCATACAATTCAGTCAACCAACCAACCAAACTTAGATATATGCATAATGGTGGCAGGCCCTGCGCCTGCACCCAATTCTAATCTCAGCCCACCGGTACTATATATATGAAGGTCACCGGCCCTATCTATATGAAGGTCACGGTGTTTCGCACCGTAATGGACTTGGCATCTTTAAGTGTAAGCCTATGATTGCTCTAGTACGGATTGCTAGCCTAGTATCTGAAGGATCCCAAACTTACTGATATCATAGCTTATCACAACACTGGCCTGTCGTAACCCGTCCTAATGATGTACACCATAAATACCATACATAATTTCCTCCTAGGCCGAACGGTCTCGGTACCCCGGTCGTAACCGTTCGAGGGAAGTCACACTCGTGCATGGGCCATCTGAGTCCATTGACCATACAATATGCGCCATAGCAAATAAGTCATATCATTCCAACCAATCTCATGTTCCATAAACAAAATCAGTTATCACTACCTCAAGTTTCATCGACATTATGCCCCAACACATCCGTATTGATGCACGATGTCCAACGGCTTTATACTTCTCGTATCTTATACCCAATACGTTCCATTCAAAAGTTATTCGTATAACGACAATTCCATAGCAATTGTGCCACAACTGTATACCTCGATGTACGAAGTAAATCTTTTAATGTTACGACAGGTTCCACGGTATTGTACCACAACTTGCCATATTTTGCTTACTTAGTCATTTTGTAGCTTTCGTGCGCAAAGGCACGCTTAATGCCATAATCAGTGTTCTAGGCCTAGTGTTCAATGTTCTCGGAGTCGTACACGTGATACACATCTCAATATTATATTTTAGTATTCTACCACCACCGTCCTACCGCGACCTGTACATTTGATGCCTGTCGTCCCAATTGTTCAATGTTCCATGTTCTATCTTAATGTTTGACACAGACTAAGACCATTAACTGTTCGAGCCACGCTCGCTAACTTGATAGCAACTTTTGCATATAAGGATACATTTTATTAGACGTGAAGAAGTAGGGAGAGAGAGTCAAGAACCCGCCAACCTTAAGCCGATACGTCTTGTCGTTTTGCCAAGCTGAAGCGGCTCTATTTTTATAACTTGTTTGCACAGCCAACTCTCCTGACTTAGCCATTCTGTTGAACTCTTCGACTTATTCGGCCTACCGTGCCCATGCCACAATCCGTTGCAAGGCGATGATTTGGTTTTGTGGACATCTTAGCGAACAAGGCAAAATGTTGACCCCTTATGATTCAGCATAAAAGTGTAGCCTACACACTAGATTAATCGAAGTCAATACTTTGTTCAAACCGAACTTATACTTTGCATCGATTCGCATTGATACTTCATCGGGTCAACGCAACTCTTCGAGTCAACGAATCATCGTAATGTACTGTACAGAGTGGAACATTACATAATATACCACTCAAAATAAGTTTCATCCTCGAACCGAGACTAACACTTAAACCAAGTATTTTGCTAGATTGTTTCACAATCTCGTGCCACTATCGTTTGAATCATGCAATTTAGTTTGGATCATACATATTTTAGGCATCCCACCAATATATGCATTTTAGTCAAGCTCAGTTGTAGGATATCGGGACAAACTAACAGGCTCAACTTAAATCCTCAAGAACCAGCTATTCCGTACTCGACTTGGTTAGATCTTAGCGCCTATTCCCAAAATACTTCTTGTATGTATTATTCCATAACATGTGATCATCCTCACAACATTTCTGTATATAACTTAATTCAAAACTGTTACTTCGATCCCATAAGTTTTTTGTTGGCCATCTAACGTACGCATTGCATTAAGTCATTACGAATCTAATCACAATAATTTTCTGCAACGCCTATTCGTCCAACCGTTTTCTTTTTCTCGCTTAACTCAAATCCATATTCAACTATTCCCGAGTTTGCCTCAATGGCATGGACTAAGTCCAACATGTCCAAACTTCTTTTGCCTACAATCTGTACTATGCATCGTACGCAACTATTCCGATATGATTCACGTTTGTTGAAACTATCTACGTATCGTGTCTTGGACTACCTCCACTAGGTAACTTATCTAGACATCGTGCTTAATCTCTCCCGACACAAGAGATCAACATGAGTCTACGATGCTCAAAGGCAACAATCTTTCCGACCCAAGGTCTCTTACGATACGCCCATCTCCGATTCTTGATCGAATAGGAATTCCTTACTAAATTTTGAATCAATCCCAACTAGTTCATTTTATAACATAGATCGCGCGCTCAAACATACATAGCCTAACCGTTACTCAAACCGATCTACGACACAACTCTTAGGGTCATTCTACTATTCGTTGCTCTCGCGTATTGTAGAATCCTTGCAATCGTCTTACCACATCACTATGCTAAGTACGTTCCTCAACATCTATTCGATTATCGACCAACCAAGTCTATTTACGTACTTATTCGATCGATCATAAATCTTTTGACCATATCGATCTAGTCGAAACTTTCGAAATACGATACTTAATCGCTTAGACTTATCCTCGACAAAATTTCTTATGCGACTTAATTGGGTCATCCTATGAGACTTCAACATTCACTTGATTTGACGGTCAAGTCTTCTAGGGTCATCTGTCCCGAAACTACACTTGATAATTGAAGATCATCAACGAGGGACAGTTACTACGAACCATACTATATCCTATCGCGGAGCCAAATAAATTTATGATAATTCCTATGAGACTTCATTCAATCTGACATAATTTACCAATCCATAATTTATCTACCCCGCGCAACTGATACGCCGTTACTACTCGAATGACTCATATACTTGCGTACCGTTACTACTCGAATCACTCATGCATTACCGTTAACAATATCGCTAACCGAGCAATATTTGTTCATCTCGTGTACGAGTCTAACTACTCACGGTTAATATTTGACACACACTATGCTTATCGCAATAATCCTCAAATTCACCTTCGCATCAAACCATAAGTCTAAATCTAATTTGCCACGTCCTGTAAGTTCGACCATCTCCACTAGACTTGAATTACCATACCAGTGTTCACGCGGAATAGTCATCCTAATCGGCATGACGCATGTGCGAGGCTGGTGCTGCACTCGCGCAAGACAAGAACGTCAACGTAGTGGTTATCCATGAAGCAATTAAGACACTTTCATTTTTAACCAAATAATATCCATCCACTCTCAAATTTTCCGAAGCACTTCTACCGCGTTATCATCCAAATTGCCATCAACTTAACTTGCATCTTATTTATCCAATAACAATGCTCAACACATTTTTTGTTCATTTGATCAGAGTATTCCTGACTTATTGCATATCGTCTTTGATACGCCTCAATACCATCGTCGATATGCATAACTTGAAAAAAAATTTCTCTCATAAGCTCCAATTCGTTGCAATCACTGCCATTATCCGAACTCGAATACGAATCAAGTCTTACACACATCAAGATCCATTCAGTTGTAACTAAATACCCCCATCGCGACACAATTTCCCATTTATAGATCCATTCTCATATTCCTAACTCACACTTCCAATTCGTGCTACCGACTCATCGAGCTAAGTCAATTTGTTTTGCATGATTACTTCGTACCTACTCAACTCGTTCTGAACAGTTTTTAGCACCGACTTAACGCAATTCTGACTGAGTCAACTATTTCCCTAATGCAATATTCTCTCGCTATGTTCAGCCTATCGTTTGACTTATACTTAACGAATTCTCGTCCGACGTATCATCCATGGATACTACTTCGTGCATAATCGTTCAACTCAATTCATCGAAGCATACTTGCATCAATTTCTATTGAGTCACTCCCACTCGAGTCTCGGTACTATTCTGTCCGTTGAGGACAAACCTATCGTGATCGACACAATCGTCTAGATGCATTCTATTGCAATCACCAAATGTCTTACCATAGGTATAGGTAAGTGGTATGCATATACCACTCAGAAATTGAGCCTATCGTTATCGATACAATGGTTCGCTACACTAATCGCACAAGCGGTATTGCATATACCACTCAAAATTAAGTCATTATTCGACTTCACACTCCGAATAGGTCCGACATCTATTTCAAGTTAACTATCCCTTGACGATCTTTTCCGATCCCAGCTCTAGCATTCGCTTACTCGAGTTGGCACAATAACTGGACATGATATCGTTCGTCCAAGTTTGACATTCATTCAATTCTAACTGTGCCTTGGCGATCATATCAATCACACCCGCAACATTCGCTTATTGAAAGCTCAACGCGATATTTGGCCAACATAACCCGTTCACCTACTTCGAAACTTGACTCAATGCGGCCAACAAACAAGTTCGCCTACTCAAACACGACTTAGCGGCCAACTCGACTCGTTCAATTTGCTCCACGATTTCTCAATCCTATCGTTGTAACTCGTGCAACAATTTATTCTTGATACTTAAGATCACAATCTCGTTCAACATATCACTATTCTTTCGCATAGCCACACAACATGTATCGCCTCATATATCGACTCGTTGCACTTCGTGCAACCAATAACACATATCTCTTCGTACTTCTTGATACCAACAATACATATCTCATTGCACTTCATGCAACCAACATCACCATATTCGTTGCACTTCGTGCAACTAATGACTCGCAACTTTGTTGCACTTCAGGAAACCAACATCTCATGACTTGTTGCACTTCATCCAACCAATATTCTTCGATGGCATTCGGAGGCGACATGATAGTCACGACATACTTGTGGCAGACGTACATACTTAATATAGACTTATTGTATGGAACATCCAATGTAGTATTGAGCAGATCCATTAGCCATGCAGTTGCAAAAATAACTTAGAGTCAATTGATTTTCGATATTGAAGCAACTGAGGGTCAAAGAGATTCGTTCACGGTTCAGAGGATGGAACCGCTCTGATACCAACTTGTCATGTCCCGACCCGATAAATCGCTCATACTCGCTAGATTTCACCTGAATCATCGTCCTCGCTAGGTTGTGATGCCGCACGAGCCTGAAATTATGCTCATACAAGGCAAGATAACAGGTTCACATAAGATTATCTCAAATTTATAACATAAGTAGCGGAAGAAAATAGAATATACAATAAGAATCTCTTTTATAATCGTGAACTAAAGGTTACAAAGGCCCTAAATAGCCCAACTGAATATGCGAACTGGCTACAACGCTCATGATCTCTCTAGCTCACAAAGAATTACATTGTTGCATACATTATGCCTCTTTATAGCCAACAAGTAGTCTTCGACCGAAATATCTCTATGTTGCAAGTCCGAACGCCAATACAGTAGCTCCTCTTGAGATGCAAGGACTCCATGCCTCGACGCATCCAAGCTAAGTCCCACCCCGAGCCGATCATAACCAGAACCTGCAAGCAAACTGGAGGGGAGGGTTAGTGCTTTCGTCCTCGCTGCATTGATCAAGACTCACTCGCACCCAACCAACACTAAGTACATTTATTTAAACATGCAACATTATTTGGTGATCTTCCTATTTAGCCTTAGGATCAGTTTCATGGCAATATTCAAGCATAGCAACTTATTATAAATGTGTCCAATACCGTGTCTCTATGACAGATACAGTTAGACATAATATGAATATAAGCATAGTGATCGTGCATGTTCCCATTGTAGTGTCCCGCTCCTAGCGGTTCACTATGTAAGGCTTATGGCTTGGCTAACTCGGTCGGAATCGAGTATTGGGAAAACTTACCGTCGGCACCGAATCGATCACTGACAAGTGCATAAGAACCTTTTTAACTAATGGATCGGTTTATTTTAAAATGCATCCAAGAGTTTTCTCTGGATGTTTTGCTGCTGGTTTTGTTGCTTGGTTTTGATGGATGCTTTCTGAATGATTTTCGATGATTTAATTCTTGCCCGTTTTTATCGATTTGCATAGCATTTATTCTTGAGAATTCTGAGAGAAGAGAACATAACAAGAGGGAATATTAACCAAACTTTTGGTGTCAATGCAGACTGACACGTGACAGAAGGCTAGGTGTGCAAGTATTCCTCTCTCTCTCGGCGATTCTCTAATTTGGTGAGTGTGGGTCTCTGTGGTGGTATTGTCTCTCTCGCTATTCATTCATGCCAACTATAATAATTGTCTTGCAACATCCGTTGATCGATATCAAGTTGCTAAATGCCATAAGTCAATACCACTAAGAAGCTAGAGATAGAACATTGAATATTAAAATAAATGCTAGTCCCTTGAACATTGAATAAATCGATTACACTATTAACAACAATTGAGATTATGCTTGTCCATTGAACATTGATTTTACGGCAATGAACTGAACATTGAATTGAGATTGAATGATGCCTGGAATGATGAATAAGAATTGCTACAAATTGAACAAGTTGTCTATATTACTTTCAAAATTTTCATGCACTGTATGCTTATCAAGTCGGTCACGCATTCGCATGGTCATGGACAACTTGTGCACAAGGTTTGGTAGCGTGTTTCCTCGAATCGGTACTGGGGCACCGGGACCGATTCGGCCTATGAGGAAATATTAGCGTGTTAATGGGAGCACGGGTCTTGCGAGGCATCCTTAGGGGCTAGCTACCTACTTTGGAGTCATCGTATTACCTTGAAGTCCTATATGGCAAAGAGATGTATGTATGGTTTAACAGCGCCAGTGGCCATGTAGTCAAGATGCATGCTAATGATCATTTTATGCAGGGGCAGTAAGTATATTATTATTATCCTGTATCTTATGCAGGAAAGCTGGATTCAGCCAATGGTAAAGTAAACATGGTTTATTCCATGTTACATTATTGTGATTTACTCGGAATGTTGCCTGTCCCTAATAAGTTCATATCTCTTAAATGCTTGTTATTAATAAAATATTGGTTTAGCTGAGTGGGCCAACGGGGCTCACCAGCGCATTGTTATAATGTGCTAACCCCTCCTCCACAGGTACTGGAGAAGGCTCGGGCGCACATCGTAATTAAATCATTTTGAACTGCTGTTTCCTTTCAAGTTGTTTTCCCTAAAAGACGCACAAAGTATTGCGGAGTTTTCAAAAGATTGATGCTTATATTTCAAAGTACTAAAGGGGCATGATGTATGGAACGGGAAGTTATTTCATGGCTGTCTATCAGTTGTACTTCTTTTCATGAATCAATGTAGCCGAATTTACATTTCAAATACTATCGAAAAAAGTTGTATTCTGACTACAATTATCAATAAAATGAGTATTTCTTCTTCCTATATTGTCTCCTCAATATTTTCGCAATTGTGGCTTAATTTCAAATGTTTCAAAATAATATAAATGTGCATGTTCTAGTCTTGTACAAGTGCAACTCCAGACTTGTACGGCATCACGCCTTAGCGATGACGATCAAATCGGCGTGAATCGAAGCAAAGCAAGCGATTTCCCGAATCGGGGCATGACAAGTTGGTATCAGAGCACGGTTTCAAATCCTCGAATTTCAAAAATATTTTCAAAAAAGAAGTCTTGATGCAAATTTTTTCTATTGATGGTGTCGATAGCGCTGGCATGAAATAATGTTCCATACAATAAGCCTATAAATATTTTATGAGTGTTAATAGAATTATTTCTTTGTTGTAGAATGACCAAGGGTGATAGCGCAAAGGCGAATTCATCGTCTGGCCCAATTGAGAGACTGATTAAACAAATGGAGGCTCAGAGGAAGCAGAGCGAAGCTCAACATCGCACGCTTCAAGAGAAGCTTCAGTATCAGTTTCAGGAGTAGCTAGATGCACAACAAAAGCAAGTGATAGTCTAACTCAGATTGTCACCAAGCTGACGGACGATTCCAATGTTTCTGCAAAGGCCGCAGCAACCGAGACCGTAGAAGTGCCGACAGAGAAACCTGAAATACTGACACGGAAGAGAACGAGCTTCAAGTTCTCCGAATTTAAGAGCTGCGACCCGCCAGAGTTTAATGGAAGAGAGCAGCCAGATGAGGTGATGGGCTTCTTGAACACACTTGAGTGCTATTTTCGAATGTTGGATACACATGACAACAAAAGAGTGGAGTGTACTGCTGTACTACTTCGTCTCAAGGCCCAGGAATGGTAGATTTCGCAGAGACAGGCACTTTGTAGAAATAGTCAGGATATAAAGATATCTTGGCAGACCTTCAAACAGGCTTTCATTACATAATTTATTCCACCAGCTGTCCGTCAACAGAAAGAGAATGAGTTCGTAGAACTCCGGCAGGACTGTATGTCAGTGGATGACTATGAGACAAAATTTTTGAAAAGAGTCACATTCGCTGGGTACATGGTACCGAATGACGACGCCAAGCGAGGAAGATTCGTGCAAGGCTTGAATGAGGGCCTGCAGCTGGATGTGCTAAGTCAAAAATGTACGTCTTACCGGGAGGCGTACGAGATAGCTCTTGAGATGGAGAGATTTCATCAACCGGCAAGTCGTGGGACAATGCAGAGCAACCAAGGAATCAATAATCAAAAACGACCTTGGTCTGCAGGAAGAAATAACACGTCTAAGTGTCCGAATACGGGCAATAACAAAGGACCGTATCAGGAACTGCGTTGTTGCAGGTGCAATCGAATTGGACATCGTCGTGAAGACTGTCGTGTCAGGTGTTACAAATGTGGGGGAATGAATCACAAGACATTTGAATACAGAACTAGGGGAGAGAACCAGTGTCCTCCTCGTGGAAATGACAATAATCATTATTGTGGGCATAACAACAACCAGAACCGGGGCCAACATAATAATCAGAATCGTGGCCAAGCACCACCAGCCTTACCAGCTCCAACTGGGAATGTGCCGAATCAACAAGGTGGGCAAGCAAGGGTTTATTCCTTGACTCAGGCAGAGGCCCAGACCGCAGAGAATGTCATAACAGGTACGCTGCTGTACAAAGGCACACTTGCTAGAGTACTTTTTGATTCTGGTGCTACTCATTGCTTTATCTCATCTGATTTTACAACGAAAAATAAATTTTGTATGACTCAACTAAAGATAGCTTTGTGTGTTAGCACTCCTTCGCAAGTAGATATGCCTGTAACTTTGATTTGCAGGGACGGCTACATTAAAATTGGAGGCAAGACCTTATCTCTGGATGCAATTGTACTCGACATCAAAGAGTACGATATCATTTTGGAAATAGACTTGCTCAGCGCCTGTCATACAACAATCGAATGTGCGGATAAGAGAGTTGTGTTTCATCTACCTGGTGAAACGGAGTTCTCTTACTCGTGCGGCTCGACGTTCCAATGACCCATGGTCATATCGGCAGTTACAGCAAGGCACATGCTGTACTCAGGGTGTGAGGGATTTCTCGCTTCTGTTCAAGACACTCAGATGAAGAGTGTAGGCTCGAATCAGACCGAAATTGTGGCAGAGTTTTCTGATGTGTTTCTGGACGAGATACCAGGAATGCCGCCGGATAGAGAAATTGAATTCAGAATTGATACATTCCCGGGTACTCGCCTGATATCAAAGCCATGGTACAGGATGGCTCCGACAGAATTAAAGAAACTAAAGGTGCAGCTACAAGAATTGTTAGACCGGGGATACATTCGCCCAAGTGTATCTTCATGGAGAGCTCCAGTGCTATTTGTAAAGAAGAAGGATGGGACGATGCGGCTGTGCATCGGTTATAGAGAACATAAGGCAACCATCCAAAACAAGTATCCCTTGCCAAGAATAGATGATCTGTTCGATCAGTTACAAGGGGCGACCGTGTTTTCAAAAATCGATCTTCGTTCAGGATACCATTAGTTGAAGATCAGACCCGAGGATGTCCCTAAGTCAGCATTCATACGAGATACGGACACTATGAGTTTTTGGTCATGCCATTCGGCTTGACTAATGCTCCAGCAGCCTTTATGGATTTAATGAATAGAGTGTTTCGACCGTTCTTAGACAAGTTTGTCATTGTGTTCATCGATGACATCATGATCTACTCAAAGGACAGGGAGATTCATGTCGAGCACTTGAGAGAAGTATTTCAGACGCTGAGGTACAACCACTTGTATGCAAAACTAAGCAAGTGCAAATTTTGGATGAACAGCGTGTCGTTCCTAGGACATATTATTTTGGCAGAGGGCATTTTCGTTGACTCGAAGAAGTTTGAGGCAGTTGTAGATTGGAAGCAGCCTACATCAGCTAGTGAGATACGGAGTTTCCTTGGTTTAGCCGGATACTACCGTAGGTTTGTGAAAGACTTTTCAAGAATCGTATCGCCTTTGACTCGCCTAACTCAGAAGGGAGTCGTATTTAAGTGGACCGATGTCTGTGAGAGTACTTTTCAAGAACTCAAGCAGCGACTCATCACAGCTCCAATTTTAGCACTTCCGGAAGGCTCTGAGGGATTTCAGATCTACAGTGACGCCTCAGAACTTGGTTTGGGATGTGTTCTCATGCAACGTGGGAAGACGATATCTTATGTATCGAGACAACTCAAACAGCATGATCAGAATTACCCAACTTATGACTTAGAACTGGCGGCAATTGTGTTCGCGTTGAAATTGTGGCGACACTATCTCTATGGTGTGTCCTGCGAGATCTTCACGGATCACAAAATCCTGAAGTACATATTCACGCAGAAGGAATTGAATTTGAGGCAGCGGCGTTGGTTAGAATTGATCAAAGATTATGACTTGACAATTTCTTACAAGCCGGGTAAAGGAAACGTGGTAGCTGATGCCTTGAGTCAAAAATTTGTTGGGTCCCTAACAATAGCAAAAGAGGTACTACGAGATCTTGAAGAGATGGGCATCGAGTTCAGGATCCGTCCGTAGAATTGCAATTGGCTCAATTACAACTGGAGCCGAGTCTCCAGGGAAGGATTAAGATTGCTCAGAAGGATGACCTGTTTCTGCAGAAGATACGCGAGTTGATTCTAGTAGGAAAGGCTTCAGACTTTACCGTTGAAGATGACACTATTCGTGTCAAGGGAAGATTGTGCGTCCCTAAGGATGATGATATCAGGAAGGAAATACTGACCGAGGATCATTTCACGAAGTATTCCCTGCATCCGGGAAGCACAAAAATGTATAAAGATCTGCGCACAACATTTTGGTGGCATGGCATGAAGAAGAAAGTGACGCTATTCGTGTCACAATGCTTGGATTGTCAGCGTGTGAAGGCTGAACATCAAAAGCCAGGCGGAGAACTACAAAATTTGGCTATTCCACTGTGGAAGTGGGATAATATCTGTATGGACTTTATAGACGGCTTGCCAAGAACTCAGAAGGGAAATGATACAATTTGGGTTATCATGGATAGATTAACCAAGTCGGCAAATTTTAGTCCAATAAAAGTTACATGGGGAGTAGAACGGTTGGCTCAGATCTACATAAATAAAATTGTCCGATTACATGGGGTGCCAGCTTCTATAGTGTCGGATAGAGACAGGAGATTATTGTCGCAATTTTGGATAAGTCTGCACTTGGGAATGGACACAAAGTTGAACTTCGGTATGGCATACCATCCGCAGACTGATGGTCAGACAGAGAGAGTAAATCAAATTCTTGAAGTTATATTGAGATTATGCGTGCTCGATTCGAAGACAAATTGGGACACACATCTTGCATTGGCAGAATTTTTCTATAACAACAGTTATCAGGCAAGTATCCAGATAGCTCCGTATGAAGCCTTGTATGGACGGAAATGTCGATCACCGATATGCTGGGATGAGTCGGTGAACGGCAAGTGCTCGGACCAGAACTTGTGGAACATGCCGTCGAGAGAGTCTGCTTAATTCGAGAAAGACTTAGAGTTGCTCAAAGTCGACATAAGAGTTATGCGGATGTACATCGACGAACTTTGGAATTCACAGCAGGCGATCATGTATTTTTGAAGGTCACACTCATGCGAGGTGTGATGCGGTTTGGGATGAATGGAAAGCTAAGGCCGAGATTCGTTGGACCTTTTGAGATTTTGGAGAAGGTAGCCTCAGTGGCTTATCGACTTGCACTACCTCCGGCTCTGGCTGATGTGCACGATGTCTTCCATGTATCTCAATTACGGAAGTACGTGTATGATCCAAGCCATATAGTAAACTTTGATCAGTTACAGCTGAGTGCTGACCTATCCTACACTGAAGAGCCTGTCCAAATTTTGGACAAGAAGGAAAAAGTTTTGCGGAATTGGACAGTGTCTTTAGTCAACATGCTATGGCAGAACCATGCTATCGAGGAGTCGACGTGGAAGTTAGAAAAGGAGATGCAGGCGAAATATCCTTCGCTGTTTGATAATTTTGAGGTAGTACTTTTGCTTTAAGTTTCGAGGATGAAACTTTTTCTTAGTGGTATATTATGTAGTGTCCCGCTCCTAGCGGTTCACTATGTAAGGCTTGTGGCTTGGCTAACTCGGTCGGAACCGAGTATTGGAAAAACTTACTGTCGGCACCGAATCGATCACGGATAAGTGCATAAGAACCTTTCCAACTAATGGATCGGTTTCTCTTGAAATGCCTCCAAGAGTTTTCTCTGGATGTTTTGCTGCTGGTTTTGTTGCTTGGTTTTGATGGATGCTTTCTGAATAATTTTTGATAATTTAATTCTTGTCTGTTTTTATCGTTTTGTATAGCATTTATTCTTGAGAATTCTGAGAGAAGAGAACACAACAAGACGGAATATTAACCAAACTTTTGGTGCCAATGCAGACTGACGCATGACGGAAGGCTAGGCGTGCAAGTGTTCCTCTCTCTTTTGGCGATTCTCTAATTTGGTGAGTGTGGATCTCTATGGTGGTATTGTCCCTCTCACTATTCATTCATGCCAACTATAATAATTGTCTTGCAACATCCGTTGATCGATATCAAGTTGCTAAATGCCACAAGTCAATACCACTAAGAAGCTAGAGATAGAACATTGAACATTAAAATGAATGCTAGTCCCTTGAACATTGAATGAATCGATTACACTGTTAACAACAATTGAGATTATGCTTGTCCATTGAACATTGATTTTACGACAATGAACTGAACATTGAATTGAGATTGAATGATGCCTGGAATGATGAATATGAATTGCTGCAAATTGAACAAGTTGTCTATATTACTTTCAAAATTTCCATGCACTGTATGCTTTTCAAGTCGGTCACGCATTCGTATGGTCATGGACAACTTGTGCACAATGTTTGGTGGTGTGTTTCCTCGAATCGGTACTGGAGCCCCGGGACCGATTTAGCCTAAGAGAAAACATTGGCGTGCTAATGGGAGCACGGGTCTTGCGAGGCATCCTTAGGGGCTAGCTACCTACTTTGGAGTCATCGCATTACCTTGAAGTCCTATATGGCAAAGAGATATCCGTATAGTTTAACAGCGCCAGTGGCCATGTAGTCAGGATGCATGCTAATGATCATTTTATGCAGGGGCGTAAGTATATTATTATTATCCTGTATCTTATGCAGGAAAGCTGGATTCGGCCAATGGTAAAGTAAACATGGTTTATTCCATGTTACATTATTGTGATTTACTCTGAATGTTGTCCGTCCCTAATAAGTTCATATCTTTAAAATGCTTGTCATTAATAAAATGTTGGTTTAGCTGAGTGGGCAAACGGGGCTCACCAGCGCATTGTTATAATGTGCTGACCCCTCCTCCACAGGTATCATAATTAAAGCTTTCTGAAATGCTATTTTCTTTCAAGTTATTTTCCCTAAAAGACGCACAAAGTATTACAGAGTTTTCAAAAGATTGCTGCTTATATTTCAAAGTACTAAAGGGGCATGATGTATGGAACAGAAAGTTATTTCATGGCAGCCTATCAGTTGTACTTTTTTTCATGAATTAATGTAGCCGAATTGGCATTTCAAATACTATCGAGAAAAGTTGTATTCTGACTACAATTATCAATAAAATGAGTATTTCTTCTTCCTATATTGTGTCCTCAATGTTTTCGCAATTGTGGCTTAATTTCAAATGTTTCAAAATGATATAAATGTGCATGTTCTAGTCTTGTACAAGTGCAACTCCAGACTTGTATGACATCACGCCTTAGCGAGGATGATCGATTCGGCGTAAATCGAAGCAAAGCGAGCGATTCTCCGAATCGGGGTGTGACACCTGTCTCGTTTCTCTTAGCCTACAATCGTTAAAAATATGCATAACCAACCATACAATTCACGCAACCAACCAAACGAACTTAAACATATGCATAAGGGTGGCAGGTCCTGCGCCTACATCCAATTCTAATCTCAGCCCAGCGGCCCTATCTATATAAAGGTCACGGTGTTTCGTACCATAATGGACTTGGCATTTTTATGTGTAAGCCTATGATCGCTCCAATACGGGTTGCTAGCCCCGTATCTGAAGGATCCCAAACTTAATGATATCATAGCTTATCACAGCACTGGTCGGTCACAACCCATCCTAATAATGTGTACCATAAATACCATACATAATTTTTTCCTAGGCCGAACGGTCCCGGTGCCCCGGTTGTAACCGTTCGAGGGAAGCCGCACCCATGCACGGGCCATCTAAGTCTATTGACCATGCAATATGCGTCATACCAAACAAGTCATATCATTCCAACCAATCTCATGTTCCATAAATATAATCCGTCATCACTACCAAAAGTTCCATTGACATTATGCTCCAACACATCCGTATTGATGCACGATGTCCAACGGTTTTATACTTCTCGTATCTTATACCCAACGCATTCCATTCATAAGTTATTCGTATAACGACAGTTCCGCAGCAATTGTGCCACAACTGCATACCTCGATGCACGAAATATATCTTTTAATGTAACGACAGATTTCATAACATTGCACCACAACTTGCCCTATTTCGCTTACTTGGTCATTTTGTAGCTTCCGTGCGCAAATGCACACTTAACGCCATAATCAGTGTTCTAGGTCTAGTGTTTAATATTCTTGGAGTCGTGCACGTGCATGATGCACATCTTGATATTACCTTTCAATGTTCTACCACCACCTTCCTACCGTGACCCATAGATTTGATGTCCATCGTCCCAATTATTCAATGTTTCATGTTTTATCTTAATGTTTGACACACACTAAGACCTTTAACTGTTCGAGCCACGCTCGCTAACTTGTTAGCAACTTGCGCATATAAGGATACATTTTATTAGACGTGAAGGAGTATGGAGAGAGAGTCAAGAACCCGTCCACCATAAGCTGATACGCCTTGTCGTTTTGCCGAGCTGAAGTAACTCGATTTTCATAACTTGGTTGCATGGACAACTCTCATGACTTAGCCATTTCCTTGAACTATTCGACTTATTCGGCCTACCGTGCCTATGCCACAATCTGTTGCAAGACGACGATTTGGTTTTGCGTACACCTTAGTGAACAAGGCAAAATGTCGACCCCTTATGATTCAGCGTAAAAGCGTAGCCTACACACCAAATCAATCGAAGTCAATACTTTGTTCAAACCGAACTTATACATTGCCCTGATTCGCATGATACTTCATCGGGTCAACGCAACTCTTCAGTCAACGACTCATCGTAATGCACTTTGCGGAGCGGGGCATTACATGTATCAGTAGAACCAAAAGTTCTAATACGACTCTGTTGAGAACAAAATGCGAAAATCGTTTTCCATATCAAGAAGCTGCGAGAGAACCGAATAAAAAACACAAAATATTAATTGCCAAAGTCACAAAGAAACTACTTGAAGTAGAAAACTTGCATTTTTGCTCGATTCCCGATTAATATTAATATTTTTTGATTTTGTATTAATATTAATCACAAAATCATAAAATATGAACCGAGCAAAAACGCAAAATATTAATCGGCAAAAACGCAAAATATTAATATTAATCGCCAAATTAACAAAAATCCTTACAGACTCCTCATCGATTCAAAACATGGCACCACAACTACTTGAAGTGATTACAGACTCACGAATAACGAAGGCGACGAAAAACTTACCCAAAACGATCTCCTCTTCGAAGTAGCCATCAATCTCCTTTCTCTCTCTTCAAAAGTTGTCCCTTGTTACATGAATTAGGGTTATAAAATACCTAAACATATACCCCTTTATCTCGCAACAAATCTGGACTACTTGATTTGATCCAATGTTGTATAAAACATCTCAAATTCCGCACAGTCCCGAGAGAACCGAACTCGGACATAGTTCAGTTTTTTCGAGCCAACAGATCGAGCAACGCGTTGTCCCCTGGCGACCGAACTCGGACCGAGTCCACTGGCTTTGGGCATCAGCTCCTGCTCCGATTTTTCGAGTTTCTCCAATACTCAGAATGGAACTCGTGGCACTCCCAGAACTTCTCTGACACACAGATGATACTTGTAGCATTCCAAAGTTTTTTCACATAGGTTGAAAATCCCACCGAACCCCAACACTCTTTTTGTCGTTCTCTTTTGTCCTCCCATCTTAAGGTGGATTTAAATAAGAATAAGATTGGACACAAATCAACTGTTCTTTCATACCTCATTAATTTTTAATGCCATCTGGTTGTAAATTGAAGGAAGAAAGAAAAATGATTTGCACTTCAAAGTTATAATGACGGAATATTATGTTGCAAATTTACGATATACTTGAAGTAGATAAGATGCAATTGGCACAAGTAATATATCATCAGTAGCATGCATGCCATATGTTATAACGCTTGTTTATTTAGTGCTTGCACGGAAAGCCTTCTCAATGGTCTTTAGCAGCCTCAGTAGCCAATGCCTGCATTTGAGTGTCAAGCACAGATTTTGTCCATCCCTGGATTGGCTGGCCAGCAATGGCCGACCACTCAACCATGCAGCTATCCTCTCCGACTGGAACCACTTTCAGCGTGCTGGTGATTTTTTCGAGACCGCAGTCGTTCTCCCCAATCTCATAAGTGTAGCTCCTTACTTTGTGGTCCATGTTCACCAGACGGTCCTTAAACCAGTGAGTCTGCGGGGGAGCCGTTCATCGAAAAGGTGATCTGGCGCAATCCGCCGTCGACCTTCTGGGATGCGGACGTTATGGAAGGAAATATATTGTGGATGCCGTAGTAATCACTGACGAGGGACCATGCTTGGTCTGGTTTGACTCCCTGAAGCTTGGAGGAGCGGACTGTGATCTCCCATTTCTGTAGCTGCTGCGGCTTCACCTGCTGCATCGTTAACAAAATCAATTGTTTCTAGTAGCAGCTAGAAGAAGCAGCTCCTAATCTCTTGGTTCCCGAGTGATGTATTCGTCCTCTTATATAGTAGTCGGGAAAGAATATCTTCTGTGAATACAATCAACGTACCACTTGCTGCTGGAATATTTTAATTTTAATTTTTGGGAAAGCAAGAACCCTAATATATTGAGCGCGAAAGCAAGGCATGAAGATGGCCGGCCGGGAACATATGTCCATAGAGGTTAGATGTTCTCATATATACCACAAGACATGAGGATGGCCGGGACCATAGGTTCATAGACGTTGATGTTCTCGGACCACTTCGCTTTTATATTTATTGTGATCCATGTTTAGCTTCTTCTTCTTTTTTATTCGATTCTTTTTTCTTTTACTTTTTTTGTTTTTTGTTTTTGTTTTTTTGCGACACGGACTCAAATATTATTCAGAAACTTGCCGGCCATATCCTTGAGTATATGTACCTAAAGAGTAAAGCTATGGGGACATACTTTTCTTGACACACTCTATATGTTATTTCCGAGGCGTAATTTTCGATGGAAAATAGAGAAACAAAACAGATGTCACAATAGCAACAACGTTTCGTAGCAACACTTCAAAGAAGGTGCACAACAAAGATCCTTGGAGGATTCTGGGTAACGAAAATTTAAAAAGATTTCGTTACAACAGCAAACAAAAGTAGAACTTCTTTTAGGAAGGTACAAATCGAGTAGCTAGTAGCAGTAGCGACGAAAGCCCACAAGAAGTATCTGATTAGATCAGAGAAGAAGAAAGAGAAAGGCTGCTTTGCTGGGGTGATAAGATCACTGTCGCTCAAAGCAAGATTCACCTATATACGATCCGCTTCCAGGAACCAGCAAGTTCTAGAGAACTTCTGGAACGCTCGTCAGTCAATATTTGAGACTTGAACGGGCTTCCTGGACTTTACGAACTTCTTCAACTCTCTTCTTGGTGCATCTTTCAAAGGAGGCCAAGGGGCTCCATTTATAGAGTGGAGTGAGACTTCACCTCTTCTCCTATCCGATGTGGGACTAAAATACCAATACTCAAAAATAGAGTTTGATATTTTAGATCATTCCACAATCAGCATAGAAGTGTGCCAGTCCACGCCTAACCCTCGAACACTCTCGTGCATGCACGAGACATCCTGGAGTCTGTATCCGAGTCCGAGTCCGCGCAACAAAACTCAACTTACATCTTGGTTGGAATTAATCCTTTTTCATTCTAGAAAAATACTCCCACGTGACACACAGTTTGTGCCCCACCACACCTCATATGCACACCTCAACACAAGCAATGCATTATATTGAGATACTCACTATTTGGTGTAGCCGATGTGGGACTATCTTTTCTAGTCCAAAGGCAAAAATACCAACAATTTCCCACATATCTCAATATATGGGTTGAGCGTTCGCCACAGTGACTGTCCATCATGCATTAGGAGAGATGTCGCTACGACTTGAATCTTTCCGCATAGGTTAAATAATAGCATGATATAAGAAGAAACTAAGCCTTGAATTCTGCACCATAACTGTATTTCTTCCTACTCACATAATGACATCAACTGTGCTTCTGGCTGCACATTAAAGACCTTGTGCCAGTCTGGTTTCAGTGTATAATTTTTGGACGTCTACAAGTTTACACTCAAGAGACGGCCTAATATCTCTGTCCATACACTATAGGTGAGTTCTTTATAAAGAGTCATGGCATGAAGCATTGTGCTTCTTTGCGGTGCTATGCCGCTATGACATGGCTTAAAGTCGAGGCTTTACCCCACCTGGATACCTCATCGTAGTGTCATACTACTGTAGCATGAGGTCACAAACCTCTTTGTAGCTAGTGCCAAACTACCCAGCATGAAGCCTTGCGCTTCCGTACGGTGTTACACCGCTATGACATGGCTTGCGAAGCCGAGGCTTTACCCTAGCTGGTACCTCTTCGTAGTGTCATACCATTGTAACATGAGGACATCGTCCTCTTTGTAGTGCTGTCTACCTCTCTTTATTACGATTATCATACAGCATTAGGCTACCTGTATATTTGCGGTGCTACTCCACTGTAACTTGGCTCACAAATCTGAGGCATTACCCCTAACCAAGAACCTCATGGTGGAATCATCCTACTATAGCATGGAGCTATACTCCTTGTAGTGTTGCGCTACCGTACTTCCTGTAAAGCACTCCAGGCATTCACTTTGCCTGAGAACTCATTAAGGTTTTTAAGCCAACCTTCCCACAGGATCCGTTTTCGCAGAAAACAACAGTAGACAACAGTGGTTGTAGGTCCGTAACCTCTCCATGCTACAGAGGACAAGTACCTACCGTTCCTGATATTCTTCCGGTTAATAGTCCTCCATTGAACCAAAAGCTAGATGCCTAGTAGATTTCTCTTTGAACTAATAGCATAAAACTTTATGTTAGGAATGTAATAACACAATATCAGAATGCCTTCAAGCCCATTTTACAAGCTGTGTCATCGACCAGCTGACGCTTGAGGCCCTTGGTGAACAGATCCGCCAGGTTCTCCTGACTCTGAACATCATTCACTGCAATAACACCCCTCTTGATGAGATCGCGTATTGCCTTGTGCTTCAACTGCATAGTCCTCTTCTTCCCGTTGAAGAGGTCATTTGATGCCACCGTCGCAGTTGCCTTGTTGTCGCAGTATATCGGTATCGCCGATATTTGCGTTCCAACCAATGGAAGATCATACATGAGCTTCCAAAGCCATTCTGCTTCCTCCACTGCGATATCAAGTGCAAAGAACTCAGATTCCATGGATGACCGTGAGAGCATAGTCTGCTTCTTCGATTTCCACAATATAGCAGCTCCACCTATTGTGAAAATGTATCCACCTGTGGACCTCTCGCTCTCCACATCTGAGCAACAGCTGGCATCACTGAAGCCTTCCACTACCGGCAGATCTCTGCTGTAGTGCAGTACATATATCTGAGTTTCTTGAGATATCTCATAACCCATTTTACAGCTTTCCAGTGCTCAATGCCTGGGTTGGTCGTGAAACGACTCAGCATTCCCACAGCGAAAGCAATGTTAGGTCTTGTGGCAGTTGTAGATTACATCAAACTCTCGATTACGCTTGCATACTCCAGCTGCCTGACGCTTTCCCCTGAATTAAGCTTCAGCTTCAAATCACACCTGTAAAGCATATCGAGCCCTGGAAGATTCTGATACCCGTAACGAGTGATCATCTTCTCAACATAATGAGACTGTGACAGCACTAGTCCATTGTCTGTCCGGATGATCTTGAGTCCCAAGATAACATCAGCATCCCCCAAGTCCTTCATACTGAACTTCGTCGAGAGGAACTTCTTTCTTTCCGTGACACAACTTATATCCATAGCTAGGATTAGCATGTCATCCACGTATAGACAAACGATGACTCCTCTTCCGTCAACAAACTTCGTATAGACACACTTGTGTGTTTCACTGACCCTATAGCCATTTGACCTTATGACTTTGTCAAACTTCTCATGCCATATTTTGGGAGCTTGCTTTAAACCGTACAGAGATTTCACCAACTTGCAGACTTTGTCTTCAAGACCTTTGACGACAAACCCATCTGGCTATTGCATGTAGATCTCTTCGTTCAGCTCGCCATTCAGAAATGCCGTTTTTACATCCATCTGATGTATCACCATCTTATGTATCGCTGCGAGAGCAGTCAACATTCCGATGGTGGTCATCTGAGCTACTGGAGCATACGTGTCAAAGTTGAACTTGTCAATGGTTCCATCAGCTTTTATCTTCTTCTTGAAGATCCACTTGCATCTGATAGGTTTTGCTCCTTCAGGTAGATCAACCAACACCCAAGTGTTATTGGAGATGATTGATTGTCTATCGCCTCCTTCCAGAAAATAGTATCTCTCTTCATCGCCTCATCATAGGTAAGTGGATCTGCTTCCACATGATAGGTGATGAAGTCATCTCCTAAGTTCTTCGGCCTCCTCGCTCGCTTCGATGATGGCTCAACGAGTTCTGGTTCAATCGTTGTCTCCTCAGCAACAACTTCATCTTGGACAACTGGCTCATTGAAGATCTCAGTCTCCTTTGTACCTTCATCATTCTCCGGAATGTCCGTTAGAATAATGTTCTTGTGCCTTGCAAACTTATCTTCAAAATATTCAGCATCGTGAGATTCGATGATATGATTTGACTCAATATCAAGAAATCTCCGAGCATCACTCTTCTTGGCATACCCCAAGAAGATCTTCTTCGTAGTCCTTGTCCCCAGCTTCTGAATCTTTAGATCTGGGAGCTTCACATAAGCCAGTCACTCCCACACTCGAATGACATTCAAGTTAGGTCTAACTTTGAACCAGAGTTCATGAGGAGTACACGTCCGAAGTTGCATATGGCACTCTATTTAGAATAAAAGTGGTCGTCAATGCAGCTTCTCTCCAGTAGCATTTAGGAAGACCCGCAGTTAGCAGCATTGAGTTCATCATTTCTGTCAACGTTCTGTTCTTCCTCTCCGTTACTCCGTTAGATTGAGGAGAATACGGAGTAGTAGTCTCATTGATGATTCCATGTTCTTTGCAGAACGATACGAGTTTATGAGACCTATACTCTACATCTCAATCACTTCTGAGTAGTTGTAGATCGGTTTAACGTTCAGCTTCAGCCCTGACGTCTTTGAACTACTCGAATGCTGCATCCTTCTACTTGAGAAGTCATGCGAATGTGCACTTCGAGAAACACTTCGAACCTGCCTCTGTGGAGAATTGATAAAAGTTACAGATATTTGAGTGTATTAACTCCAGATGATCATTACTTTAGTTCAATCATCTGAGCAGCTTCCCAACAGTCTTGTATCTACACAGACCTTAAATTCCTTCACCTTTTTACCCCCACATTCTGAAGATAAGGTCCCGGTAGGATAGCTTGAGCCTACTTCTATCATAGAACAACTCACAGTCCATTCAAGGAAGTAACTTCATCGCCATCAGCAGAAGTTCGAACATTCCTTCAGCACCGAACATCTTTTCGAAGTATGTTTCTCGCCAAGAAATTACCATATGGCTAGTACAAATGTCCATCTTTCAAGTCTGTATCAGATAACAGACTTCCTGAGATCGGATCTTCGAAAATCTCTAGTACATGTAATACGCATTCCAGTGTCCTTGTTGGTGGTTCATAACCACTGTCTCGATCTTCAGATATTCTGCTAGGTACATGTTCGCTATCGAGACCTTCGTTATAACATGGCTCATCTTTGGTGAACAGCTCTTTCGAGAGCACATGTGGTCAGATGTACTAGTGTCATACCACTAGTCAACTACCACGCTAGATAACTCAACCTGTACAACAATAGCAACCAAGTTAAGTAATCAAAATAACCAAGTTTACACTACACCAAAATAGGGATTTCCTAACACAGTTCTTTTAATTACTAACAGTTTTTTACTGTTACAAATTACTAACAGTTAAAACCGTTACTAAATAACAAAAGTGTTAGTAAAAATAGAAAAAAATGAATTGTAATATTAGTAACGTATATTAATGATTTGTAACAATTAAAACCGTTAGAAAATTTAATAAAGTTAAAAATAAAATTAAAAAAAGCATCACATGCTTTTCACGTGCTACAAGAAAGCATTATCAGTCTTCTGGGTTAAAACTTTTCATTTCCAATTCCTGAGCCCTTAATCTCTCTCTCCTTTTCGTCCTCTCCTCCTCTCGTCTCTACATATGTGGCGAATGGCGACTGGTAATCTCTCGCTCTCTCCTTCCCTTCTTCTTCTTCTTTCACTTTTCCTTTCTTTCTCATACAGTCGCTCCTTGATTCCATCTTCTCAATGAAAATAAGGATTAGGTTTAGGGCTTGGGAAGGAGGATGTCGGTGGAAAATACCAATGAGGAGCAGAGCAATATTTTCGTCAGCGGCTCCGAGACATCTGAGACATCCTCCGACTTCTCTAGCCTCAATAGTTTCACTGCCGTAGCGGCGGTGGCTGCGATATATCCAATATTTTCGTGCAATTTTGTTATTTTACATTTGAAATTTTCTTTGAGCCTTGTTTTTATTGTTGCTATGTGAACCTGTCTATTTTTTTGGGCAAGGAGTATTTCTGATTATGCTCATAGTGCAGGCTCTTGCAGATAGTATGGCTGTGCAAGGGAACATTGCAACAGACTCGCTTGCTTCCAGTTCATGGGAAGAGGTAGTATTTTGTAATGTTCATCTACTTTTAGCTAGAAGTTAAGTGTTCTGGAATATAAAGGTTACTTGTTCTTTTACAAACCAGATTTCTCCAACCAACACACTGATCACCCCAGTTCATTGCAAGTCTTTGTGGAGACAATTTAAAACAAAATCAGAGTACACAGTGGCGCAAGCAATGTCTGCACAGGTGAAGATCCGTATCAGTTGAGATTTTCTTAAATTTCCATAGTATTTTTAGTCCATTTTAACTATTAGTAGGAACTTGTAGATTGATCTGTAAATTTCTAATTATTGTTAGCAATTTCATCACAGATGAGGACATGGTTTATATCGAGTATAAGGACAATCAGTGATCATATCACAGATCATTTCTGTAGAATCTTAACTAGGCTAATTTGAACTATATATCTATCACATCACGATCTAGCACCTAAATAATCTATACTAATCAAGTTAGTAGTGTAGATTCGGAAATTGTAAGTCCTGGGCTCGAATATGAATGAAGTTGTACCAAGTCCCGAGCATATATTTGTGGCAAACAAGATTATTAAATAATTGTACATAAACTTTACATACTATGGGTTCAGCTTGCGTGTGAAGGATCCAATTTTCCATGCTTCGGTTTTTCCCACTTGGTAATTTAGGAGTGTAGACCTGGAAATTATAAATATCTAGTTATATTTGAGTGGTAAATCTAACAAGTTCCCATTAGGTAATTCCACGAATCTACCCCTCTAAAGGATCTACTGTATACACAGGGCTAAAAAAATGAATGTTATGGATATATCTTAATTAATGATTTATTCAGGCAAGAAATTGGCAGGCAAATCAAATTTGTCTGGTGATGTGGTAAATTACTGAATTTGGTTTATTTCTCCATTATTAAAACGACTATGATTAGACGATAATAATTAATCTAAACAAATGACCAATTATGATCCTTGTTCCTACAAGTACGTGTCACGTTATCTAAACAATCCAACAGTACAAAAGGCCCTTCATGCTCATCTAATTTCCTAACCATGGGAATTTTGCAGGTATTCCTCACACCATCTTTATGAACTGTGTTAATTTTCTCCTACACTATTCAGAAATATAACTAATACCTTTTTTTTTTGGTTTTTCAAGTAATCGAATATTGGAGATGTATAAGTATGGGCCTAATACAATGTTACCTACCATCAAGTTCCTTATGGACAATGGAGTACGTACCTGGCTCTACAGGTAAAGTTCAAGAAAATGTTTTTTAGGGTCTACAAAGCCCAAATATTTATGCTTATACTTTGTTACTTTAATTTGCAGTGGTGATATAGATGTTTATTTTTCGACAATATCTACGAGGTATTTCATCAAATCGCTTGGACTGAATGTAACGCAACCTTGGCGTCCATGGCATGTCAACAATGAGGTAATTAATACCACATATATCTTATCTTCTACTTGCAGTTCATGTTGATCCATTGTTAAATTAACTTGACATATTGTGAATATCAACGGTACAAGGTTTCCTTCTACATTTTGATCATTTACTGCAAATTTAGTGTGCATATCATATAGTTGCTGTTCAACTTGGAAGTTATTAAGCTTCATGTTTTGATCCAACCACTGTACTGCATTTCCAATTTTTTTATTATAAGGGCTTCTTTTCTTTTCTTTCTCAGTATCACTATAGCTGTTTAGTAGAACATGTGATGTTCCAGTTCAACTATGTTTCAGTGACATGTTCTTCTTTTTCCAAAGTGAGTGTCAACAACTATTAGAGTTGATCCATGGTGTGGTTTCAGTGACTTGTTCTTCAAGAAATTTTTCTCTGTTTTGTACCGGCCACCATTTCTGATTTATTCTATCTTCAACACATTAACAATGTCATTTGTATCATTACCATTTCTAAATTTTTGTGCTAATGGTAAATGTGTAGTGTGTTACCTGCCACTGATTTATTCTCTCACCACATCAGCAATGTCATTTAAATCATTACTATTTCCAAGTATTTATGGCTACGGTAATTGTGTAGGGTGTTTTGGATGGGAAGTATGATGACCTTTCGGAGCAGTCATTTTACGTGGTTGGCGGGATCGAGGAAGTCATTGCCAAAGGTTGAAAAGATTGCAAAGGAACATGAGCCAAAGTTAACTTCTATCTGATTGTCTAGTTTTGTAATTGAATTATTGGAATAAATAAATATAATATCTTCTGTCTTGTTATGTCCCTCTTTTATAACTAGTCAGTAATGAAATTTGCTTACTATTGTGATATTGTCTAAGTGACAAAATTGTGTCAGATCTACTTGAATGGAACAATGTTGATCGTAATTTTGTTTCTATTTTTGATATGATATAAATTTTGTCTATGTTTATGTGCATGAAGCAACTAAATTTGATTCTTAGGCTCAATAGAGCCATAATTTTTTAAAAAAATTTTATCCATTCCTAACGGTTTTAACTGTTAGAAAATTTTCCCTTTCCTAATGGCAAAATAATGTTAGAAAAATAAATTTTCTAATGGTTTTTTACCGTTAGGAAATTTATTTTGCCACCGGTTTATTACCGTTAGGAAATTTATTTTCCTAACAATTTTTTACCGTTAGGAAAATTTCCAACGCCATACTACCAACGGCAAAAAACTGTTAGTAATAATTTTTCTAACGCTTATAGTCATTAGGAAATGACAGTTTTGGTGTAGTGTTGTCACTACAAGAGTGAATGCAAATCCAAGTCCAAACCAAAATAGCAGGTATGGCTAATTAGCCATACCTGCTATTTTGGTTTGGACTTGGATTTGCATTCACTCTTGTAGTGGCCATTCTTGTCACAGTTGAAGCAAGTCACGTAGGACTTGGACTTCTGTTGCTTGAACGATGGACCGTTCACTTTCACATTAATGGAGTCCTTCTTCTTGTGATGAGAAGCCACATGCTTTCCCTTAAATTCTCTTATCTGCACCAAGTTGGCCTTAGCCAGTTGTTCGGACAGAAAGTCCATCTACTGTTGAGATCGCATTTCGTCCTCAACGTGGATCTCTTGTAGAAGATCTTCCAAGCTAATGTCCAGCTTCTTCTGATGCATTCTAGCATATAAGTTGCTCCAACCAGCAGAAATTTTCGAGACTATCCCTCAAACGACAAACTTGTCGACGAGGGGCATCTTCTCGTCATCCAACTTCTGGCGCAACTTCAGGAATTCTTTCACTTGAGGTAGCATCGACATCTCGTCTTCGAAGGGCCACTTGTGGTACTTCTCGACGATGAAGATTTTGGACCTGTTCTCATCATCTTCATATAGCTTACCCAAAGAATCCCAGATCATTTTGGCCTTCACCTTCTTGGAATATGACTCTGCCAGAGAGTCTTCCATAGAATTGAGAATCAACAGTTTACATATGTTGTTTTCTCTCTTCCATTTGCTCTTCTTGACGAGTGCAGCAGCAATATCATCTACAGTTCCTCCTTCTGGAATCATCGGTTCATCCTCAATCAACACATGGTGTACGTCCACGAGTTGAAGATTAAGGGTGAACTTCCTCTTCCTGATTTGAAAATATTCTCTGTCGAATATCTCTAACTTGTTAAAGCTGGTATCGATGAGAGAAGCATGAGAGTTTTTCATCTTCTAATCTTACTTTGAGATTGTTATTCCCGAAGCGTAATTTTTGATGGAAAACAGAAAAATAAAACAGTTGTCTCAATAGCAACAACGTTTCGTAGCAACACTTCAAAGAAGGTGCACAACAGAGATCCTTGGAAGATTATGGGTAACAAAAATCTAAAGAGATTTTGTTACAACAGCAAACGAAAGTAGAGCTTCTTTTAGGAAGGTACAAATCGAGTTACTAGCAGCAGCAGGGATGAAAGCCCACAAGAAGTATCTAATTAGATCAGAGAAGAAGAGAAGGAAAGAAGAAGGAGAAAGGCTGCTTTGCTGGGGTGATAAGATCACCATTGCTCAAAGCAAGATTCGCCTATATACGATCCGCTTCCAGGAACCAGCAAGTTCTAGAGAACTTCGTTCTGGAATGATCGTCAGTAAATATTTGAGACTTGAACGGGCTTCTTGGACTTTACAGACTCTTTTAACTCTCTTCTTGGTGCATCTTTCAAAGGAGGCCAAGGGGCTCCATTTATAGAGTGGAGTGAGACTTCACCTCTTCTCCTATCCGATATGAGACTAAAATACCAATATTCAAAAATAGAGTTTGATATTTTAGATCATCCCATAATCAGCATATATAGAAGTGTGCCAGTCCACGCCTACTCACCGAACACTCCCGTGCATGCACGAGACATCCTGGAGTTCGTGTCCGAGTCCGAGTCCGCACAAAAAAAATCAACTTATATCTTGGTTGAAATTAATCCTTTTTTCTTTCTAGGAAAATACTCCCACATGACTCACACTTGTGCCCCACCACACTTCATGTGCACACCTCAACACAAGCAATGCATTATATTAAGATACTCACCATTTGGTGTAGCCGATGTGGGACTATATTTTCTAGTCCAAAGGCAAAAACACCAACACTATAGACATACTGATGTGACATTGCATTATTGGATGTCAATTATTACCTCCCTTTCAAGGCTTTCCTTGACATCCAATAATATAATGTTACATCAGTGTGGTCATGGAGTGTGACAAAAAAAGTGTCCCCATAATATTACTCGGTCCTGAATACATGATGGATGACAGAGAGCAACGAAATAGAGGGAAGATATATAGTAGTTTGAAACATCTAACACAACATGACAGTGAGCCGTGATATTAACATCTCTAGGGTCTCGTTTGGTTCGCAGAAGGGAATGGAAATAAAATCAATTTCCTTGGTATTTTGTTTTCTTTAGGAAAATACAATTTCTATTGATATTCATTTCCGATGTTTGAAAATGCCAAGGAAATTGGAAAAGAAAATGAATACTTCAAGGTTGGAAAGTGATTTCTTGCTTGGATCGATGAAATTATTTTCTTCTCTAATTTTTCTTCCATTGGAATTCACTTTACTTTCCACCTCAATTTCTTTAGGAAAGTAATGACTTTCTTTTTTCAACCCTTGATTTTGCGAACCAAACGAGGCCTAGGAGTAAAACGGAAACCAATCTAAGTGTTATTGGCAGCGAGACTTCTTCCTTCATAAATAGCGCACGCCATGGGGATTTTGAGGAAGGATTCTGGATGGCGTCCAAAATAACGTTGCAGTCACCTTCGATGATTGGGTCGATTTGGCCATTCTATTGTATAATTCGAAGGCAAGCCGGATGCAAAGAGCTTTTGATTCAATAGGTGTCCCTCCAAGTTGAAATGCCATGATCGCTCTATGAAAGGATCCTTTGTTGAGTAGGTCATATATTTAGATATTTTTACGTCCTGAAGATGTATCGACATCGACTCACTTTTTGGACCATAAGAAAGTTTTAACAAGACACCCACATCGGATTGATTATACATTTAGATATATTTTCACGTCCCAAAGATGTATCGACATCCATTCACTTTTTCGTCAATTATGATTTTTTTTCCACTTGGTTTTTCCAATCTAGATTTTGGTGAGGTCCATCTACATCAATACATCCTCATAAATTTGAGTCAACATGTTCTAAAAACTGATCATAATCATTACTGAAGACGGAACGATTTCATGATCATCCCTGATGATTGATTGATGTATATTTAATATTGCTAACTCAATGGTAACTGCCAAAAGCAGTATTTACTGCCATTGATTATGCAGTAGAGTGATGATTTGTAACAGCCATTCAAGTCCTTATATAAATTTATAGTAGCAATTCCTTTCATTTTCTCATTATCAAAAGAGATTTCTCTCTCTCTCTCTCTTCTTTCTCATATAGTCTCTAAGAACTCCTTAGCCTTTTGGACTGCAACAAGTTTAAGATTTGGTTCAAAGTTTGTCTCGTGTAACAGTCCCCCTTGAAACTACCATAGACCATAATTAATCGATTCAGCTCTCTGCGGCTATCGTCTTTCTTCATTTTAGCGTGCATAAATAGATGCAGGTCTTTCTGAAGTTATGAAGTGATGATTAGCATATCAAATCTTGAGCAGAACATAAGAAGAATCGGATCGATATATACACACTACGTACTCGGATTGTTCAAGATCACACGTTCAAAAGTCGCAAAACAAGCCCGATTCGACTTAAAAGACTGGTGACCCATCATGACTCACTCAGATGCCATGACTAAAAAGTACCACACCAGAATTTACAGAATTTGGGTGGTGGTAACCAAATTCATACACATAGCAAACTACAAGCGAAGTACGTATATATTTTATAGTATTATACATTCTTTGATGGCCCTTATTGCAATCAGTACTTACCCACACTACAGAACACATTGTTCATGCAGTTACGGGCCAATGTTACACCATTTAGGGTTTTGATTGCAGTACGCCACGGCATCGGTGCGGTGGTGACTGCCAGTAGTAGCTCCATCGGTTGAAACCATTCCGGCTTCTGCGGTTCCATAACCATCCCCTACCCCTTCCGAGTTGGAGCCAGCGGCAAGCTTCTGATCAAAGACGTCGTCAGTACGTTCAACTAGCGGGACTCTCCCAGCTGCTATCGCCATCAAAGCGAAGGTTGCAAGCACAAGTAAGGTCATCCCCTTCATAGCTAATAACAATATATTATATATAAAACTGTAAGTAAGCTAGCTAAGGGAGAGTAGTCTAGGCTTGGATATCATATAGAACTTGTAGATCATAGCACTTAAATATACTCTCAGGTGCTGCTACATAGACACATATATGGAAAGTGAGATTATCATAATATATTGCTAGTGGTTGGAAAAGCTAGTAATGGAATGGTAGACACAAGATATCATTCTATAATCCATTATAAACTAAATAATTAATTTTTATATGAAAGTGGAGATCCGACCATTTTAGTGGAGGGACAGTGTTATTCGATTATAAGAAGAAAGTCAAAGCTTTTGTGAATAAGAGTTTAGTGTATAGATACTGTTAGAATTTCTTCACTTTTTTCCTTTAAAAATCTTCAAACAAAATAAAATAATGTAAATGGTTACTGACCTCCGGGGAAGTCGTGCACGTAGCACTACCCTAAGAGTTAATCCGGATTTATGTGCAGACTTTATCCGAATTCTCCTAGTGGTAAAATCTCCGCTCCACCAGTATCTCGTAGTTGCACACAACGCCGAAAAAGTGACCCTTGACTTAGCTCTGCCCAGAGCAAAAAACCAAAGAACAGAAATTGGAGGAGACGAGAATTTGGGAGACTTTGAGAAATATTTTCGGTGTAAAAAGAAACATTGAGATGAGCCTCAACATATAGGTTGTTCTCCAACGATTAGGGAATAATGGAGAATGAAGGCTAATAAATTCAGTCAATAAAAACTGAACGTTATAAATAAAAAATAAATGAAAAACATGTGATACATTGAATCTGGATAGAAGTTAGTGTGTCAAGCGTTACAAATTTAATGAGTTTGTAACAGTAAAAAGTAAATGAGGAGGAGCAAAAAGATTTTTAGGGATGTGGGACTATTGTATATTAGGATGTTGAGCTTTTGGTTCTACACAGCATATAGCAGCTCCTTAACACGGAATAGATCAAGAAAGAAAAAATAAGAAAGGAGTAAGAGTATTTCTGGACAGTTGTATACTACGCATAAATGAGATGGACTACAACATTGAATCTCACGTAGTGATTATAGTCTTTATCTGAAGAAGAGCTTGATAGACTATGCCTTGAATCAACCTTCTTGAACCAAATTTAGAAAATAGCACATATAGTACGCTAGAGGTACTTGGGTCTATTGGATGGCGCATTTTTGGTTGGCCATGCGCACTTTTTAATATTCATGAGAGTTGTTTAGGATCGCATGTCCTATAGTCGCGGCCTTCACAACCTCTCATATAGGTAAGTACTCAAGGGTTGGTGATTGGAATCAACCATGTATATTATACTTGGACTTATTAAGAGTTAAAACTCACCCTATCCATATCACACAGGAACACTGTCACCATAGGGATGGAGTATCCATGTACTCATGCAGTCTCTTGGACATTTTATTTTTACAAGAATTTAATCTCAGTGTCAGTGTTCCATAATAGTCACCTAGTCCAGCTTGTTCCTACCCATTGAACCAGCTTCTTGGGATCTCTAGTCAGACTCGGTTGGGTTGCCACTGCTGGTGACTAAACTATAGGCTTAACCCAATCCCCCTCGATAATTCTAGGATTAATGTCCTAGGCAAACTCTTCGTCAAGAGATCTATAAGTTTTTTTTTTTTGACTTTTATAGTCAAGAACAATATTTTTGCCTTTTAGACTCATTTAATTTCTTGAAACGCAGTTACAGGTATCTGTTCATCTTAGAATTCACAAGATCATGGTTTAGGAGTTCTTTAGCATAATTTATAAAAATGAGAGGTACAAAAATATATAGATCAAATATATGCATAATAAGATGCTTGATCTATTCAGTTGCAATACTTCATGAAGTCAGAGCAAGAGTGAAAATTGGGCCTGGATCTATTAGATATATGTATTGTAAGATATCTGAGACATTCAGATTCAGCATATGCTATGTTTAAATATATCATTTCTAATTTTTTGATACTCTTAGCAAGATAGTTTGTATACATGATCCCAGAAGATTGTAGCTCTTGCTAGGATAAAAATATATTCAGTAGTGGATTTCACATCATGTAAATCAGTTATCTAATTGCATCTAAGTAACATTCTATGGTATCAGGGTGTCTAATATAATGAAGTTTGTAATTTAGAGTACCCTTAAGATATCCAATGAGTCCAATGTGACTGGTTTGGGTTACTAGAATATCTACTTAGTCTCCCAATAGCAAATGCAATATCAGGTCTGGTCCTATTTGTTATGTACATAAGGGACCCTATTATCTGTAAATATCTATGTTGTTCTATAGGAGATCCTTCATTCTTCTTTAGAACAATATTATTGTCATAAGGAGTAAGGACAGATTTTTTTTTTCTTAAAATACTCAAACTTTCTTAACATTTTCTCAATTGAATGTGCGAAGGATAGAGTATAACCCTCTTTGCATTTGGACACTTGCATTCCTAGGATCATGTTTGCTTCACCTAGATCTTTCATATCAAACTTGTTAGATAAATAATTCTTAGTGTTATTTATCAATTCCAGCAAATATCCTAGAATAAGGATATCATCAACACAAGCATAAGATAACATAACTTTTATTTGTATTTTTTTAATACAAATATTTGATATATTCATTTGGCACAAAGCCAAATTCTAGAATGACTTTGTCAATTTTGTTGTATCATTGCTTGGGAGCTTGCTTTAGGCCATAAAGAGATTTTACTAATCTACAAACTTTATTTTCTTGGCCTTTAGGTATGAAACCTTCAGGTTATTCCATATAGATCTGTTCCTCTAAATCATCATTTAGAAATATTTTATTAACATTAATTTAATGGATCAACATATCATGAATGCAAGCTAAGGATAGAAGGATTCTAATAGAAGTGATCCTAGCAACATGAGAGTAGGTATCAAAATAGTCTAATCCCTTTTTATGGGTAAAACCTTTGGCTACTAATCTAGATTTTGTAAACCCCCTAAATTTTTACTACGATTTTTTTATTATTATAAACTTGGTATTATTTTATTTTTTTTGGTATTTGAACGCGTCGCATACGAGGTTGCATTATTCGTAATCGTGCGTCGCGTGCGAATTTGCGAGATGGCATATATCTTTATACACAAATATTTTATTGAAGGATTTCTTCATATAGAAAATAAGTATTTTATTTTAATTTACTACGTCGCGTCGAGATTGCCAAACCATTATTTGTTTATTTATTTATAAAGAAGGCCATTTTATTTTATGGTACAAATATGAGTAATAATTTAGAAAACTATTGTTTTATGTCAATACATACTATTTGTGTGCAAGTGACATAAAATTTATTTCATTGTCCACTTTGATTTTTTTCGAAAACTAGTTATAATTGTTTTACTTATTTATAAAAAATGTATTTCAAATATTTAAAGTTTTATTGTGAATTTAGAAATTATTTATTAATATATTTTTATTATTTATAAAGTTATTTTGAAAATAGTTTGATTTAATATTTAATTAATTGTGATGATTTAAATTGGAAAAGATTATATTGGCTTTATTTTAAATAGCTTTAAATTAAAAATAGGTTCTATCTAGATTTGCCAATACTTGATATGCTTAGAAGTCGGCTCAGCGTGCTTTCAAATGACACTCGATCTTTCGTTTCCGTGGCTTGAGAGAAAGAAGTTGGCTTAGGTTGCTAAGTTGTCCCGACACTTGAAATAGCCTAAGTCACAGGCGCCGCCTGCGTGAATGCTTGATAAAGCATGCACGGTTCCGTCGTTTTGCCCCAACACTCGAATCAGCCTAAGTCATAGGCGTCGCCCGCATGAATGCTTAATAAAGCATGCACGGTCCTGTCCCATAAGGCTTGGCATAGCCTTTGCACGTCCCGTGGTTTAAGTCGTCTTACACGGCTCGTTGGCTTAAGTCTAGGCACTCGAGAACTTGGTTGTTCAAGTCGACCCCTTGCATAGCACGTTCCCTCGACGCGTAGCTTGGCGTAGCCGTTGCTCGTCGAGTCGCTGCCCGAATAAGTTAGACAAGAGTTATGTTGGGTCATCGAAGCCATTTCTAGCACTGTCCCGCTCTAGCTGCGGTTGTCAGGTCGCGTAGTCCCTTGAGAACAAAGCTCGTCGTATAAAGTATATGACTTGAGCGATAGCGTCGCCTATAGAACCACGTCTTGTCGTCGAGATCGGTCCCGCTACTTGGGAGTCTTGTTAAAAGTCTTGATAAGGAAGTGCACGAGATCGGTCCTGCTACTTGGGAGTCTCGATAGAAAGAAGGAAAGCATGGTCATGTTAAGGAAGGATTGGAAGATCGAGTCGAGTCTTGCATGGTCTTTGGACAACTTGTCGACAAGGTAAAGTTTCCTCGAACGGTTGCCTAGGCCAAGGGACTGATTCGGCCCGGGAGGAACGAGTGAGGCTCAAGGTAGGATGCTGGATGACCGCATGGGAGACTTCGGCGCCTCCGGGCTAGCTACCCGTGTAGGGACGAGCCGATATCCCACGAGTCGAGATCCAAGATAGCTTGACATTGCTAGTGACCACCTCATGTAGATGTGTCGGCAAGAGCGGCAATCCGCGTATTTGCCTTTGGATAGCGTCAAGTACTAGCACGACGTCGGGTGAATTATGAGACAATCTAGCACGACATGTATCAAGTCAGTAAGATGTAATCCCGTTAGTGCCAGCCTGGTATTAGAGCACGACTTTACGTCCTTGGACTTCACGTCGAATTTTTTAGTTTTGAAAGCTAAAAATAAGTCTAAATATTTTTAAAAGCTCGTTGTTGGGAAAATAAGTGTGCACTATCTCTCGATTGTCCCTCGACATTTCCATACAATAAGTCTAAATATTTTTAAAAGCTCGTGCAAGTGTTCAATCGAACGCATCGATAGGCCATCGTCGGACACATTGGTAGGCCTTTGTGCCGAACGGTGTCAAACTTGTCTCGAATGAAAACACGTGCTAAAGTTATAAAAGTCGCGTGCGTGCCCGAATAGTCCTACGTCGACATTAGCGAAGGGGAATGACACCGCCAACCGTACAACACCACCACCAAAATACATCACCACAACACCACCACAACCCGACACTGCCCAACCACGGCCACCTCCGGCCGACATACCGCCCCAAATTAAAACACAACCACCACCATCGGCCATGAAAGTAGAAGGAGGAAGCCCTAACCTGTGCTCGCCGCCGTTGACCGTCTCTCCCACTGGCGAGCGCGTCCGCCCCTCCTCTTCGGCATCCACCGTCGCTGGCCGTACGAACCGCCAAACTCGTCGACCGACGACCAGAGTTCCGAACCGCTGCAAGTCCCATCCCACAGTCTGACACTCGATCGTGTGGACCGGCCGGATCCCGACCACGGCCATCTTCCCCAACGGTGCCAGCACGTCGACCGCTGTGCCTCCGCCTTCCCGAGCGCCCTCGTGCCGCTACACCTGGGCGCGGCATCACTGGTCTTCTCTATGCCGTCCCCGCGGCCGACGCCCTCTGGTGGCCCTTGCCACTCCCGTCCTCCGTCTCTCTCAGACTCCCCCTCTATTCACTATCACACGAAATTTTTTTCTTTCTTTTTCTTTCACCTACTCTCTCTTTCTCTCTTACTTTAAATTCAAACAAAACTTTTGACATTCGAGAAAGAAGCAACAGAATTTCTGCTGTAGGTGATTATTAGGATTATTATTTTATTTTATTACTATTAGGATTAATATCGTTCTATTACTGTAGATGATTGTAGAAGCATAAAAATTTTAGCATTCTTGACAACCATGCGCCCAAGCCAGGGAGTCATATGCGCCCAAGCCAGGGAGGCATATACGTCCAAGCCAGGACAGCCCACATGTGCCCAAGTCACCAGAGCAAGCTATGCACCCATACGCCCATTCTGGACTCCTCTAGAAAGGGGCGCATAGCCCTATTTCAGGCTATGCGCCCGAGTCAGGACAACCCCCAACTCAGTCAACACCCACGATTAATCATGCAACGAAGCATACGACCATGTCAGTCTTTACGAGCAGTCATGCACCGGAGCATGCGGCCGCGTCAACCCTATGATCAACCCACGATCACGCAGTCTGTATGTGCCTACACTATGCGCCCACATGAAAATTAGTGTATTTTCTCATATGGGCGCATAACATCATTCTAGCACAAAAATGACTATAAAAAGGGGTGACATACCTCTTCAAAGCACAAAACGGAGAGCATTTCAACCCAATTGCTGTCCTTCTTGCCAGTGAGTCGAGAGTTAGCAATTTTCTTATATTTTCTTCCATTTTTGTAGTCGAAGTGTCAACGGAGTAAAGGAGCAAATGCCGCTCGATCTCCATCGTCCTATTCTCCAGAATTCTTTTTGTACTCGAGGATCCTCAACGCAAGATCTCTCAGGCGTACTCGATTTGTGGTACCTTGTGCCAATAAAAAAAGACAACTTTTCTTCTTCTTTTTTGTGTGTGTCCACAATGATGTTATTATTATGGGTTATTTTGTATAAGGGTACCAAGTTTTTTATATAATTAGGCTTTGGGTACTGGGTTTGTCCGTTTTAGACTTTGGGTACTGTAACTTTTTAGCGACACATTTTAGTGACGAACATTCGTAGTTAAAAGTCTTATTTTGTCACTAAAAGTCTACTTTTGTCACTAAAATGTGTCACTAAAAAAATTCGAGTACCCAAACTCTAAAACGGACAAATTCAGTACCCAAAGTCTAATTATATCAAAAACTTGGTACCCTTATACAAAATAATAATATTAACATTCTGTATAAAGTATAGTATTTAGTATAGGAATTAATCATATTATTAGTATGAATATTGTTATAAATGTACTATTATTACTATTATTGTTATTATTCTGTTTTATTAAATAAATAAATGATAATTTCCAAAAAAAAATTTGACAAAAACTCAATAGTCCCACAATAGTTTCCTAGATTTTTATTACTAAAATAGTCTAACTAATGAAAAGTTATGTTTCCTACAAAAATTTTATTTTGACAACCTTAGAGCATATTTAGCCTAAAATTGATTTTTGATTCCTCAATATTTATCTAGAAAAATATTTGACTAGTATAAATGTATTTTTTTTCCATATATACATATAAAGTATTTTTCAAGTATTTGCATAAACTTATTATAAAAAAATATTTTCAAAAAATTAGTATACGTATCTAACTCCAAATTCTCCTCGTTATCACCCTTGATCACGACTGATCGCACTTTTTTTATTCTTTCTAAACTTCGGACCCTTACACATCGACTCCGTCTATTGGACAAAATAGGACATCACGATCATCGCACCAAACCAGGACACACACCAGGCAAGATACCTTGCCTTATTTACTGTTTATAATTACATGCATCTCTATTTATTTGATTACTGCATATTTATTTTGCTTTCAGTTATTTTTCTATCTTGACTTTCAATATTTTGCTTTCAGTTATTTTGCTTTCAGTTATTTTTTGATAGTAACCCCTGGAAGGGAGAAGACAGTTAGATGTATGGGCTACCTAAATCCAAAAGCCGTAGTAACTACGTACTATGGTAGTCGTGTCGCGATGGTCACTAGCCTCGAGCTATGTGGACTGATGGGTCACGTAGGCCGCTAGCCTCGAGTTATGCCGGCTGATAGTATTGGTACTTGACGTGTGCGTGTTGTGAGTTGTTACCTTGTCCTGAGGAGTCAGCCTTTACCTGTCCATACATTGTGATGTCTTCTAAATTGCAAATTAGATTGGTTAGGTGACCTTAGTTAATGTCATGTCACACTTCGTTCTAGTCATGGCACGAGGCAATGTCACATCGCGGCATAGTGAGCTACCCTTTGTCCTTGTTTGGTTGTAGGGGTAGTCCACTATTTCGATGATGTGATATTGGGCCATGTTGTGGTTGGGACACTTTACTTTTATTTGTGACTTTATGGCATATTTTTTATTCAATAATTAAGACATGTTCTTCATGTATCTTGTTACGTTCCTCTAAGGACCTGGTGATCTCTCCAGGTGTGTGTCTTTGTGATGTTTCGCAGGTGCTGTAGCCAAGGCTATGTTTTACTCTCTTCCTCAGAGGTGATTGCACTTGGATCGCCTTCGCATCGCTCAAAAAATTCATTTGTTATGTATTTCTTCTATTTTTAGTTGGTAGTAGATTTGTCTCCGCCCAACGATTTGTAAATGATAATTAATGAGTTGATTTATAAATTCTTCATTCTTTATTTGTGGATGAAATTAGCATCGTGGTTTACTGCATTTTACAGCTTATGTATACATATGATGGTTCTATATATTGGAGTTTACTTCGTATGTATGCAGCTTGCATGTCGATGTACTTAGTTCTAAGTATTTTGGGACTGGAACGTTACAGCCTTGTATTTCTCTATGGTACCATCGACTCTATTTTTGAAGATCCACTTATAACCTATGGATTTACTACCTAAAGGTAGGTCTGCTAAAAATTGAGTACTATTCTTCATAATGGAGTTGTACTTATTGTTAATAGCTTCTTTTTAGAATGGGGCATCAAGAGAGGATATGACTTCTTCATAAGTTGAGGGATCATCCTCTATAAAAAATGTGAAGAATCCTTCTCCTAAATTTTTTCCAATCCTTTCTCTTTTACTCCTTCTACGTTCTATATCTTGTTTTAGTTGAGAACTTGATATTTGAACATGATAACTAGTAGATATAGTAAGAGAAGGGTTGGAGGAAGACGAAGAATTTCTATCCTTAAAGGGAAATATATTCTCAAAATAAACTGCATCTCTAGCTTCTATAATTGTATTATTAGAGATTACATTTACTTTAGAATAGGTTACAAGAAATTTATTAGCATTGCTATCTAGGGTATTTCCTATGAACACAACATCTACATTCTTAGGTCCAATCTTCCTCTTTTTGGGTTCAGGAATCTCTACCTTAGCTACATATCCCCAAACTTTGAGATAATTAATCCTCCGGGTTCGAAATTTTCATAACTCATATGATGTCTTATCATTAATCTTATTGGGTATCCTATTAAGGATATAGCAGGCTAACAACAAGGCTTCTCCCCAAAGATTATCAGCGATACTTGAGCTGAGAAGCATAACATTTACCATGTCTAACAGAGTGCGATTCTTCCTTTCAGCAACTCCGTTAGATTATGGTAAATAAGAAGCAGTTACCTCATAAATTATTCTATGTTCTTCACAGAAGTTAGTCATTTCATTTGAGATATACTCTCTACCACGATCAGATCTAAAAATCTTAATCTTTCTATCTAGCTGGTTCTCAGCTTTAGACTTATAAACTTTGAATCTGTCTAGAACTTCATCTTTGGTCTTAAAAAGGTAGGTGTAAAAATATTTTGAATGGTCATCTATAAAGGTGACAAAGTATTTCCGACCGCCTCGGGTTAAAACCCTATTGGAATCACAGACGTCATTATGGATGAGTTGTAGAAGTTCAAAATTTATATGGACAGATTTGAAAGCTAATCTAGTGTGTTTGGCTTGAACACAAATCTCACATTTGTGTTCATCGCCTATAGGAGTCCTAGGTATAAGATCTAAGTTCATCAGTCTTTCAAGAGATCCTAAATTCATATGACCTAATCTGCCATGTCAAACATTTGAGGATTTAATATTTGCAACAACCAAAGAAGAATTTGAAATTTTATTCATGGTACTTAAAATAAAAGGACCATCATTTACAAATCATTTTCCCATAAGTAAGTTATTTTTGGAAAAAAATACTTTATCAGCCTCCATTACAATCTTGTATCCTGGGGCTACAAGTAGAGATCCACTAACTAGGCTTCTTCTAACTGACAACACATGAAGCACGTCATGGAGAGGTAGAATTTTTTCTGATATCATCTTCAGATCTACTCTTTCTCTTCCTACAATCTGTGTCGTTGAGCCATCTCCTAAGGTCACACCTCCTCCACCGATTCCTGATAGTTTGAAAAACTAGAACGATCAAAAGAAACATGAATATTTGCTCCAGAATCCAACCACAAATCATCAAAATAGTAAGAAATGTTTATTATATGTTGATAGCTTACAGACCTGAAGGGACTAGAAGATCCATTCATAATCATGTTAGCCTCTAGCATGTTAGAGCCTTTCCCTTTGAAGGAGGTCTCCTTGATGATTAGGCTTGGGTTTACCATGGATTTCTATCGTGGTTACCTCAGCTTTGAAATCAGATCTAGCTATGGACTTTAACATAATCTGTTTTTGTTCTAAGTCTCCTTAGAACTTGAGAATATGATTCCAAAAGTCTACAAAATTTTATTTACTCAATAAAGATGGTTTGAGCTAAAAAGTAACGGTTTAAATAATTTAGTAATCTACCTTTAAAATTTTGGTGTTCATTTATTGATCAGGTTGGGTTAGCTGTAGGGACCGGAT
>JANAVB010043419.1:9221911-9487817 GCA_029216955.1 Iris pallida | reverse complement strand
ACCATTGAGTGGCACACTAGTGACATGTCGCAGTGGGCTCGAGTCGATCACCACCATATCTGGGTTGAAGGCTTCGAGTCAAGTTGAGTCCCTAATCATAATCGAGAAGTTATCGGTTACCATGGTAAGGGTTATAGTAGTTCTTTCCTACCTGAAAGTCTACCATAAAAATAGAGTACAAGGGGACGTGTTTGAATGGGACATGATATACCTAGATGAAGGTGACTCATCTAGATCTTGCATATGAAGTTTGTTAAAAGGTAACGGCTGGTCTCGTGCTCCGAAGATTAATTGACACGACCGGGGTCACAAATGATCTAGATAGAAAGTGGGAGTCTACTGGGCACTAATTATCACTCAATGGAATTATTCCGATCATCGGTAATCTTTACATATCCTAAATTTTAGGGCTTACAATCTACCCACCTTAGAAGCTAGGATTGGTTTTAGGAATAAAGAGGTTAGAAAAAAAATTCCAATGTCCGGATATTGTACCTTGACTCTTGTAAATGAAGAATAAGCACGGCGTAACGGAATATGGTAGATGTAGTCATCAATGATCATTCCTCATAAAGAGAAATAGGGTGTATAATAACACATGGTCGATAACATAGAGGAACTACCATCCATAGTGTACAAGAGTTATCGACGGGGTAACCAGCTCCAAGGCATGTCCCCTATGAAAGATTCTAACAACTGAGTCGTGAATCTCTAGTTGTGTCAACCTGTCAGACTATTGTCATAAGGGTTCTAGTGGTATGGGTTTGTAGTGATCATGCATTGTTGTGACAACAGGTATACATAATTTCACAGGTATTTAATCTATGGATTGGCTAAACAAGTGACTGTGGTGTTCCAACACTAGTTAGGTCTTAATATCAACATGTACATAACTAGAGTAATATTTGTTGGAACCAATCTCGGGAGGATGTCACGGTAAATGATTACCCTATTGTCCACTCATCTTATGTCTAACTGTGGGCTTCGGTCGAGGAAGGTTGGCTCAAGGCTTAAGGGTTGTTAGTTAAGGCAAGCTTCCAGCAAATAATTAGAGACTCGTAACCTTTGGTCTTAAAAGAATAGGTAGTCTCCTAGGTAGGCATTTTGACTAAGGGTAAAATCCTACTCACTCTTAAATTCGGATGGCTTGAAAGTCCCGATAACAGTTTGGGGTCGAGAGGAGAACGAGTAACTCGATCACATGGCTGGCTGACGATAACTACCCTTGTGTATACAACTACCATAGCCATGGGAATACGCGGTATCTCTCTCTACCACCACGAGCTTTCGTCTTTCCAAATCGGTGAAGGACAAAAACAATAAAGAATTCAAGGGAGACGTTACTGAATATAATTTCATGATTCAAAGGCGAACATATAATTCAAGAGGAATTGTCAAAGCAGTCGCGGATGAGATCCTAAATACCTATATATCTTCATCCACGTAGTGTAATTAAACGAAGAGCGAACCAAATGCATCATGGTTGATCAGACCATAATACACTGATTCTGATTTGACAAAAAGTTAGTGGGCGTCCCCAATAAACATATGTCTTGAATCAAGCTCGATAAACGAGTAAGCTTGCAAAAACTAGGCTATAATAGCAGCGTTGGTCAAGATAGTCAAAATACAAGTACGCGAGATTTTTAAAAGAAGGCACAAATAGTTCGAGTTTTGTGAGCATCAAACCTTACTCGGTGTTCTTGCTTATACAGTCTTCCTACTATCTTCTTATCCTCAAGGACTTAGTCAACCATGGGTTATGGACCTCTATATTCTATATTCTAGGTAAACCTATTAGCGTCAATCCATTTCCTCGTCGATAGATCACAAGGACTACGGAGTGCTAGATCGGGAGACATGTATCCAATCTCACAGAACTTCTACTATTATTGGCTTCGAATCTTATGGAATACACAGGGCACTGTCCTATCCTCTATAGTATCCGTAATTTGTATCACGTTTGTAGTCATTTCACCGAGGACTATGCCTCGTCCGTAAAATCGGGCTGTGGTAATCCTTGGTTTCGTAACTCAAATATGATACAAATCGAACATTACTTAACTCTATCCAATATTGGCTCAAGGATAACTACGATCAAGAGTGGACCACTAGTCATATCTATAGCAAAGTCTATAACCGATATTTTCCTAATCACCTTTCAACTCTAGGGGTCGTGTCTCGCCAGTGCGCTGCTGGCTGCAGTGAATCCCTAGTCTCCAAAATTTAAATAAATGGCGACAGTGCGCTGCTGTCCTGCCAGTATAAGTTAACTAACATTTTCGTAACTATATCTGTAAATAAATCCCTGAGCTTCTAGAGATTCAAATAAGTTGACTATGAAATAAGGCATAAATATTTGCCCTATCAACCCTTAAAATAAAAGATTGAGCGGGGAGGAAATACATGAAGACAAAAAGATACACAACATTCTAATATCTATTCCGTGTGTACTCAAGCCTTTGAGGAAAAACTTGAATCGAAACTAACTCGAGGTTCATCTATGGATAACATACAATAATAATTCTTAGGGCAAATAGGAACTAAGTAGGCAATTTGACTAAGATATGAGGATGATATCTAATGGCAAAGAGAAGGAATTGCACAATTTATCGAGATTAGATCATTATTTCTATGAAGCCTTGTCTCACCAAGTGAATAATCTATCCACATTGGATCGTGTCGCCAGACCAAGAGGTAATAGTGTACCTATGGGGATCTGACAGACTATCAACATTAATAACTCCTCATCTAAATTGTACGGCCTAGACTACCCATCGGTCAATTTGTGTAAGGGACTCCTAGTCCTAGTCATTCTCTTAAATTAAATTAATCCTTGTTCGTGAATGAGCATGTTCCAGTCGCAGGCTCGCAATAGTACAACTAACTTAAGTACTATCACGAGTTTGCAAGATTTGCGAAGTTCGACCTGCATGGGCCAGCACAAAAATTTGTCACGACCCGCACCCATTTTTTTATAACTAGTCTTTACATTGATTTATATATATATAAATAAATATATATATAAAATATATATATATATATATATATATATATATATATATATATATATATATATATATATATAAATATATGTATCTCTAAATATATTCATCTCTATATTCTGTATACCTCTGTATAAATATATATATCTCTAAATATATATATTTATCCTTCTCCATATAATATATATATATATATTTTTATTTATATATATATATATATATATATATATATATATATATATATCTATATAATATATATATATATATATATATATATATATAATTATATATATATTTATATATATATTTTTTTAAAAAAAATATATATATATATATACATATATATATATATATATATATATATATATATCTATATATATTCATATGAATACTAGTATGATAATATCCCTAAAATCTAAATAAAAAATAAAAACCAATATTATGTATTCCTACAGTAAGGCCTATTCTTATAAATATGAATATATATATATATTAATAACATTTATTTGATAATCAATAAATATAACCATTAATAATAATAATATCATGTATATAATAACCTCAATAAAATAATAATAAATATAACGAAATTCAATAAAATAATAATGGTGTGTATATACCATTATTCGCAGTCTAATCCTCCCAAAATGTACAAGGACTCAATTTATGCAAAGGTCGCTGAATATCACTAAAAACAATATTTATAATATTTAAAGTACGAGTACCTAGGAATACTCATTAAATCATTAAATGGAAAACAACTCACTCCTACCCCATTATGTCAACACGTATGTCACTAGCTGTATTCGCATGACTGCATGGGCTTGGGTCCTGGTCAAGTCCAGACTGGTTTGGTACAACCGGGTTCTCGAAAACTCAATAACATAATTAAATAATAAATAAAAACTTCGGTACGGGTTAAGTCGCAACTTGGCTTGGTTTTCCTAGTTAGGACACTCCTATGGCTCGACATTCCCCTACCATGGCTAAATACTAGTCAAAGCACGCCACTGTACTATCCATGCCATGATTCCTAGCCATTTAGTACTCCAAAACTCCATTATGGCTAAAATCCTCTACCGTAATAATTAACTAAATAATTATTTATAAAACTCTAAAAATCTCCATTTAATTCTAATAAATAAATAAAAATATTATCAAAATTCCGGAAAGAGGGGTTACATGAACCCACTCGTCTATACCGACTCTGATTGTTAGGGTAGGCATGCTTTAGAATTGTCTTTCTATTAGAACTAAATAAATTCAGTTCATATTTGATAGCCATCTTTGAGTAATAAAGCATACAGTGAAACATAACAGTTTATCATATTTCTTATCACGGTCGTGCTCGTCCCTGCATGAAAGCAGAGATTTACACCTGCATAAGACAATAGGTGACCATGCTACTATCTTATATGCGGTCATTGATGTTACACATCACGTGGGACTATCTCAACGGCATTTTGGCCCGCTCAGTCTAGGTTGCGAGCCTGACTGACGGTCCCACAATACATCAGTGCCGAAGCATGATTATTCATTCCTCCTAGGTCGATTCGATTCCGATGTTCCGGATATCGATTCGAAGAAAAATCAACTTGTGCACAAGCTGTCCATGACCATGCCAATGCGTGAACAGTTTAACATATGCAACAGTTTTGTATAGCGTGGACAGTATTGAACGACATTATCATTTTCTCCAACTCATGCAACGATTCATTTTTTCCAAAGCCGTACTCCCGATTTAGCATCCCGTAGGCACCAAATTGTCCGAGGTATCATAACCCACGATCGACGTTTCATATTATTTTGCAGCACGTGAAATAGTCTATCTTTTTACTAGAACCTTAAACTTTCTGGTTATGTGATAGACTTGTAGTTTCAGAGTGAATTACTCTAAATTGATACGTTTTTTTCCAAGTTCTTGAACTTAGTGGATTGGCATGCAATTAACTTGGCATCGTTCGATTTGAATGAATTCGATCGAGGCAAGGAATTAGTTTGCGGGACATAGTAGAAAAGAAGGGGCTGAATCATCCACCGATTACTTTGTTCGTGCCGTTCGTCGAAGCGCTTCGCAACGTCAAGATTTAGTTACGCAAGCTCCTGCAATGGCACCAACACTTTGTTAGAATTTCTTCTTTTCCCCTTGCTTTAAAATTTATAATTGTATCCATGAAAACGATGCGAAATCACTTCATCAAAACCCAGCGGCAAAAACTCTAAGAAAATCATATAGTGGTCTGGTCCCGTCGAAGGGACTCTTATAGAGCGCTCACTCCCAGAGACGCAGCCCGCTGCATCTAGGACTTATTCTAATAAAAGTTGTTCCATTAGTTGGTTTGATTCTCGTAACTTTCGTCCAAATCGATTTGAATCGATGCCGCAAGGCGTTATCGTTTACCAAGCTTAGCGATCGAGTCAGATGGCCATCTAAGTTCTCGGCCGATCTGACTCGGCATAAGCATATTATGAAGTTCCGTCGCCTATCGAAAGCTGTCACGACCCGATCCCAAATAATTGGGTCGAACCGGATCATGCCCAACCTGCAACCGTTGTGAGACGGCGGCAGTAAGCTGTTCTATATGCAGGTATTCACAACAACATCTATATATTTGTCACAACTCAATATACGAAAATTTTAAAACTTTTATTCAACATTTGAAAAGTACAACTGGAAATGAAAGAACTGAAATAAAATGCTGAATTCTAAATTAACAAAACTCCAAAACAACAAAACTAGAAAACTGGAAACGACTAGCTAAGCGGTCGGCTCGTCGGCCTCAGGTCCTGCATCCTCCAAGGGGGACTCTGGCAACACCACAGGGTACAAAACCGGGTCATAGTAGATATTGTAAAATAGCTCAGCATCCTCAATGTCACCTAAAAATGTTGTCTCCAGTCAGGAGGGAGCAAGTACGAATATGTATCTCATATTTAAAGTAATAATGGAAAAATGCAGGCTAAACAGTTGAAACAATATTTTCCAGTAGTTCTACGATTAAAAACAATGTGATTTGAATGTGTAATCGTTTATGACCGGCTTGGGTTATACAATAGCGTCCTAGCGACGCGATAACGGCTTATCCCCGTGTGTAAGAGGGGTAAGCTCGCACAATCCTACAATATAGGGGGGTATTGGCCATAAAAGTTACACTATTCCCCCAATCTCCACAATCAATATCAATCAATATCTGAACCCTAGGAGAGGGTTCCGTGTAGCAATGTGGTTTAAACATGCAGCTAGACAATTACTAAATAAAATACAAGAAAACATAACCGTAACTTGCCTCTGTTTAGTTGACTAGATCGGAAAAGTCGGTACCGAGGAGGATGTCAGGTTCGTCTCCGAGATCCTACAGTTGAGAACCTTGGCTTAGAACCATAATAAAACCATTCTAGGTGTGCTAGTTACAATCTCTAGAAGTAGACCCTAGTCAGGTTTTAAGTTTATTAATTAATCTACCGAAAATCGTCTAACGTCGCAATCTACGTTCGTTATTATTTTAATTAAATAAGTCGGTTACTGATTAATTAGAAAAATGACAATTATCGGTTAATTTGCAAAACTTTATATTTTTATATCATATGTATAAAACTACATTTTTCTTTTAGAGATAAAACATGGACTTCGTTAACTTGCCAATATTTTATTCAAGTTAATTTTATTGTAAAAAACCTTATTAATTTTATACAAAGTAATTAATATCCAAATTATAATTACGCGTCTAATAGCGAAACCAACTCAGAAAAAGAAAGTAAAAACCTAAACTACACAATACAGGGTCACAGCAAAATAAAATAGAAAACTGGGCTTATGCCCTTACAACCTTTACATAAATCGAATTTAAAAATAATAATAAAACTCAGGTGAATCCTAACACCGGGAAGCGGTCCATTCAGTAGGCCGAGGCCCTGCACCATAAATATTAAAAAGCAGTACCAGTTCCAAAAATAAAATAAAATATAATATAATATTAAAGAGTCTCAGATTTGGTCCAAAATATCACTTCGCATTCTAGCTAATGCCTCAACGTCCGGAGTGGCCGGTTTCGTTTGCATTACGCTAGGGCCCATAGACCAAATTTGGTCGTCGCCCGGAAAGAGGTAATCGAAAACCAAAACAACAAATCTTTTGCAAAAGCCAATTTTGGAAATTAGAATTTTATAGAAATCCCTTTTTTTAAATATTTTCTAAAAATTCGGGCAGCATCCCCTCTGTAATTGGGACAACCCAATACTGGAAGAAATGCCAAAAATGCCAATAATTGTCCCAAACCAGGGACTCCAATTATCAAAACTACAAATATTTCAACCCAGGAATAATATTAAATCCAAAATCGAAACCGCAACAGAAGTATTATTAAACCCGAAATCTAAATTCGGAAATTTTGAAAACCCACAGAACCAAAAACCAACAGAAGAACTTATCACTCAAAACCAATATTCCAAACCACAGCACAAAACGTCAAGCCAGCACCATTCCGAGATGGACTTCGGAAAACCCAAAATTATCTAAGTCGAATACCTTAACGGGATCGGGGACCGAATCATCATCGACATACTGAGAAAGGACACGGGAAACACGTGATATACCTTGGGTTGCTCGGCTAGAGCTCTCAGATGCAATAATAGAGATAAAAAAACCACGTTCCCGCGGATTCGAGAAAGTCCCAACTTGCGGACAGCAGCGAAAAAGCACCGGAACAGCGTTGTTGAACAGCGGGGCGCACGCGACTGAGTCGGGCGCGGACAGGGGCGGGGTCTGGCCAAAATTGTTTGAGAAAAATTGGCGGGCACCGTGCTAGGGCACGGCGGAGAACGGCCGAAAGGGGCGCTGGCGGGCACGGGACGGCCAGGGGCGCGCGGCCTGGGCTTGGCCGGAGCGGGGTCGGGGCTGGGCGCCGGAGGAGGCGGGGCCACGGCTGGGCCGGGGTCGCCGGAGGCCGGCGGGTGGCGGGGCCGCAGCGACGGACGCTCGGGCACGGACGGAAAGCTAGGGCACGGGTGAGCTCGGCAAGGCTCAGGTGCTGGGGGCTTGGGGAGGAATTTGAGAGAGAGAATGAAATGAGAGTGGGGAATGGAGGAATGGAGTGTTGGTGGTGATGGTGGTTTAAATAAAAGAAGGAGAAAGGAGTTATAAGGAGAGAAGGGAGTGGTAGAGGAATAATAGCAGGAGAGTAAGTAGGGGTGCTGGCTTGGTGATAGGAGACCAAGCCAGATGGGTTTGGTTTTATATTTTTTTATAACTAATATATAATAAATAATAAGGATTTTAAAAGAGTTAAAAAGAATGGGTTCGGAACGGGATTGGGTTTCGGGAAACCGGGTTCGAACTCGGGGTCGGACTCCGGTCACGGGGTCCGGGACAGGGCCACAATAAAAAATCAATGATTATTTTAAAAATAATATTTTTTTCCTAATTTCGACTAATAATAATAATAATAGTAATAATAATAATAATAATAATAATAATAATAATAATAATAATAATAGATATAATAATAACTATAATAATTAAACAAGAAATTATGCTACAATCCAATAATTAATAAATTCTAAAACTCTGGGTTTCATAAAGCGGGGCGCTGATACGCCATGTACTGCGACACGAATGTAGCCACGTCTTTCTTCAAGCCGTGCCACCAGAAGTTTGTGCACAAGTCCTTGTATATCTTGGTGCTTCCAGGATGTAACGAGTACTTCGCATAATGTGCCTCCGTCAGAATTTTTTCATGAGTTCGGTAGTTTCAGGAATGCAGAGCCTTCCCTTTAGTCGCATCGTCCCATCTCCGTTTTTCGTAAAGTCAGTCGCCCTTCATGTTGGAATCAGCTCGCGCATCTTCTTCAGGAATGAGTTGTCCTTCTGTGCAGTCTTTATCTTGCTAAGCAGGCTCGATCCTAACTAAAGCTGAGCTAGGTGCAGGTGTCGATACTCAATTCCGAGTTCGATACCCATCGCTTCAAGGTCTCGTCGTATCTCTTTATTTATAGCTAGTGTTTTCATAAACATTCTACTATGTGCGTCGGCTACCACGTTTCCCTTGCCCGACGTATACTCGATTGTTAGCTCATAATCTTTTATGAGTTCGAGCCAACGTCGCTATCGTAGGTTGAGTTCTCGTTGCGTAAACAAGTATTTCAGGCTTTTATGACCTGTATAGATTCTGCAAACCACACCATAGAGATACTGCTGCCAGAGTTTCAACGCAAACACGATCGCCGCCAATTCTAGGTCGTGCGTCGGGTAGTTTTTCTCGTGCTGCTTCAACTGCCGTGAAGCGTAGGAGATGACTTTATCTCTCTACATGAGTACGCACCCAAGGCCAATTTCTGATGCGTCGCTGAATATCTGAAAGCCTTCTGGACCATCTGGAAGTGCAAGGATTGGAGCTGAGATGAGCCGTTGCTTCAACTTTTGAAAGCTGGATTCACAGTCGTCACTCCATTCAAATACTACTCCCTTATGGGTGAGGCGAGTCATAGGTGACGCTAGTTTTGAAAAGATTCACATAAATCTTCGGTAGTAGCCGCTAAGCCCAGGAAACTCCGAATGTCACTAGCCGAGGTAGGTCGCTTCCAATCTACCACCGCTTCAATCTTCTTTGGGTCCACCGTGACACCTTCGACAGAGATCACATATCCAAGGAATGTCATGCTACTCATCCAAAACTCGGACTTACTCTGATTGACATATAGTTTGTTTTCATGCAGAGTCTGCAATACCGTCTTCAAATGTTCCGCATGTTCTTCTCGATTCTTTGAGTAGATAAGGATATCGTCGATGAACACGACTATAAATTTATCAATTTGAGGTCGAAAGACTCGGTTCATCAGATCCATGAAAGCGGCTGGGGCATTCGTCAAACCGAACGGCATGACTAGGAATTCGTAATGACCATATCGAGTGCGGAAGGCAGACTTCGATATGTCATCGAACTTGATCTCCAATTGATGATAGCCTGAACGAAGATCGATTTTCGAAAATACTGACGCACCTTGTAGTTGGTCAAACAAGTCATCGATTCGTGGCAAAGGATACTTGTTCCGTACGGTCGCTTTTTTGAGTTTCCGATAGTCGATGCATAGCCGCATCAATCCATCCTTCTTCTTCACGAATAATACAGGAGCTCCCCACGGAGAGACGCTAGGGCGAATAAATCCGCAGTCTAGAAACTCTTGTAATTACACCTTCAGCTCCTTCAGTTCTGCTGGAGCCATTCGGTAAGGCGTCTTTGATATCGGCTGTGTATCCGGAAAGGTGTCGATGCTGAATTCTATCTCTCGATCCGGCGGCATCCCAGGCATCTCGTCAGAAAAACGTCGGGAAAATCTGCCACAATATCAGTCTGCATTACGTTTGTATTATCCTTCCGCGTGTCTCGAACTGATGTCAAGTATCCCGCACAGTCGGAACGCAACATACGCCTCACCAATATTGTCGATACCATCATTGCCGTCTTCGAGACCGTACCGAATGAATATAAAAAGTCTATCTCTCTACAAAGACAAAACACCACTCTCTTCTCCATGCACTCGATCGTTGCATAACAAGCGCCCAACCAATCCATGCCCAGGATTATGTCGTACTTTTTGATGTCTAGTACGACGGCATCCAAGGATAGATTTCTTTCTCTGATGTAAATATGGCCATTCCTACAAATAAAGTTCGCAGGCATATAGACTCCCGACGGAGTGCTAACGCTAATATTCATATCTAGTGATTGCATGATTATTTTATTTTTTTCGCATAATCAGCAGATATAAAGCTATGCATAACACTCGAATCGAATAGTACTCGAGCATGTATATTTTTGTAGAGTAATATACATGTTACAACAGTATCGGACGCAAATGCCTCATCCCGAGTTAAGGCATAAAGTCGGCCTTGAGCTCCGTGGTGTTGATTCTGCTGGTTGATGGGCACCGCATTTGCGCCTTGCAGTATCGACGCTTTATGCGGATTCGGAACGTTCCTTGGTGGGTTGGATTGATTCGGAACTTTTTGCGGGCAATATGTAACTATATGTGTCACGACCCGTACCCATTTTTTTAACGGATACGAGACGTGTCCAAGCCAGCCTACGTCGCAGTGTCGGCGGTAGAATGCTATCACGGCCGTGAAGATCAAAATCACAAATAATGTTCATTCATATAATTAATTTAACTTACAATATTCACCAGTTTTACATTTGCAGAAAAATATAAACATGTACAAATATTTGAATGACTACAAGTCCACTATCTAGCTAGTCTCTAGGCTTTTGTCTGCAAGTACCCCCCGTATCTTCCATGCTAAGTGAATCCACGGCTAACCTGAAAAATATTGGTTTTCAGTCAGGAATGGAACGAGCACAATTCACTGAATGCAGTTTCAATATATGAAAATGACTATATCACAGAGGTTAGCCTTTAGACACATTATTTATAAAAAGAAAATAAAGAAAGACAGAATAAAACTGATTAAAAGAATATAAAATAAAATCCAATAAAATACTCACCAACTGACCAACTGAAGTACCTTTGATATGTGATCGGTATCGGGACAATTATGCGACACGGTCTATACGGTCTAAAGTTACATGGTCTACAGTTACACGGTCTACAATTACATGGTCTATAGTTACACGGTCTACAGAAAATATTGCAATAAATAAACACTGTCTACAAAATAATAATCACAATCTACACAGTATGATGTTACACAGTCTACATTATATAAAGCGATAATGAAATACTGTCTACACTGTATAAAGCAAGAATAAATCATGGTCTACATGGTCTAATGTAAGAATAAATTACGGTCTACACGGGCTAAGGTCAGATCACACATCGTTGGTACTTCACCTTCCGACACAACAAGGAACAAAATCAACATAAAACTGAAATCACATATCTATCGACTAAGCATTGATGTATAGTAAAGATCAATACTGAAAACAAACAATAAACTATACTCGCTTGTGGTCTTTTGCTGGTGAAACCGATAATCCAAACCACTCAGTATGTCACAATAGTCAAAACTCGTACAACAGTCCCCTTAAGCTGAAATAAATATTACCAATGTTTTCAGAATAGTCAAATTAGCTAGGTTTGCCTGTCTTTAAGTCCAATTCTGGATACAGGAGCAAAACAGTAATTTTGGGTTAAAACGATGTCCGCCGTTGGACCCGCTTTGCACCAAAAAGCATGCCAGAGTCAATGGTCTCTAAAGTCGTCAAACTATATGTTTACAGATTCATTTTGATGATACGAACCCAACCGTATGTCCAGAGTTGGATTCCGGCGGCCCGTGCACAAAATTGCCCGTTGAATCGGACCGTAGGGCCCGCAAAACGACGATCCAATCAACTGTCTCAGAATCGGAACAAACTTGGCATACAGGACCAAAAAAATGATACGGTATTGCTGGCGTAAGTTTTGTCTCGATCTGACGAACGTGCACAAAGTAATCGAGAAATTTGCACAGAGGTCGATACGGAAAATTTTGACGGATACGCATCAAATTCGTCGCGCACACGCGACCAATTTGAATTCCGTCAAAGCCCACACATCCACGAAGCTGTTACGCACCTTTTGATGCTTTCGGTTCGCGACCACGTCGCCCGGATTGGCGGGACGCACGTCGTATCGTGAATTTTTGTGTTTTAAAAAACAAGTTTTTGACCAAGTTTATACGTGTATACTTCTCTTTACAAAGCAAACCTTTACAAACCTCTTACTGGACTATTCTAGCCCTATATGTTGTGGTTAACTTCGGTTTAGAAAGTTTGCTGATTCGAAGAATAGGTTGGTGGGAAATTTGACGCCAAGTTGGGTGAATAGACTACTATTTACTCTGTTTTGGAACAGATTATTCCCCGATGTTCGCGTTGATTTCTCGACGAAGATGAACAAGTTCAATAAGAACTAATTGACAGGGATCCTAGATGGTCATATGGGCATTCTATAGGATTTTACGGAATCGAATTTCGTTGAGTGTACTGGAAGAAACATTATGGCAAAAACCGTACCTTGCTCGTGCCTTACTGTTGCGCTCTGTGTCCTGTGCGCGGTTTTGGCCGGCCGACCGCGGCTCTCCGGCCAGCGGCAGCACGGTGGAGCGGCGTGCACAGCTGCCTAGGGGGGTCGCAGGTTCTTGGGTTAGGGTTTCGACTTCTCTTTCCCTCGATTTCGATCGAATATATACATACGGCTCTCGGCGGTTGGAAAAATAAGCGGTGCTCTCCGTTCTGGCTCGGCCTGGGAACATATGGGGGTCGGTTTTTTTACTCTGCTTGGCCTAGGCGCAGGTTTGGGGAGTTGTGAGACTCACGAGATATTGGTCCCACCAATATCTCGTAGGTTATTACTATAACTGTGGTTTTTTTCTTATATTTTTCTATATATATATATATATATATATATATATATATATATATATATATATATATATATATATATATATATATTTATATATATAATATATATATATATATATATATATATATATATATATATATATCTATATATATATATTTTTTAAATGTATATATATAGATATATATATATATTTATATATATATATATATATATATATATATATATATATATATATATATATATATTCATATGTTTACCTATATATTATTCTCCAAAAATCTAAATAACCCCAATCTTATCTATTCTTAGTGCAAGGCCTATTTTTATAAGTAGGAATACATGTATATATTTATATAACATTTATTAACAAGTAACATTACTAATGATAATAAAATAATATTATATAATAAAACCTCTGTAAAAATAATAACAATAATAATAATAAATTCAATAACTCAATAATGGTATATAGGCCATTGCGTACAGTCCAATAATCCCCAGAACATACAAGGACCTATCTTATATCAATATCCTTGATTACCCACTAATAATAATATTTATAATATTTAATTATGAATACCTAGAAATATTCATTAAATCATTAAAACGGAAATGCAACACACTCATTCCAAACCACATCAACCCGTATGTCATTGGACGCCCCGCATGACTACATGGCTTGGGCTTGTCTTGGGTCCTATCTGGACTAATTCGGTACAACTGGGTTCCCTAAAACTCAATAATATAAATAATAAATAATTAAAGCTTCGGTACGGATTATGTCGCAATTTGGGCTGGTTTTCCTAGTTAGGACATCACTATGGCTCGGTCTTGCCTACCGGGGCTAATACACTAGCCAAAGCACGCCATGGCACTATCCGTGCCACGGTTTCTAGTCACCTCCAAAACTCCATCATGGCTGAAATTATCAACCGTAATAATTACTAAATAATTATATATAAAATTATAAAAAATCACCATTTAATCAATTAAATAATAAATAAAATATTTTAAAATTTCGGGAAGGGGAGCTACAAATCTACCCACCTTAAAATAATTTCGTTCTCGAAATTCTAATTCATAATTATTCCTTGAATTTCAAAAAGATTCCACTATTGCCTTACTCTCCTTAAATTCTAATTCCTCGAAAATAGTCTATATCCTCCTCCTAGCCATTTTGTAACTTCGAAACCTCGAGGACTTCTTCCCACCTTTGGTCACACTTCTCCCTCAATTCTCATATCCCTAAAACTTTAAAATCATCCAACTACTTGCTAAAATTTCTACCAATAGATATCTACTGCTTATGGTATCCATAATCCTCTTCTATCTACCAAGCAACCCAAAATTTTACAAGCAACAATTTTTCACAAGTAGCTAAGAAATATTGATAGATTCTAATAAGTATGACCATACGTCGCTCGGAGATAGTAAGGACAGAAATATAAGGAAAAATAATCGGGGGCGAACATGAAGTTTCCAGAGCGGTAGAGAGTATCCAATGATACAGATAGAATGAAAACTTATGAGCCATCGACCTATTTGCTAGATTGGGCTACTCTAGTCCAGTCACTTGATAAATCAAAGAACCCTTCGTTTCCTAGAGGGGCTTGCAATCCGTGCAATACAAGAATTTTGTTCTCGAAATTCTAAGCAGGTTCCATAATAGAACAAGATTTGAGAAATCAAGATGGAAATCCTTTCCGGGGTTATTTAAACACACAATAAGGGATAAAATGCAATACAAGATCGTATTGCGACTTCCAGGTAGATGGAATAAGGGTTACGAATGACTTCACATCCTAAGAGATGGAGACTACCTAATAGGTGTAGGGATCTATTTCAAATAGTTCGGTTTTATAGTCCAAATGGTGGTATGTATGGATGGGTTTTGCTGCTTCTTAATGGGTTCCTGATTGGACATCAATTGGTTGGATAGACCTCGAATTTCGATCTATATTGACTGGACAAGATCCCGAAGATAAAATTATTTCTACTAGGCTAGGGTAACCTATAATAGATTTCAACCCGAGTGGTTGAGCTAGTTGCCGGTCGGGTTGATTAGCTAGGTTCCTAAGCCCATGATGTGCCTTCTGTGACTTTCGTGTTTAAGTAGCACGAGAAGACACAATTGAGTGGCACATTGGTGACGTATGCGTAATGGGCTTCGAGTAGATCACAACCATATATTGGGTCGAAAGGTTCGAGTCGAAGTTGTGTCTCTAATTTTTGTCGAGAAGTATACTGGTATCATGGTAAGCGTCATAGCTAGTCCTTTTGACCTGAAAGTTGTACCATAAAAATAGAGTACAAGGGGACGTGTTCGAGTGGGACATAATATATCTAGATGAAGGTGGACTCGTCTAGATCTTGTATATAAAATTTGTTGGAAGGTAATAGCTGGTCTCGTGCTCCGAATATTAATGACACGGCCGGGGTCAAAAAATAATCTAAATGGGAAGTGGAAGTCCCTGGGGCACTAATCATCACCCTAATTGGAAATTATTCCCATCAATCGGTAATTCTCATATATCCTAAAAATTTAGAAGGCTTATAGTATACCCACCTTAGAAGCTAGGACATGATTTTATGAATAATGAGGTTAGAAGAATTTCAAAGTCTGGATATCGCACCCCGATTCTTAGTAATAAGGAATAAGGCACGGCGTAACGGAACACGGTAGATATAAGTCAAGTCAAGGATCGTTTCTCAATAACTAGAAAATGAATGTGTACAATGACACATGGTCGATAAAATTGAATGATCTACTCGTTCACAGTATACAAGAGTTATAGTGATCATGTATTGCTGTTGACACCTGGTAGATCATAATATGATAGGATATTTAAGCTATGGTATTGGCTAAGCTAGTGACTGTGGTGTTCTAACACTAGTTAGGTCTAAATTTTTTTCTTTACATAACTAGGACAATACTTGTTGGATACCAATCTCGGGATGAGTGTCTACCATAGTCACGGTAACTGGTTGTCCTTACCTTGTCTATTCATCTCATGTCTAAACTGTGGGCTTTGGTCGAGGGACGGTTGAGTCAAGGCATAAGGGTTGCTAGTTAAAACAAGCTTCAAGCAGATAGTTAAGGACTCACAATAATTGGTTCTTGAGAAGAGATAGTCCCCTAGGTTGGCATTGTGGACTAAGGGTAAAACCCTAATCATTCTCAAATTCAAATAGCTAAAAAGTCCCAATAGTAGTTTGAGGGTCGAGAGGAGAATGAGTAACTCAAGGTAAGGTTCTAGTCATATAGCTGGACGATGGTAGCTACACTGGTGTATACCACTACCATAGCTATGGGGATACTTGGTATCTCTCTATCAATTACGAGCTTCCGTCTTTCCAAATCAGTGAAAGACAAAACAATAAAGAATTAAAGGGAGATGTCACTGAATACAATTACGTTATTCAAAGGCGAATGTATAAATTAGGAAGAATTGTTAAAGCAGTCGCGGAGGAGGTCATAGATACCTCGACATCTCAATCCATGTGGGTTAATCAAAGGGAGGGCGAACCGAATGCACTACGGTTGATCAGACCGTGATACATCGATTCTGATTAGACAATATGTTAGTGGGCGTCCCCAATAAACATATGTCTTGAATCAAGCTCGATAAAAGAGTAAGCTTGCAAAACTAGGCTGTGATAGCAACATTGGTCAAAATAGTTAAATTATAAGTATACAAGATTTTTGAAAGTAGGTAAAAGTAGTTCGAGTTTTGTGAGAATAAAAAATTTACCAGGTGTTCTTGCTTATACAGTCTTCCTACTATGTTCTTATCCAAGGCCTTGGTCGACTAATGGGTTATGGACCTCAAAATTCTATATTCTAGGTAAACCTATTAGCGTCAATCAATATCCTCGTCAATAGGTCACAAGGACCACGGGATGCTAGATCGGGAGACGTGCTACCCAACTTACATAACTTCCACTAATATTGGCTTCGGGTTTTATGGGACATGCATGGCATTGTCCTATCCTCCATAGTATCCTAAACTTGTAATCACGTCTGAAGTTATTTCACCGAGAGTTATGCCTCGCCCGTATACTCGGGCTGTGGTAAACCCTTGGATTCGTGATTTCAGGGTGATATGCTATCCGTTACTCTACCTTATATTGACACAAGGGTGACTACGGTCAAAGAGGACCACTAGCTATAGTTTAGCAATATTTTATAACCTACATTTTCTTAAACCAATTTCAACTCTAGGGATCGTGCCTCGCCAGTGCGCTGCTGGCTGTAGTGAATACATAGTCTCCCTAATTTAAAATAAATGGCGACAGTGCGCTGCTATCCTGCCATTATGAGTTAACTATCATTCCTTTAACTATATTTGTAAAAATTTCTGAGCTTCTAGAGATTCAAAAAAATTGACTATGGAATAGAGCGTAAGTATTTGTCTTATCGTTCACAACCCTTTAAAATGAAAATTGAACAAGAAATAGCTGAAGACAAAGAAAATACAAACATTCTAGTATCTATTTCAGGTGTATTCAAACCATGGAGGGAAACCTTTGAATCGAAACTTATTCAAGGTTCGTATATGGATATCATAATCAGAAAATAATAAAATATTAATTATTAGGGCAAAATAGGAACTAAATAGGCAATTTGAGCTAAGACATGAGGATGATATCTAAGAGACAAGGAGAAGGAATTGTACAATTTATCAATGTTATATCGTTAACTCTATGAAGCCCTATCTCACCAAGCGAATAATCTATCCACGTTGGATCATATCGTCATATCAAGAGGTAATAGTGTACCTAGGGTGACCTGACAATCTATCAAAATTAATAACTCCTCATCTAAATTGCATGGCCTAGATTATCCATCGGTAATTTTGTATAAGGGACTCCTAGTCCTAGTCATTCACTTAAATTAAATTAATCTCTAACTTGTGAATAAGCATTTCCTAGTCGCAGGCTCGTAATAGTACGACTAACTTAAGTACTATCACGAGTTCGCATGATTAGCAAAAACAGACCTGCATGGGCCACCACAAAAACTTGTCAAGACCCGCACCCATTTTTTTAACAGATACGAGACATGTCCAAGCCAGCCTACGCCGCAGTGTCGGCGGTAGAACGCTGTCACGGCCATGAAGATCAAAATCACAAATAATGCTCATTTACATAATTAATTTAACTTAAAATATTCACAAGTTTTATATTTACAGAAAAATATAAACTTGTACAAATATTTGAATGACTACAAGTCCACTATCTAGCTAGTCTCTAGGATTTTGTCTGCAAGTACCCCCGTATCTCCCATGCTAAGTGAATCTACGGCTAACCTGAAAAATATTGGTTTCCAGTCAGGAATGGAACGAGCACAATTCACTGAATGTAGTTTCAATATATGAAAATGACTATATCACAGAGGTTAGCCTTTAGACACATGATTTATAAAAAGAAAATAAAGAAAGACAGAATAAAACTGAATACCAAAAACATAAAATAAAATCCAATAAAATACTCACCAACTGACCAACTGAAGTACCTTTGATATGTGATCGGTCTCGGAACAATTATGCGACATGGTCTACACGGTCTAAAGTTACACGGTCTACAGTTACACGGTCTACAATTACACGGTCTACAGTTACACGGTCTACAGAAAATATTGCAATAAAAAAAACACTGTCTACAAAATAATAATCACGATCTACACAGTATGATATTACACGGTCTACATTGTATAAAGCAATAATGAAATACTATCTACACTGTATAAAACAAGAATAAATCACGGTCTACACGGTCTATTGTAAGAATAAATCACGGTCTACACGGTCTAAGGTCAGATCACACATCGTTAGTACTTTACCTCCCGACACAACAAGGAACAAAATCAACATAAAACTGAAATCACATATCTATCGACTAAGCACTAATGTATAGTAAAGATCAATACTGGAAACAAACAATAAACTGTACTCGCCTGTGGTCCTTTGCTGGTGAAACCGATAATCCAAACTACTCAGTATGTCATAATAGTCAAAACTCGTACAACAGTCTCCGTAAGCTGAAATAAACATTACCAATGTTATCAGAATAGTCAAATTAGCTAGGTTTGCCTGTCCTTAAGTCCAATTCTGGACACAGGGGCAAAACGGTAATTTTGGGTTAAAACGATGTCCGCCGTTGGACCCGCTTTGCACCAAAAAGCGTGCCAGAGTCAATAGTGTTTAAAGTCATCAAACTACATGTCTACAGATTTATTTTGATGATACGAACCCAACCGTATGTCCAGAGTTGGATTCCGGCGGCCCGTGCACAAAATCGTCCATTGAATTGGACCGTGGGGCCCGCAAAACGGCGATCCAATCAACTGTCTCAGAATTGGACCAAACTTGGCATACAGGACCAAAAAAATGATATGGTCCTGCTGGCGCAAGTTTCGTCTCGATCTGACAAGCGTGCACAAAATAATTAAGAAATTTGCACAGAGGCCGATAAGGGGAATTTCGACGGATACGCATCAAATTCGTCGCGCACACGAGACCAATTTGAATTTTGTCAAAGTCCACACATCCATGAAGCCGTTACGCACCTTTCGATGCTTTCGGTTCGCGACCACGTCGTCCGGATTGGCGGGACGCACGTCGTATCGTGAATTTTTGTGTTTTGAAAAACAGGTTTTTGACCAAGTTTATACGTGTATACTTCTCTGTACAAAGCAAATCTTTACAAACCTCTTACTAGATTTTCTAGCCCTATATTTTGTGGTTAACTTCGGTTTAGAAAGTTTGTTGATTCGAAGAATAGGTTGGTGGAAAATTCGACGCCAAGTTGGGTGAATAGACTACTATTTACTCTGTTTTAGAATAGATTATTCCCCGATTTTCGCGTTGATTTCTCGACCAACATGTACAAGTTCAATAAGAACTAATTGATAGGGATCTTAGATGGTCATATGGGCATTCTAAAGGATTTTACGGAATCGAATTCCGTTGAGTGTACGGGAAGAAACATTATGGCAAAAATCGTACCTTGCTCGCGCCTTACTGTTGCGCTCTGTGTCCAGTGCACGGTTTTGGCCGGCCGACCGCGGCTCTCCTGCCAGAGGTGGCACGGTGGGGCGGTGCGCACAGCTGCCCAGGGGGTCGCAGGTTCTTGGGTTAGGGTTTCGACTTCTCTTTCCCTCGATTTCGATCGAATATATACATGCGGCTCTCGGTAGTTGAGAAAATAAGCAGAGCTCTCCGTTCTGGCTCGGCCTGGGAACATATGGGGGTCGGTTTTTTTTACTCTGCTGGGCCTAGGCTCGGGTTTGGGGAGTTGTGAGACTCAAGAGATATTGGTCCCACCAATATCTCGTGGGTTATTACTATAACTGTGGTTTATATTATATATATATATATATATATATATATATATATATATATATATATATATATATATATATATATAAATATATATATATATATATATATATATATATATATATATATATATATATAATTCTCCAAAAATCTAAATAGTCCCAATCTTATCTATTCTTAGTGCAAGGCCTATTTTTATAAGTAGGAATACATGTATATATTTATATAACATTTATTGACAAGTAACATAACTAATGATAATAAAATAATATTATATAATAAAATCTCTGTAAAATTAATAACAATAATAATAATAAATTCAATAATGGTATATAGGCCATTGCGTACAGTCCAATAATCCCCAGAACATACATGGACCTATTTTATATCAATATCCTTGAATACCCACTAATAATAATATTTATAATATTTGATTATGAATACCTAGAAATATTCATTAAATCATTAAAACGGAAATGCAACACACTCATTCCAAACCACATCAACCCATATGTCATTGGACGTCCCGCATGACTACATGGCTTGGGCTTGTCTTGGGTCCTATCTGGACTAATTCGGTACAATCGGGTTCCCTAAAACTCAATAATATAAATAATAAATAATTAAAGCTTCGGTACGGGTTAAGTCACAATTTGGCATGGTTTTCCTAGTTAGGACATCACTATGGCTCGGTCTTGCCTACCGGGGCTAATACACTAGCCAAAGCACACCATGGCACTATTCGTACCACGGTTTCTAGTCACCGTGTACTCCAAAACTCCATCATGGCTAAAATCATCAACCGTAATAATTAACTAAATAATTATGTATAAAATTATAAAAAATCACCATTTAATCAATTAAATAATAAATAAAATATTTTAAAATTTTGGGAAGGGGAGCTACAATATGGCCTACCTCGCCACATTTGTAGCAAGATCTCGTGACGCAATCGACGGTTCGGTGCCCACGCCTACCGCACCTAGTGCTGTGTTGACTGCCATGGCCTCAGTCATCGAATCTGTTCGGACATTTTGTTATTCCCGATCCTCCGACATCGTTAGGACGCTTGTTGAAGTGGTTACGGATGCTCTCTGCGACATACAGCCAAAGCTACGCTCACTATCAAGAGCGGCATTGTAGGATTCACGGTATGTTCGGCACCTTTGATTCATGACGTCCCTTCGTAGTTCGTCATTTAGGCCTTGTTGGAAGAGTTCACACCATGCTTATTTATTGGACATGAAGGCGCCGACAAACTTCGTCAGCTTTGAGAAGCTCGAATCATAATCATCGACAGACATATTTTCCTGTCGCAGTGTCATGAACTCGTCTTCTTTTTGTCGACAAACGGCATGAGGAACGTACTGTTCGAGGAAAGCTTCCTTGAATAGTTTCCAAAAAATTATGGCATCTGTATCGGCTTCGTAGATTTCCTGCTTCTTAGCTGCCTACCAGTCATACGTCCTCAGTTGCAGCTGTAACGCCGCACAATTTACCCTCTGGGACCCTTCAATGCTAAACAGATTAAACAGGTCCTCCATCTCCGCGAGCCATCCCACGATCACATGAAGCTCTGTTCGACGTTGAATTCTGGTGGGTTTATCTTGCGAAACTCCTTTGCCTTGAACAAGGAAGAAGAATTTATCATTTGCGGTTGAGCTTCTTCTTCCTCATTTTCTTCTTGATCACCTTGCTTCTCCTCGGGTACTTCATCCGTTGTCTTGGTATTGCCCGTCATCTGCTCATTATCTGAGTAAGGGCGTTCATCTGCTTTTGTTGCGCATCAAATTGGGCTTTGAATTACATCTGAAGCTGTTGCTGCTGCAGTTCCATCAACTGTAGCATCTTTTTCATAGTCGTCTCGCTAGGGCCAGTGCTTTTTGTGCTCGACGTACTATCTACGGTTTGGGTTGTTGTGCCAGGATTGTTTCTTTTCTTAGTCATTCCTACAAAACAGAGTAAACCCGTTAGTATTTTTTCAAAAATATCTACGGACTTACCTGTATGGAACTTTTATTTCATGCAGCATATTGACAAACATTCAATCGAGCTATCACAACGGACATTCCAACAATGAAACATCTTTCAAAAATTCGAGAAAACATAACTGTGCTCTGATACCAATTTGTCACTCCCCGAGTCGACAAACTGTTTGTCACCGGTGTTACTTTGCCGATTCGATCGTCCTCGCTAAGGCGTGATGTCGTACGAGTCTGGAATTGCACTCGTACAAGGCAAGAACGTTATATTGCTTTTTATATTATACGCCAAGTTGAAACTTCACAAATCACATCAGAATATAAGATGCAGTATAGAAAGATAGAAATACTTTTCATTCATAGCTTGCAACGAAGTACAAATCGTAATTACATTAGATGCCATTGCGGCTACATTGATTGAAAACAGAAAGAAACACACTCGACATGTTGCCTGAACTAACGCTTGCCTTCCCATACATTCGTCCCTTTATATATATACCGTCGATTGAATTGGCTTTAAAATACTTTAGCATAGGAAGAGCTTTAAAACGCCTCTCTGCACTTCAGCTTCAGTTTAGTTTGGAGCGCCCATCGCACCTGGAGAAATTAGGGAATGGGATTAGCACACTTGCCAAGTGGACGAGACGATCCCACTCGTCTAAATCGACTCTGATTGTTAGGGTAGGCATGCTTTAGAGTTATCTTTCTATTAGGACTAAATGAATTCAGTTCATATTCGATAGCCATCTTTGAGTAATAAACCATACAGTAACACATAGCAGTTTATCATATTTCTTACCTCGGTCGTGCTCGTCCCTGCATAAAAACAGAGATAATATTTACACCTACATAAGACAATAGGTGAGAATGCTACTATCTTATATGCGGTCATTGATGTTACACATCACGTGGGACTATCTCAACGGCATTTCGGTCCGTTCAGTCTAGGTTGCAAGCCTGACTGACGATCCCGCAATGCATCAGTGCCGAAGCACGATTATTCATTCTCCCTAGGTCGATTCGATTCTGATGCCCCGGATACCTATTCGAGGAAAAATTAACTTGTGCACAAGCTGTCCATGACCATGCCAATGCATGAACAGTTTAACATATGCAACAGTTTTGTATAGCGCGGACAATATTGGACGGCATTATCATTTCCTCCAACTCATGCAACGATTCATTTTTTCCAAAGCCGTACTCCTGATTTAGCGTCCCGTAGGCACCAAATTGTCCGAGGCATCATAAACCACGATCGACGTTTCATATTATTTTGCAGCAAGCGAAATAGTCTATCTTTTTACTAAAACCTTAAACTTTTTGGTTTATGTGATAGACTTGTAGTTTCAGAGTGAATTACTCTAAATCAATACATTTTTCCCGAGTTCTTGAACTTAGTGGATTGGCATACAATTAACTTGGCATCGTTCGATTTGAATGAATTCGAGGCAAGGAATTAGTTTGCGGGACAGAGTAGAAAAGAAGGGGCCGAATTACCCACCGATTACTTTGCTCATACCGATCATCGAAGCGCTTCGCAACGTCAAGCTTTAGTTATGAGAGCTCCTGCAATGACACCAACACTTTGTTAGAATTCATCCTTTTCCCCTTGCTTCAAATTTTGTAATTGCATCCATAAAAACGACGCAAAAGCACTTCATCAAAACCCAGTGGCAAAAGCTCGAAAAAAATCATACATCGGTCCGGTCCCGTCGAAGGGACTCTTATAGAGAGCTCACTCGCCGAACGCAGCCCGCTGCATCTAGGACTTATTCCAACAGAAATCGTTCAATTAGTTGGATCGATTCTCGTAACTTTCGTCTAAATCGATTTGAATCGATGCCGCAAAGCGTTATCGTTTACCAAGCTTAGTGATCGAGTCAGATGGCCATCTAAGTTTCCGGCCGATCTGACTCGGCGCAAGCATATTATGAAGTTCCGTCGCCTATCTAAAGCGGGGCGCTACAACCACTACACCATAATAGGCGATTACCCACGGTTATTACCGTGACAATTATTTTTCGTCACGGTAATAACCGTTACTAGTTGGGCGTGGTTAATAATTAGTCACGGTAATAACCGTGACAAATATTTGTTTTGGTAACGGTAATAACCGTTACAAATATTTGTTTTAGTCACGGTTATAACCGTGACATATTTTTGGTGGTAACGGTTATAACCGTTAGAGAAGTCCATTTATGTGACGGTTGTAACCGTGACCAATATTCCATTTGTAACGGTTATTAATGTGGCAGTTAGTTTGTTTTGTCACAGTTTTTACTGTGACTACATTATTTTTTTCGTTACTATTCTCCACTAATTGTCACAAGTTATAGCCATTACAATTTGACTATTTAAATTAAAAAAAAAACTATATTCAACTGGTAACTAAACAATAAACAACACATATCCAATTTCATAATATTTCACTTTCATAATAATTCAACCATTCCAAACCAATAACTAAACCACGAAATTTTCAATAACAATTCCGAACAAGTAACTAAACCACATAATTTGCAATAACAATTCAACCATTCCAAACTAGAAACAAAACCACATAATTTCGAATAACAATTCAACCATTCAAATTAGTAATTAAACCACATAATATTTGATTAATAAGCAACTAAACCACAGGATCTTCAATAGCATCCATACAGTAATATTTTAATAAGGAAACATTCCATGGTATAGTAATCATCAAATGCCATGTCTTCAGCTGCTCATAGAATATCATGCTCATTCTCTAGTTTTTGAACTTCCATCCTCTTGGCATGGTTTTGCTCCATTAACATCTTTTCTTGATCTTGTAAGTTGTCAACTTCATCTTTTTCCTACAAGTAACCAAAAGATGAGGCAACTTCATCAAGAAAACTCTTTCATAAGTCACATAACCATGCAATATTTGTATGGACTAATGTCTGCCTAGGTTGCTTTTACTCATCTGAGTAAGACTAATGTCTGCCTAGGTTGCTTTTACTCATTATAACCGCACCTCAAAAGGTGTGATTCTAAAACTTAAGCCGGAAGATACTGAAATATTGAGAGAACCAGAACCAAAAACAACTGCATTCTCAGACCATGGTTTGAATCACAGAAACACTTCTCCATGGACGGGGGCAGGATGCACAACTAACCTTTCGTAGACCATGATTAACAGGAGCTTCTAGGCACTAATATACATTTTATATACACAGAAAGACACATTTATGTGTGTGCGAGCACGCATGTAGATGTATATATGTGGTGTATTGATAAACTGCAGAAAAATTCCTCCAGCTTCATTTAATAAAGTCATATTTGTATTTATTTATTTTTCTCTCCTAAAAAGCCACTGGTAAAACAGCAAAACCAACCAACCCTAATTTTTCCAACCTCGTAGAAAACTGCAATCATAATTATCATATTTATTCATAGCAAAACCAAATCTAACCTTGTGAAACCCTTGAGCCAAACAATAAAATATGGTCGGGGATGTAGTAGAAGATGATGAACAATGGACTTCCTACATTTCCATGCACTTTTAGAGAAAACCTTCTAAAATGTGAAGATACTTTTTAGGACAAGTTATTGGGTGATGCAAGGAAATATATTCAATTACGATTATGTACCTCCTGCTATCGAGGTTTAGATCAAGAGGGAGGAAGGTAAACATTACCATTGCATTTCATGATGAAACTACTGGTATCTACCCACACTTCTGTATATAAAACACAAACATAGAAGATGTAAAAATATTTGCATTCTGCATTTTAAGGTTAAGTTTTTTAATCAAAGGTTAGCACGGAGATTATCTGAGAAATAAGGTCAAAGGCACGTAATTTTTCAAATTGTGTTAGGTCGTTCCTCTTGACCACTCCACACTCTCCCAACCCACCTAAAAACGTTGAAATTATAAATTTACAATAAGGGTTTAATTATATTAACAGATCATTTTGGGAACATGTTTTTGAACAGTTAGGATGCCAACTCCCTCAGTTTAAGAGAAGATGGGTAGTTTGTTGAAAGAATTGCGTTATTAGTCACATCCTTCAATGTAAAGGTAAAAGTAGGCATGTACATGAGATTGCTTCAGTATTCTGAACAATGATGGTAGAAGCATAATTAAATGGAATCAATATTCTAATTAATCACATACCTGTTTCAAAAATTCATCGTGCCAGTTCTCTAGAGTGTCAAAGGACTTGAGATAATTAACGTCATAAACCAATACACAGCAATCTGCACCTCGGTAAAATGCAACGCCAAGGCTCTGAAATCTTTCTTGACCTGCTGTGTCCCAAATCTACCAATAAAACAGTACAAACTTTAACAAAGGTGAGAGCGCGGTTCAAAGGCAGATCATAGAATAACAGCTCACCTGCAAGGTAACGAGTCTGTCATCTATCTGAAGTTCTTTGGTGAGGAAATCAGCATCTATTGTAGCTTTGTATTGCTGGCTAAATTTCTTGTGAACATATCTAACCAAAAGGTTAAGAAATCAAATATGAAAAGACAAATCGAAACAAATTAATATATCCTATAATGGAGATATCTATAGATTGTAACGTGAGAAATGGTGTCATACCTCTCGCAGTTTGCAACTCTCCTAATGGTACCGTATTGCAAAAGCTTATCAAAAGTTGTTATCACAAATTGTGCTTTTACGAGTATTTGTAAGCTATTGATCAGTATAATTATTGCAAAGGTGTTGTCAAAAGCAACAACGTGTTTGGTAGAAACATTTTTCAGTTCTGAAATTAAAACTTGACATGTCTAAGTATGAATGTAAAAATATAATATATAATGACATAAGCAACCTAGGCAGACATTAGTATTATTCAAACCATGGTCTTTTCTTGATCTTGTAAGTTGTCAACTTCATCTTTTCCCTACAAGTAACCAAAAGATGAGGCAACTTCATCAAGAAAACTCTTTCATAAGTCACATGAGATGTAAGCCCCAAGTAGCAAGTCAGACATTAGTCTTACTCAGATATCATGATAATGTTATTGGAATATCTTGAACTTGTGTTCCTCCACTATTTTGAAAGCTCCAGTTCAATTTCTAGCCAGTGTGCCACACAAAAAAGTGGAAAAAGCAACCTAGGCAGCATATACATCTGGTTATTTGGCATCAAGGCTTAAATGAATGAACAACTTCAACTGAGTCTTAATTCCTAACATCAATTTACAAGTTCCACAGAGAAACCAAAGAGAAGAATTGAAGGACAGATGGTCAAAGGTTTCCACTATGACGAACACTCCTGGTCATCCAAAATTTTGAAGTCAATACTCTTCTGTCAAGCCTGTCCCCATGTATCAGGATACTTGATACATCCCTACAGATTTGATAAGTAAATCTGAACCACTCTGAACAGTCTTACATACCTTGTCATACATAATTGCCTCTGAGTTACCTATACTGGAAAGTTTTTATGTGAGCAGGGCACTTTATAGGGTAGGGCCATTGTATCCGAGTTTGGGTATTTATACTAGGAACAACTCAGGCACTCCCATGCCTACAGTTGATACTCAGGTGTAGGACCCTGTGTTCAGTGGCTAAGTGGGTTAGGACAGCAAGGAAGGCAAGGAATGCCAGGGATGAATGCACTGCCAGTTAAATTGAAATGCAGTGGATGAATTAAAATGCAGGCAAGATGATGTGTGCAGAGTACTACTTGGGAGTCTAAAACAGTGACCAGAGGGTATGCATCTATGATTGTGTCCTGCTATTCCTAAACTTACACATTTACCAAGGGTAGGTATCTGCAATGCCATCTAACGGCTAAGAAGGGTTTGGCTATATATGTATCAATCCTAATACTATCAACCTGAAATCACGAGTACCCCCATATTCAGGTCTTAGCCCATCCCTGTCTCTGTATGTCTAACCATCTCCTAGTGTTTCACTCATTGATTCATGTGTTCCCTACTTCTTTACTTGTGAGAGCACTTTAACAGGACTTCACATATTGTTATCCATCTACCCAAAGACTTTTGGTCCCTTGCTTCGTTCAGGTACTGCTAGTAGCTCCTAACCTTATGCTTGTTTCCCAGACATCTGATACTAGGGTCTTGATACCCACAATCGGATACAAGGGACTCGGACACAGAGGTGTATACATGTTTCAATTCATGGACAGATACTTCCTGACATATTTTAGATGGTGTGAAAGGTTTATCTAATATGAAGGTGAGATCTAGTCAATATCAAATTTTTGGGTTGATACTCCAACTCATCCAAAAACTTAGTTATGGATTAGTATCCTCAATTGATACTCTGTCTTGATACACGGTTGCAACAATTTGTGTAGGGTCTCGGGTACAGTGTAGGTGGAGATACCACTGTCCCTAGTACAGTAGGGTATGGGGTGTCTCCCCCTTCTACTGCTCCATACCAATCCTGCTGCAAAAGGTAGTAGAAAATTTGCCCCTTGGTTGTAGTATTGGTTTGTTACCAAAAAGAAATTCTAGTGTCAGTAACAATTTGGTAGACAAGGGAAATTCACATGTTAGTATCCATTGGATACAAGAAAGCTCCTGCAGCAGTATCTTCTGGGTACCAAGAAGCCCATATGTCAGGATCCTGTAAGTCAATTTCAATATCTAATGGATAACAAGGAAAAGCCCATGTCAGAAGTGAGGAGTTGATGTTTCCCCTGCTTCCTTGGGTCCTATGGGTATACCTACAAGACCCTACTCCTGTACTGTATTTCACAAAATCTGTAGATGTAAGCCTGACATGCCTATGTGTAGAGTACAGACTTGTGAATATGGTCTATAGTAGCCAAGGTTTTATTGCTATCTGTTGGCCAAATGTACTCTCGCTTCTTGATACAATTCGACCCTAAGGGATATACTTATATTATCTATTGTATAACATACAACTTCCTGTATCTGGTACAGGATCCTAGTCTCCCTGCCTGCATCAATGTTCAGGGTTTCTTATGTCTCTACCTTAGCATTATATCAAGCATCTACTACCCCCCCCCCTTGCTTTTAGTGTTCTGTAAAAGCATTCAGTAACTTGGCAAGTCGAAGGGATGATGAACTTACCTTTTGGTTGCACAAAACTCGATTGCTCCTTGGCTCCTACCCAATTGTCCTTGGCGGCAGGGAAAAGTAGATGGTTAGGGTTTCTTATAGGTTATAGGCTGGATGCCATACCATATATATACTCTTGTTCTCGATAGGCCTGATATTCGAAGAGATTTTGGAGGAAAGATTTGAACTGGATTTGAACTTAGATGAGGCAGGGCTTTGAGAGTTCGGTTAAGAAAAGAGATTTGAATGATGATATTTGCATTATGGCCCCTATCCATTCCTGTATTTCGCTTTTTGTCCTCCGTTGGCATTTTTTTCAAAACAGAAAATTTACACATAACAACTATATGATACCAAACATAAGAATGTGTTTCAATTTAATAAATTCGAGAAAAGAAAAAAAATAAACTGGTCAAGGGGTTGACATTCGTCTATGTTGTTCATCCTGACGAAGCATGTCATGTCGACAAACCGGTTATAAAACTTTGTCAAATCTTGTATGTAGCTTCCGTATGCCTAATGCCAACCCCATTATGATGGGAGCGACTTGGATGGTGATGATACATCCCAACTGCCTCTTCAACGATAATTATTTATCGTTGAAGCAAGTTATCAATGATACATCCCAACTGCTTCTTCAACGATAATTATTTATCACACTATCAAATCCTCTGAACTATACATAGAAGAAAGTTATCAACAAAATCACCAAGTAAACCAACACAAAAGAAGACTATTGGTCATATCCATCAAGAGAGGACACAATAGCGACTCACATTGCAAATGCATGAATCCATCGTCGCTTGTTGCGCTAAAAAGAGTCTACATTCCTCTTGTCTAATTAATTTTTTTTTCTAGGTGCACAAATAATTGGATGTAGATGGGACTGAACTATCCATGTTAAGGGGCTTGGAACAGATTCTTTGGCATGTACTCTGTGTGGATATCTATCAATGTGTGATTCTGATATTGTGCAGATGTCAAATTGTTGCTTTGGATCAGAGGACAATAATTGGATAAGGAAAGACATTGCTAGCTTATTATACAATAGGAAAAGTATATAAATAAGAGAAAAACATGTCATTATCAAGTAACGTGCTTCATTAGCTTCGATTGAATGTGATTTCAGAGAAGACGTTATCGTAACAGTAACTACTTCCAATAAGAAAAAGAAACTGAACCTGAGTAGTGAGCACAATGATGAGCGCACAGAGGAAGTCGAGCCCCTGCTTATAGTAGGCCTTCGTGACCGTTACCGCACCGATGGAGTAATCATCCCCTCCTCCAAAGGACACCCCGCAATTGACGAAGATAGTGATGATGACATGCACCTTCATGTTGAACGAACCCAGGTTCAGACTGAACCCGTGGCCGAGCACCCTAACCTCCCTCTCCGGGAGCGCGAGGCCATGAGCCGCTTACACTGGTCAATTTGATAATTCATAAATTATGGTTCTAGAAACTATGTACTCTCTAATTGATTAAGTCTTAGACACACAAAATTCTTCAATTCCATCCCCCAAACAAATGGATGTAAATAACAAAAATAGGTCACAAAAACAAAACTAAAAAAATGAAATTGATCAAGTCTTAGACATACATTGCAAGAAATAGGAGGATCATACTACAAATCCTTCAATTCATTCAAAATCCGCTTCAAAGCCATTGACCACAAACCTACAAAAATCAAAAAACAACAAGCCAACATTTTGATCATCGAAACCATGTAAATCGATCAAATCGACAAAGGAACCTTAATAAAAATCGAGCAGAAAAGAGGGATTTTGTACTATTTAAGAGGGACTACTTCCTCGATAGCTCCGACAAGTATACATCCCTGTTCAAAACAGGCACACAGATCAAAACCATAACCCTAACTTTTAAAATCAAATAAGGAGATGTGAAACCCTAGCTTGCTAGCTTAGCTCACCTGTGAATCTCCTACGTATTTCTCCTCTGGCTAGGGTTTGCGCGGAGCAGGGCTAGCTTGATGGAGGAGGAACGGTGATAGTGGTATGGCAGTGGCGATGGCACCGATGAGGGCGACGGCTGCGGAGGCTTGGCTCATGATGGATGGGAGTAAGAAAATAATAGCTTGGGATGAGCTTCTCTGGCTCCCTTTTTTTTAAGATGTGTATGAAGAGAGTTACTAATATTATTTTGGTTAAAAGGGGGTAGTAGAGGAGGGATCTGAAATAAAAGGAGGGAAAGTGAAAATTTGGTAACCCATTTCAATTGTTTGGTCACGGTTACTACTGTTATCAACAATAAACTAAATACAAAAATGTAATGATATTATTTAGTAATAGTTATTTTATTGTTGTCACGGTAATTACTGTTACACAAATGTAACAGTAATAACCGTTACGAATTGAGAAAAAAAAGTGTTACAAAATGCCTATTATGGTGTAGTGAACAACAAAAAATATAATAATCAGTCGGGATGTTCGATTTGACGAAGCTTCAACCTATGAAGGTGATACAAGTGGAACTCATACTCTTATACAAGAATGTGAAGAAATTGGCTGTCAAACTGAAAGTGCATCTCCAACTTTCCAAAGATGTCTATCAAAGACCTCTTAAAAATGAGAATTATACATGAACTTATGAGTCAACCAAGGAAGTTGAATCAAATGAAATTGCCTATTTTGCTTTCCTTGCAGGTGAAAAATCCAATTTTATTTGAAGAAGCAAATAAAGAAGAAGCTTGGAGTTAAGCAATAATGGAGGAGATGAAGTATATTGAGAAGAACGATACATGAGAGCTCATAGATCTTCCATCATACAAGAAATACATTGGTGTGAAATGGGTGTACAAACTCAAGAAGAATTTTGATGGTTCAACCAAAGCACAAAGTAAGGCTTGTGGCAAAAGGTTACAAGCAAACGTAAGGAGAAATTAATACTGAGTATTGCAGAACGGAAGAATAACTTGCAGATGTGTTTACAAAACCTCTATGAGGACAATTTTTCAGAAGAAATGTCAAAGCTTTATGAGTCAAAAACAAATTTGGTTTAAAGGAGGCATTGTTGGAAAATTAAACCAAATTTGGGTCTTCCAAAGAGTCAAGTTCATCACATTCATGCATTTAAGAATACTAAGTCGTGTTCACTGTTCTTGATCTACCTTGGGTCCTATAAATAGCTATGTATGCAAATGTTTTGTGCAAGTGAAAGAAGTTGAATAGTCAGCCAATAAAATCAAATATCCTCTTTGTCCTACCTGAACTATAATGAATAAACATTGAAATCATCTACATGACCTACTTTGTTGGTTATCTCATCTATGTATCTAGTGTGATGATCGTACGTGACAAACTTTAAGAAAACTTTATTTGGGGATTTTCATCGGAACATCTTTCGGAGCTAGCCACCCTAGTGAGCTACACTAAGGCCTCGTTTGGTTCACGGAAAAGAAAGGAGAGAAATCAATTCCTTGGTGCTTCTTTTCCTATGGAAAAATACAATTCTTCTCTAATTTTTTCGGTTTCTGGAAATGCCAAGAAAATTGGAAAGGAAAGCAAATACTTAAAGGTGAGAAAGTGAATTCTTTCTTGGATGAATGGAACCATTTTCTCTTCTACTTTCTTTTCATTGGAAATCACTTTCTTTTTTTCCTCAGTTCCTATGGTACCCAAACGTAGGAAAATAATGACTTACCTTTCCCAACCTCATTATTCCACGAACCAAATCAGACCTAAAAAGCGCTTTATCTCCATTATGGAGCAATACATGCTCAATATTAAATTTTGTTCACTCTAACTTATGCCTAAATTACTTGAGTCTTGAAGGAAGAGTTGGTGCTTTGGCTACGTGTATGAAATTCAACAACTGATGTAACTTATGCAAGACTTTGAACGTTTTATCCACACATGCAAGAAAAACTTTTTCAATAACTAGTGAATATTTGCCGACAAAACTAGGTACCCAAAAAACTAATAAAAAGTGTACTAAATTGTACTTAAACACCCTGAACTATAACACTTTTATACTTAAATATCATATACTATTTACAGGTATTTACGTACTCTGAACTATTTTATTTTTGTAAGTTGCTACTCTTCGTTTGTCTTTCGTACCACTTAACGGTCATGAAAAAATTAACTCTTTTGTCAGTCGAGCAAGGATGTCCAGTAGGTCTTTGGGATGAACAGATAAGGGATGTAAAATATTTAAATTAAAAAATATACTAATACTTATTGTTTGTTAAATTAACAGGAAATTACATATAGGGGGGTAAAATTTGACAAAATTATAGAAAAAAGGGTAAGTTTTGGAAAATTACATGCCAAGGGATGGGACGACACTAAAGATGGCGCCATACTATGGGCACCTATCTGGCGCCATTAGTGATGGCACCAAGGGGCCGGCCCCCCCTTGGCGCCATCAGTGATGGCACCGGACAAGTGGGTGTTGGTGTTTTTTTGACTTTTCTCACTCTCTTTTCTCTCTTCTCCATCCAACGTTCCAATTTTCTGTATAACGGTCATATATCTATCCGTTGGAGATTGGTTGTATATAAATGGTGGATGTGAGAGAGATTCATCCCCACTTCACTCTTTCTAATCTTTCTCACACATTCTATTATTCCTGGCCTCTATCTTCTCCAATATTTTCTACATATTAGAAGTCCATTTTTTCGATATGGATCAGAGTCTAAGAATATTGTGCTCACATGGAGGTTCAGTAAATGGATTATCATACGAAGGAGATTTTACGCAACTTCTTTTAATCGATCGTAGTACTACATTTGATAGTCTAAGAACTCTGATTAGTAACTCTTTTTCTATTCGATATGAATTTATTTTAAGACATATTTTGTTTCTCATTGTTTGTTAATAGATTCTGATCAAACATGGAATTTTGTTCTTGAAGTTAATTTGCAATCGCCTTTTATTAGTATTTTTGTTACTCAAGTTTCTCCACCGCTTGAAATGTTTTCACGTCCACATTCTTCTAATTATCAAATGGGTGCTAGTTCTTCTCGACCACTGCCAACTCATGAAGAAGAACAAGCAGTAGATATACCTAGTAATGATGATTTTGATGATTTTCAAAGTAATGAAAATAGTGATGATTTAATTGAAAATGTAGATGATAATTTTGATGATACTGTTAGTAGTGGTACCACTCATGAATTATTTGTCGGACAACAATTTGCTACCCGGCTTGAGTTTAGAAATTTTATAAGTAATGTAGCAATCGCTTATATTAACTGGACCGTCAATTGTACGGTCAAGATCCATGAAGTTTCCGCGCAACCAGTTTAGAGTGACGTCGGATCTTGTGTTTATATCTTCGGGCGGATTAATACCGAGATATCGCCTAATTGTAGTAGCAGCGCTTTGTTGATTATCAAAAATTATAGGCTCACCTGTAATTTAAAATTATTATTTTGCATAATATTTTCATAAAAAATTAATATTTAACAATTATTTTACCTGTAATAGGTAACCCTAAAATGTTGGCTACGTCCAGTAGCGTTACGGTCATCTCTCCAACCAGCAATTGGAAAGTATTGCGTTGGGGCCACCAACGTTCTGCCAGAGAAAATATTAAATCTCTGTCGTGTACCAAGAATCGAAGATCATCTATATATCCAAAACCAAATACGTTTAGTAAGCCCTTTTGATATGTATTTATCTCCCATGTGCCGTAATTTGCATCGTTACGCCATTGTCCACGTTCACACAACCGTACATCTGACTTATAATCAAATAACTACAAGCGAAACGAACTATATAAATAAACTCAAATTTAATATATAATAAAATAAAGAATAAATATTAATTACTGAAAAATTACATCTCCTGTAAACACCAATCGAGATATGTGGCTCTTCCGTTCTTGCTCCTCTCTTTCAGTCGTCGGCCCACCGGGAATGCGACCATCGTTTACTGCAGACATCTTCTTCAATCGTCGTCCAAGAGAAGCTCCTGCAAAGAACAATGTGAATTTATACATCTTTCTTCCCTCTCCTCTCCTTATATAGATTTGAAGAACCGGAATGGGGGGCAAAGTGACATGGAGGGGGGACAAATTGATTTGGATGACATAAAGTGACATAAATTGACAACCTAAATTGACATGGGAGTGACAAAATTGACATGAGAGTGGTGGGGGGGGGGGGGGGGGGGGGGGGGAATGAAGTAGGGGAGGGAAAAAACTTTATCCCACTTGTCCGGTGCCATCACTGATGGCGCCAAGGGGAGGGGGGGGGGGGGGGGGGGGGGGGGGGGGGGGCGGCCCCTTGGCGCCATCACTAATGGCGCCAGATAGGTGCCCATAGTATGGCGCCATCTTTACTGTCGTCCCATCCCTTGGCATGTAATTTTCCAAAACTTACCTTTTTTTCTATAATTTTGTCAAACTTTATCCTCCTATATGTAATTTTCTGTTAAATTAAACTAGAACTTTGGGATAAATAGATAGGGACATGTTTGTATTTTTCACATTTGCGATTCACAGTGTCAAAGTAGAAACTTGAAGAATGAATAAAATAATAGAATAAAAAACGAAGTTTAAGGTATTCAAGTGTTCATAAAAAAGTACCGGAAATTTCAGTACAAAAGTGGTGATATTTGAAGGTATTAGTGCAATTTAGCATAACAGTACGCTATGGAATTCTTCTTTGTTAAATAAAGCTGAGCCTAATAATGAATAAAATAATAGCATATGGGAGGTGGGTGAAAATGTAATATTCAGTGGAAGAAAAGAAAAAAAACACTCATATATGAGGATTTATTTGTGACAACGTGTAAAGATTTTAAATTTGTTATAAACGAGTAATGACATGACCATGGTAAACCTAAGCACCATTATTACTAGTGGTAACTAAACAATTTATTCTTTTCAAGGTGGAACAAAACCGCACTTACTTAGTGGTTGTACTGTTATCCATTTTATGAATGATTCCGTTAGTTGCATATGTAGTTTCCAACTGTTTGATAAATATGATGTTAAACTTAAATGAAAAAAAGAAAATTGGTAGACGGTCGAAGGATTTAATTTTTGAGGCTTCTTATATTGTAGAAATGTTACATCAAAATAAGATCTTAACTTGGTCATGCTAAGCAATAAATAGAAATAAATACACCAACCCCCCCTATGTTAAATAAATAGAAATAAATACACCAACCCCCCAATAAATATATACAACCCAGCGATACATGGTAAGGAGAATTTCTAGATCAGTAAAAAAATAAATTTTGTCATCAAGAAGTAGTTATATATTAACAAAGTTAGTTGAAAGAAATGTCATGCCCATAAACCATATATATATATATATATATATATATATATATATATATATATATATATATATATATATATATATATATATATATGTGAGATACACATCTCTGAAATCAATTATAGTAGTTTTTGTTTTTTGTCCGAGCTCTCTAGCCTAGTAGTATTAGAGCGGACATCCGGATGACAAAATTTATTTGAGTTCAATGTTCGAGCCTCCCAATCGTGTGTGCGTGAGATTTCAAAAAAAAAAAATTAGTAGTTCTGTTTTTTGAGTTCAATGTTGTTTTGAAAACACATGTACACCACCCACTTAATGCTGCAGGAATCCACATGAATATGTGTAATTTAAAGTATAAATTGTGGGATTACTGCTCTAGTGGTCGAACCTACCTATCTAGCCATGAAGAATGGCTCTCACCTTAACCACCTGAGCTAGCGGTGTTTAAAATTCTAGTAGTTTTTTTTTTTTGAATAAAAGGCAATATATTCATTGAGAGTTTAAGATATTACAAGATTCAATATCCCGAAGGATATTAGCAGAAATACAGGCAGGGACAGTATCATGAACCTGTGTAGAGTTCACATTGGTATGTAGCAGTGAATACGAAGCAAGATCGTGTGCACAGTGATTTGCACAACGATTTACATAAGAGAAACAAATATCATTTCTCATTATCAAAAGTTTTCTCGCATCAAAGATGATGTGTCTTGCTAACCATAGGGATGGCTCCATGTTGGAATTGATAGAATCAATGATAACTTTGCAATCTCCTTCCACTATGGTTTGTTGAAGCTCCTTCCTTTCAATCAACACTATGGCAAGATGTAGTCCCATAGCCTCAGCCTCTACAGGGGAGCCACCTTCTTGAGTTTTTGAAATTGCTCCCATGAATTGTCCTTGGCCATTTCGGAGAACTGCAACAGCTGACATTCTCCCTTCCAGATATGCTCCATCAGTGTTAATCTTGAAAAGGTTGGCATTAGGTAATCTCCAGGTTTCATTGGGTGTAGATGTCACAGTAGCACTTGGCATCAACGAGAGATTAGTGTGAAGAGATTCGTAAGACTCCTTCATTGTGGAAGCTTGATGAATGATACAATTGGTGTTGATAGCTTTGTTTGCAAAGATGAAGTTGTTTCTGGCCTTCCAAAGATGCCACATTAGGTAAAAACAAGATGATACATCTTCTCGATCGCCATACTTCATTAGATTTGTGAGCAAAGATGAGATTGTGGAGTCTGGAAGAATGAATCTAAGAATAGATTCATAGTTTCTCCATATTGAACCTGTCAAAGGACAATGTAAAATAATATGATTAGTATCTTCGGCACATACCTTGCACAAAGGACAGGTACCATCCAAATGATTGAGGCGTCGATGGATATTGGCTTTGGTAGGGAGAGAATTTGTGATAGCCCTCCAGGCAAAAAGAAGAACTTTGGGAGATATATGAGTAAAGGACCAGAATTTCTTCCATTCAGTGAAAGCAGGTTCAGGATCATTGGAAGTATCCTTGTTGATGGTTGTGTGAATCACTCTGTACACTGATTTTGTAGATAATGAACCATCACTTGTATGTTTCCAGATCAGTAGATCAGTATTGCAGTTAACAGAAAGTGGAATCTTCAAGATTTCAGTAGCTTCATGTGGTGGAAATAATAAATGTATAAGGTTTTCCCTCCATCTGAAAGTGTCAGTATTGATTAGATCACTGACATAGGTTGCCCATTTCCTAGAGAACTGATATCCAGTAACTTTGTTGGTAGGTGTTGTAGGGACCCAAGGATCATCCCAAATGTTGATTTGTACACAATTTCCGACTGACCAAAGGATGTGTTGGGAAAGAAGCGCGGAAACCTTTCCCCAAACCGGAGAGTACCTGCGAGAGGACCGAGCAAACAACGCACAAACCCAAAAACAAGCACACAAAAACAACCACGTAGACACAGAGAATTTTTGACGTGGAAACCCTTGCGGGAAAAACCACGGGACGATCGGAGTCCAACCCTGAGAAGCCTCCACTAATGGAATAGAAGAATTACACCCTCTACAAACTCCTCCCGATCCAAATCGGATCCCCACAACACTCAGAGACAAGAACAATGATCACAAGGCTACGAAGAACGAGAACGACGAGTAGAGATTACCCGAAACACGATCTCCTTCGAAACGACCTTCGATCCTCCGTCTTCTTCTCCGAAGTTGCAATGGCACTCTTGCCTCCTTCTCTCTCAAACTTGTGTTGTCCAATGCGATAATGCGATAATGCGATAATGAATTAGGGTTGAGAAAAATCAATATATCTCCCTAATCCCGCAACCAACCTGGACCGTTGGATTAAATCCAATAATGAAAACTCATCCTGAAATCCGCTTCAGCCCCCCGACACACAGAGTTCGGCCAGAACTCTGTGTGGGACAACCAGCACCTACTGGCCAAACCCTGGAACGGCCAGACCGAGTTCGGCCCGAACTCGCCATGGGACCGAGTTCGGCCCGAACTCGGATCCCCTGCTTCCAGCAGCTCCAGCAGCAACAGCAGCAGCTCCACGTCTACTTCCCGAGCTTCTTCGACACACGAACGGCGCTCGTCGCACTCCGGGGCTTTCTCCACATAGGTTGGGAACCCCACCCACTCCAACAAATCTCCCCCTTCACAACTATGGGGAGGACGTCGTCATCCCGACGATCTGCCTGTAGTACTCAAACTTCCCCCTTGGTAGAATCTTCGTGAACATATCAGCTCCGTTGTCATCTGTATGCACCTTCTCAAGCTCCGCATCCTTCTTCTCAACCACATCCCGTATCCAATGATACCGAGTCTCGATGTGCTTGGACCGGCTATGAAACGTCTGATTCTTCACAAGATGGATAGCACTCTGACTGTCGCAAAGTAAAGTATACTGCTCTTGCTTCAGTCCCATTTCCTGCAACAGCTTCTTCATCCACAACAGCTCCTTGCAAGCCTCCGTCGCCGCAATGTATTCCGCCTCCGTCGTCGACAAGGCAACACACTTCTACAACCGCGACTGCCACGACACTGCTCCTCCCGCAAACATCATCACGTAGCCCGAAGTCGATCGTCTCGTGTCTACATCTCCAGCCATATCAGCGTCGGTATACCCAACCAGCTTCGGCTCGTCACCACCAAAGGAAAGTCTCCAACCAGCAGTGCCCTGAAGATATCGTAGAATCCACTTGACCGCACTCCAGTGTACCCTTCCAGGATTCGAAAGATACCTGCTAATCGTACCAACTGCATGAGCAATATCTGGCCTCGTACACACCATGGCATACATAAGGCTTCCCACAGCTGAAGTATATGGAACCCGCTCCATATCTTCCTTTTCGTCCTCGGTAGATGGACACTGCTCCTCAGTGAACTTAAAGTGAGCCGCGAGGGGGGAACTCACTTTCTTCGACCCGTCCATCCCAAAACGCTGAAGTACCCGGTGAATGTACTTCTTTTGGGACAAGTGTAGCAGCTTGGACTCTCTCTCTCGGCTGATCTCCATCCCAAGAATAGTCTTCGCTGCGCCCAAATCCTTCATAGAGAAGGCCGCGCCCAGTTGGCGCTTCAACTCCGCTATCCTAGTGGCATTCCGACCCACTAATAGCATATCATCAACATAGAGCAACAAAATGATGAAATCATCATCGGCAAAATACCTCACAAATGCACAATGGTCCGACGTCGTCCGTGCATAACCATGCTCCCCCATAAACGACTCGAACTTTCTGTACCACTGCCTCGGAGCCTGCTTCAGACCATACAAGCTCTTCCTCAATCGGCAGACCAAATGTGACTTGCCCTTCTCACAGAATCCCTCCGGCTGCTCCATGTACAACTCCTCCTCAAGATCACCGTGGAGGAACGCCGTCTTCACGTCCATCTGCTCGACCTCAAAGTCGAAACTGGCTGCTAATGCTAGCACCACCCGAATAGACGAATGCTTGACGACAGGCGAAAAGATTTCATCATAATCCACGCCTTTCCGCTGACCGTAGCCCTTGACTACCAGCCTCGCTTTGTATCGAGGGCGAGTAGCATCATCCGTCTGCTTCACTCTGAACACCCATCGATTCTTCAAAGCCTTCTTGCCCTTTGGCAACCGCACCAGATCATAAGTAGAATTGGTGTGCAAGGAACTCATCTCCTCCTGCATAGCCACCATCCACTCCTGCCTGTGTTCGTCTTCCATAGCCTCTGCGAAACTTTCGGGCTCTCCCCCGTCAGTCAGTAGCACATACTCATCCGGCGAGTATCTCGTAGATGGTCGACGATCCCTGTTGCTCCTTCTCAGTGGAGCCACTGGTGCTGGCTATATACCGACAGCCTCCTCCCCTTCAGGAACTGCCTCCCCGGCATGCTCATCCTCCTGAGAGACACCCTGACCACCATCAGCAGGCTGATGATCAAGGTTGGGAGCAACTCCATGTACCGGCTCCCCCATAACTGGATCCTCCGCGATGTCCTTTGGAAACTGTTCGAAGCGAAATGACTCTAACTCAGGCAATTCCTCAGCCTCAGAAGGCGTCTCGGAATCCTGAGTGTTGGTCATGGTCTGATCCTCGACGAACACCACGTCCCTGCTTCTGTAGAGCTTTCCTTCCACTGGGTCGTAGAGTCTATAGCCAAACTCATCCCGACCATAGCCGACAAAGACGCATCGCCTCGTCTTCGGCTCAAGTTTGGTCCTCTCGTCCTTCGGTACATGCACGAAAGCTTTACAACCAAACGCCCGCAGGTGACTGTATGACGGCTCTTTGCCGTACCATACTTTATCAGGCACATCACCCTGCAAAGGAGCACTAGGAGACAAATTAATAATATAAGCAGCTGTGAGAAGAGCCTCACCCCAATAACTGCCCGACAAATTTGCTTCTGACAGCAAACACCGCACCCTCTCCATCAGTGTCCTGTTCATGCGCTCCGCTACACCATTGAGCTGAGGTGTCTTTGGCGGAGTCTTCTGGTGTCGTATCCCTTGCTCTCTGCAATACGCATCAAAGGGACCGATGTATTCGCCGCCATTGTCGGACCGAACACACAACAACTTCTTGTCCGTCTCCCTTTCAACGGAGGCCTGAAACTCCTTGAAAGTAGGCAGCACCTGATCCTTGGTCTTTAAGGCATAGACCCAAACCTTCCTGGAACAGTCATCAATAAAAGTCACAAAGTAAGAAGCACCACCAAGAGATTTTACCTTCATAGGACCGCAGACATCCGAGTGAATCAACTCGAGCAACGCCGGCTTCCTCGAACTTGGGTGACTCTGGAAAGACACCCTACTTTGCTTCCCAGCCAAACAGTGTGTGCACTTCTCCAACTTTGTAGACTTGAGCCCCGGAATCACTTTCCTGTTCACCAAGTAGCTCATCCCCTTCTCGCTGATATGGCTGAGCCGCCTGTGCCACAACTCGGTAGACGCGTCACTGACTGCGTTCACCTCCTGTGCCCCCTCTGCGCTCCCCTCCATATAGTAAAGACCGGACTTCTTGCTTCCTCTGGCAATCACCATCGAACCTCTGGAAAGCTTCCACTGACTATTCCCGAAGAGACTGAAGAATCCCTCGTCATCCAACCTTCCAACCGACACCAGGTTGAAACGGATATCAGGGACATGACGAACATCCTTGAGAACAAGAACCGCACCCGTCTTCGTTCTCAAATGCACATCTCCAATGGCAACCGCCTTCGACACATCTCCGTTGCCCATCTTCAACACGCCACAGTCGCCTGTCGTGTAAGTGGCAAACAGTGCCCTATTGTGAGATACATGTGCTGAAGCCCCTGAGTCCACCAGTCAAGAATTGTCATCGCAGGCGAGGTTAGTAATGACCTCATCACCTACGACGATCACATCGCCTCCATGCACCGAGGCCGCCGCTGTAGTGTTCTCTTCTTGCTTCCCCTTGTCGCCCTTCTTCTCCTTCTTCCAAGCGAAACAGTTCCGCTTGATATGGCCCTTCTTACCGCAATGGTAACACTCTGAGTCCTCGTAACGACCCTTGGACTTCCCCCTGCTCTTGTCTCTGCCACCACCTGGACCCCTGCTTTTGCCCCTTCCGCGGCTCTCTGAAACAAGTGCCTCTGAGTGGTGGGATGTGGATGAAGTGCCCTGAGAACGTCTCCGCATCTCTTCATTCAACACCCCGCTCTTGGCAAACTCCAGACTGACCACGCCCTCTGGAGCAGAAGCGATCATAGATACTCGTACGGTCTCCCACGAGTCTGGCAAGGTACACAGCAGCCACAGTCCCTGAACTTCGTCGTCGAACTTGACTCCCATAGAAGATAGCTGGTCAACCACGCCCTGGAACTCACTCAAGTGATCCGAAATAGACGCCCCATCCTTGTACCGCAGACCCATCATCGTTCGGATCAGGAACAACTTGTTTACCCCGGTCTTCTTCACATACAAGGATTCCGGCTTATCCCACAACGTCTTCGCGTGCTCAATATTGGCAACGTGGTTGTACACGTTCTCATCAACAAACTGCCGTATGTACCCACACACCTGTATGTGCTCGAACTTCCAGTCCTCCTCGGATTTATCACTGGGCCTCTCGGATGCAAACACAGGTAGATGCAGCTTCTTGACAAATAGCAAATCCTTCATCTTGCTCCGCCAATAATGATAGTTTGTGCCATTAAGGTTCACCATGCGCACCGGCTTCGCGTCCATCTCTCCTCTCTGGTTCCTCTGTCAACTCCTGACACCCTTTGAACCCAAAGCTCTGATACCACTCTGTTGGGAAAGAAGCGCGAAAACCTTTCCCCAAATCGGAGAGTACCTGCGAGAGGACCGAGCAAACAACGCACAAACCCAAAAACAAGCACACAAAAACAACCACGCAGACGCAGAGAATTTTTGACGTGGAAACCCTTGCGGAAAAAACCACGGGACGATCGGAGTCCAACCCTGAGAAGCCTCCACTAATGGAATAGAAGAATTACACCCTCTACAAACTCCTCCCGATCCAAATCGGATCCCCACAACACTCAGAGACAAGAACAATGATCACAAGGCTACGAAGAACGAGAACGACGAGTAGAGATTACCCGAAACACGATCTCCTTCGAAAACGACCTTCGATCCTCCGTCTTCTTCTCCGAAGTTGCAATGGCACTCTTGCCTCCTTCTCTCTCAAACTTGTGTTGTCCAATGCGATAATGCGATAATGAATTAGGGTTGAGAAAACTCAATATATCTCCCTAATCCCGCAACCAACCTGGACCGTTGGATTAAATTCAATGATGAAAACTCATCCTGAAATCCGCTTCAGCCCCCCGACACACAGAGTTCGGCCAGAACTCTGTGTGGGGCAACCAGCACCTACTGGCCAAACCCTGGAACGGCCAGACCGAGTTCGGCCCGAACTCGCCATGGGACCGAGTTCGGCCCGAACTCGGATCCCCTGCTTCCAGCAGCTCCAGCAGCAACAGCAGCAGCTCCACGTCTACTTCCCGAGCTTCTTCGACACACGAACGGCGCTCGTCGCACTCCGGGGCTTTCTCCACATAGGTTGGGAACCCCACCCACTCCAACAGGATGTTGCCATGAAGATATTGTCTGATTTGCAATAAACTTGACCAAATGCATGAAGAAGTAGGGGAAGGATTTGCACTCCAGAAAAAAATTCTAGTAGTTGTTAGTAAACAATTGAGACATTTTTATAGAAGCTTAAGAGGGTTGGCTGGATGTAAATGCAACTTTACTAACATTTGATATATTATATTTACATTTATTTTTATTTTGTTTTACTGAAAATGATGTCACTTATACAATAAAAGATGCGATGATTATTCTAGTTCCAATAACGGAGTATTGCAACAGCTTAAATTTCTTTTATATATATGCAATCAATGTAATTTCATATCACATGTTGACATGCTCAGATATGTATGATGTGTTCACATTGCAAGATACCCACTCTATTATCTCTTACTATATATATTTTGGCAAATGTTAAAGGCCATCCCCAAATTACTAAGGACAACCATGATTATTTTTAATTTTTACTAAGGGCAACCTAATGTTAAGTGATTTACTAAGGGCCACCAAGAGGAGGAAGTTGACAGCCTCCCTCTCCCCGCAGCCGCCGACCCGAAGCCTCCGCCTCTCCCCCGCTCAGCACCCTCTCCCCCGCCGACCATGAACCTCAGCTGCCCGCTCTGACGCTCGCTGCTCCTCCCGCCGGAGGACCGCCGGACGAAGGCGGAGGACGAGCGGCGGATCAGGGCCGAGCTTGGTCCAGCGGTCCAGCGGGACCTGAAGGAGGGTTTTTACTTCAAACCTCTCTCCAGCGGTCCAGAGAGAAAGAGATGGGAAAGTGGCGGGAAGAAGAAGGGGAGCGGAGCGACGGCGGGCCCTTCGATCCCGGTGGTGGCGATGGAGATGGTCTCGAGCCTGAAGGAGATCGTGAGCTGCAGTGAGCAGGACATCTACGCCACGCTCAAGGACTGGGACATGGATCCCGATCGAGAAGCTCAAGGACTGCAGGCCAGCACTGCAGTCCTTTCTTCACTTGGGACTGCAGGTAAAAAAGAAAAAGAAAAAATTATGTCAATTGAGGACTGCAGGCCAGCACTGCAGTCCTGTCTTCACTTTGGACTGCAGGCAAGTCCTGCAGTCCTCAATTGACAGAAGTGGGGTGGCCCTTAGTGTTTTCAAAATGGCAAACTTGTAATTTTTTTAAAGTTTTAAGTTGGTGGCCCTTAGTAAAAAGGGGGTGGCCTTTAACATTTGCCTATATATTAGTCACTTAGGTCAAATCCATTCAAATATTTATATCTTAGAAATCAAATATATATAAACCATGTATGTATTCTTCATAAACCATCGCCAAGTCTAGCACTCCACCAATTATTTAGGATGATTGCCAATACTGACATAGATAATCAATCTTGTGTGAACTGCATCACATTCCAACTATGTGGCGATCATTTGAAAATAAATACAAACTCTGAAATACCAATATTGTTAACCCAAACTAAAGGTTATCGTCTTCTTAAGTTACTATGCATACTTTGATGGTCATGGAAATTTTGTGGATGTTGCTGTTTGAGAAGCACATCTGGTTTCACAATGGAAAAATTTTGAACAAAAATTCCCAATCATCAACAGAATTGTCCATTTTTGTTTAACTTTACACAATATTGGTCACACCTGAAACCATTTTTTAAGATCGGTAGTTCGTTTTTTTTGGGCTAATTAGATTTTAAATACCGGATTTTATACCAGTTTAGTGTTTAAGTTCTGACTTGTCCAAATAAAAAGTTTAGACCCTGAATTTTTATTATTTATTTTATTTTTTCTATTATACTCTCCCTAGTCTATATATAAAGGTTTCATCTTTTAAGCATGGGAGGAAGAGTATCATGAAATAATAATAATAATAATAATAATTCATGGTCTAAACTTTTTAATTGGATAAGTCGGGACTTAAACTCTAAGCTGATATAAAATTGAGGGTCTAAACTCTAATTAGCCTTTGTTTTTTTTCGTTCACTATCACTAATGGAGCACGGGTGAATTTATTCCAAAAGAAAAGCTATGATCAATGCCAAATCATGTCACTTGAAATTTACCTCCATTTAACATTTCCATTCACTTCAGTGGTCTCTATTATTACATTTTGTTTAAATGATCATTAGATTCTTGGAGACCCATCACCTAATGGAATTATATATTTACTAATCAATCTGTGAGAAACGTGTAAGCATCCCACTGAAGATTGTCTCCCTTACATTCTACCATTACTTATCTTGTCTCACTCTATAAATAGCTGACCCTTCCCTCTGCATTATTTACATAAGCCAACTTTTCAAATTCCTTTTACATAAGGTTAGTAATTTCTTTCCTATTTCATATATGAATTTGATTTATATATATATATATATATATATATATATATATATATATATATATATATATATATATATATAAAGAATCTAATTATTTATGTTCTCATATCGTTAATTTGTCTTTGAAGCTAGCAGCACAAGATCTCGAGAGAATGAAGCTGGTACTAGTTGTTATGGTGCTTCTTGTTCTTCATACACTAGCTTATGATTTAGCCATCGGCAAGGTGGATCACGTAGATGGCCATGGGCAGAGTGGAGCATCAGAAAAGAACTATATTGGACGCACGCTTGGATACTCGGGAAGTACCGTCGACTCCCATCACAACATACCAAGGGACCAGTACAACAGTCATGCTGGTGGCTCCGCCCAGGAACCGCCGGAAGACGATGATGGTCAAGGAAATAGGGGTGGTAACAGTGTTCCCTAACTAGCTAGCTAGGCTATGTTAGTTCCGCTCTAGTGCTGTGGGAGTGCTTGTGCGTGAGTATCTGTAACAAGTATTGTGATATATAAACCTGGCATGACTGTACTGATACTGGTTCCTTGCTATGTTGGGGAAGCAGCACCATCCCCATGCATATATATTAGGGAATGAGTATATGTATTATCAGTCAATAAATTGTTGCTTCAAAGGAATATATATATATATATATATATATATATATATATATATATATATATATATATATAAAATATATATATATATATATATATAGCTAGCATGGGTTAATAAAATGATTTCAGTGGATCTTGTGGTTACTGAGGAGAGGTATAAGACAACGGTTGGGTGGCGGAAGATCAGTGGATCGAGCCACAGGAACGTATTATTCTTTCCATTTATTAGGTAGGAGTTGGAAACAGTGGACCCAACTGTGAAACCCAGTTTTTGGATTTGTATTTTACTATTATTATTATATAATATTATCACTACTATTATTATTATATTGTGGGTTCGGAATTATTTTTTCAAAATAATAATTTGGATTTTTGTTTGCGAGACCAAGCCTGGACCAGTTTTCCGAAACCCAATACCGTTCCGAACCCGTCATTATTTCCCTCTTAAAATCCTGACTATTTATATTTGTTATAAAAAATATATATATATACATTAAACCCAACTGGCTTGGTCTCCCACGACCAAGCCAGCACTCCTAACTTCACTCCCCATTTCTCCCTCTCCTCCACTACTTCCCTACACTCCAGCAACCACCTTTCCTTCTTAAATTCTTTCACTCACACTTTTCTTTCACTCAAAATATTCCTTCATCCACACAATTTTCCTTCATCCTCACCGTGCCCTAGCCGACCACTCTCCCCGAGCACCCTCTCGGCCGTGCCCCGCCGTCCAGACCGCCGACCTCCGCCCACGCCGGCCACCGCTCGGCCCCGAGCGCCGCCCAGCGGCCTCCCTCTCCGGCCTCTGCGCTCCGGCTCCCCGACCCGGCGGACTCCCCAGCGCGTCCTGACTTCCCCTGCCGCGCGCCGCCCCCGGTCTCCCCTGCCAGACCCGCGCCCGTGCCCTAGGTCCCCAGCGACCCGATCCCCTCCGGCCTCCGCACGCCCGGCCGACCAGCGGCCTTCCGCCGGACCCCCGAGCTCCGACGCCACCCCGCGAGTCCCTGGCCGCCTCTTCTGAACGCCGCCCCTTCTCCGGCGCTGTCCCGCGGCTGTGCCCTTGTCGTTCCCCTCTGTCCCGGTTCGGTCAAGCTTCCCGCTGATCCGGACAGCGCTGTCCAGCGCTGTCCGCGGGTTTCCCGATCAGCTGTCGTACTTTTCCGTGCCCGGATACCGCTGTCCAGCGCAACCGTACCCCGGCGAGGCGCTATCCCGAGCCGGTCCACTGTCTGCGGATTTTTTTTCTCCTTTATAACATCTGAGAGCTCTAGCCGAGCAACCCAAGGTATAATTTCGTGTCCCCGTTCCCAACTCGTAGTCGATGATGAGAATTGGTCCCCGATTTCCTCCCAGGAATTCTGTTTTATAGCGACGTAGTGACTTCGGATTTTCCGGAGACGTTTTGTGATGTTCTGTGGTTTTCGGATTTTTTCGAAAGGTGTTTTTTGGATTTTTGGGTGCTGTGGTTTCCGATCTCATTTCGGGATTTTTCGATTATAATTTCGGGTTTCCGATTAAGCTTCGAGAATTATTCTGTGAATTTAATTTTGGTGTAAAATGGTTTGGAAGTTAATTTCTGGGTGTTTCCTGGTTAGGGACTTTTATTATGGGAGTTTCGGCGCATTTTTTCCAGTTTTGGGTTATCGCGAATATAGAGGGAATGCTGTCCAAATTTTTATAAAATTTCAAATGAGTTTTAAATTGGTTTTCGAAAATATTTATTAAATTAGATTTTGGGCGACGACCATACCGGTCCGTGGGCCCTAGCGAAATGTAAGCGAAACCGGTTTTACCCGGACGTTGAGGCATTAGCTATTTTCAAATATGAATATTGGACCAAGTCAGAGACTTACTTTATTTTCATATTTTACAATTAAAATATAATTTGGAAATTGCTACTGGTTTATAGTATTTTGAGTGCAGGGCCTCGACCTTCTGAACGGACCGCTTCCCAGCGTTCAGAACTCACCAGCAAACACTAAATTTATTTAATTTATATAAAGTTTGTAAGGGCATAAGCCCAGATTTCCATTTTTGTCAGCTGTGCCCTTGTATTGTGTAGATTAGAATTTTTCTTTTATTTTCTGGTTGGTTTTATTCTTCGTAATTAGGCGCTTAGTTACAATATGGCTAATAAATATTTTGTATAAATTAATAAGGATTTCACACGATAAAATAATTTGAATAAAATATTGATAATTAATGAAACCCACGTTTTTCTTATTTGAAGGAAAAACAGTAGTTTTATATATAATATTACAAAATACAAGTTTTTGCCAAATTAACCGGTAACGAAAATTTTTCAAGTAAACCCAGAAACTGGCAATCCAACTAAATGAGAATCAACGTAGTACGCATCGTAAACCATCAGCAGTAGATTAAATAAATAAACTTAAAATCTGACTAGGACCTGCTACTAGAGATTACAACTAGCACACCTAGCTTGGTTTCACAATGGTTCTAAGTCAAGTTCTCCAACTGTAGGATCTCGGAGACGAACATAGCATCTTTCCGGAACCAACACCGTTTCCAGTCATAAACAAAGGCAAGTACATTTTGTGTTAGTTTACAATTATTTAATAATCGTTTTATTGCAAGTTTAAACCACGATGCTACACGGAACTCTCTCTGAGAGCATTGACTGACTGACTGTTAGGTACTGGGGGAGTAGCGTAATGAGTATGACCACATCCAAAGTAGTGTAATGACTGTATTAGCTTACCCCTCATACACACGGGGATAAGCCATACCGTATCAATATGATACAACTGTGCAACCCAATCCGGTCATATTCATTGCCTATTCACATCACAATATTTTAACTGCTGGAGAACTGTTTATTTCAAATTGTTTAAAAGTGCATAACTCTATTATTATTTTAATTGTTGGATTATCATGAATTGTACTTTGCTCCCTCCTGAGTGGAGATAACATTTTTAGGGAATTTTGAGGATGTTGAGCTGTTATACAACAGCTATTATGACATGGTTTTGTACCCTGTGGTGTTGCCGGAGTCCCCATTGGAGGGCGCAGGATGTGAGACCGATGAGCCGAACACTTAGCTAGATTTTTCCTGTTTCCAGTTTTGTTGTTTGAAATTTTTGTTAATTTGAATTCAACATTTATTTCAGTTCTTTTACTTTCCAGTTGTATTTTCAAATGTTAAATAAAGTTTTAAATTTCCCGAATATTCAGTTATGAAAAATGTATAGATGTTGTTGTGATTACCTGCTAATGGAATAGCTTACTGCCGCCGTCTCACAACGGTGCAGGCTGGGCATGATCCGGTTCTACCCAATTATTTGGGATCGGATTGTGACATGTTTTTAGTGGTGGCCCATGCAGGTCGTAACAACAACTTAGAAAAATATACCTAGAAACAATTAGAATACTAGAACATTGATTTGTCACAACATAGGACCGAATTATATATATAAATATTTTTGTTTGATTATAGACTGGTAGGATACCTTGCTTATGTTTGCATCCTAAACCTTCCAGAATATGGCGCCAAGGAAAAGACCACCCCTGCTGGCGATGAGGTGTCATCACCCGAACACACCCCATCTCCCCCAGCACGTCTAGACCCTCACCGTTGCAGCTGACCGACCATCCCCATCAATCTCTAGCACTCCGCGGCGTTTACGCCACTACATCTCAAGCGGCGAACCCTACACCTCCCCGGACTGAGCCGCAGTCCCCTGCGATAGTGCCCGCACCAGCTGCCCCACCAGTGCCCGTGGATCCCACCGATCTAGTGGGCATGCTACGAGGAGTACTTGAAACACAGAGAGCCCAAGCAGAAGATCATTGAGAACAGACTGCAGCCCAAGCCGAAGTCCATCACGAGCAGACCGCGATCATGAGAGAAGGCATGGAGAATGCCCACAACGTGGCTATGGCTGCCTTCGAGAGAGGAAGAACCACTTCATTGGAGCCACGACCTGCCAAGGTCGGAGATATAGAGAGTTTCAAGAAGCAGGGCCCTCGACCTTTCAAAGGGACCGAGGGTACCATCTACGCTGATGAATGGCTAGACAACATGGAGCGTCTCTTGAGCGTCGCTCGACTCCCAGAGGACCTCAAGGCCGAAGCAGTAGGACTCCAGCTGCAAGATGTGGCAAGCACCTGGTATCGGAATGAACCCCGACTCCAGGACAAGCAGCTTGACTGGGACACCTTCAAGAGGCTGTTCCGCAGGAAGTTCTTCCCAACATCAGAGATGCGGGAGATAGAAAGACAGTTCCAGGACCTGAAGCAAGGGAACATGACGATTGGAGAGTATGCGGCAGAGTTTGGCCGACTTAGCCGCTTTACCCAGAACTTGGTTGTTGACCCCAAGGATCGTACTGAAAGATTCAGGTATGGACTAAGGGAAGAGATTCGCACCCCTGTGATTGCAGGCGGCGCTAAGACATATGAGAAGATTCTGATACGAGATCAGGACGTGGAGAAGAGCCAGCCTTCTCGTTCAAAGAGGGAGTATCCTGGAACTAGCAACTTCCAGGGTAACCAGAAGAGGCCCAACAACAACAACAACAACAACAGGCCTTCGCACCATCAACAGCAGCACCATCAAGCAAGGACCAATGAACGAGCGCCTCAGAAGCAGATCCCTGTTTGTGATTTTTGCAAGAGGCCAGGACATCAGTCGAACATATGCAGGAAGAGGCTAGGACACTGCCTAGTCTGTGGCTCTGCCACCCACCAAGTGAAGGACTGCCCCTCGTCAGTCCACAGGACCGGAGCAACTCAACAAAGAGCTCCCCTACTGTCACCCCCACTTTCCTGAATAGGGCTAATATGGTCATTTGCATTATTTCATTATTTTAATATTATTTTAATATTAATTTTTAGTGTTTTTATATTATTATTGAAATAAGTATTTTACTGATAGTATTTTTATTTATAAAAAGTTTAATATATTTAATATATATAAAAAATAAAGTATTTAGTTTTGTTATAAATAAATTCTGATTTTATTTATATATATTTATATAATATTCCATTTATTGTGATATTCTATTTATTGGGATATATATAAATATATATATTTATATTAATGGGTAAATATTATGGGTTTATTTTTATATAAATTAATATACGTATATGTGTATAAATATATGTAGGTGTGTATGTATGTATGTATGTATGTATGTATGTATGTATGTATGTATGTATGTATGTATACATAAATATATATAAGGGGTTAAAGAAAAGAAAGAAAAAAAAAGAAAAAAAAACACAAAAGCACATACCACAAAAACAAAAGGAAAGCAGCAGCACCTGCTACAGGTGCGCGACCCCCCCTTTTCATTTTCCATTAATAACCCGACGGCCGGAAATTCCATACTTAACGTATGTAAACATATATGTATATATATATTTTTAGAGAGAGAGAGAGAGAGAGGAGAATTTTGAGAAAAACTAAACCCTAGCCGTCATCCCCAACCCAACGTGCACCCCGACATCGCCGTAGGCCAACCCGCGGCCGTCCATCGCCGGAAAAAGTGCAACGCGCATCCCACCCGCGCCCAGAAACTGTCGGCGAAGGGCCAACTTCGGAAGTAGATTTCTCCTTCCTCGCTCCGTCGTTTTGCGAACCACTTGGTCAGGTATGATCCCAACATATACCCCTTTAATTTTCCTCAAATAGTTCATGTCGATTCGCACCATGTGCGATGAAAAACGAGTTCCAAAATTGAGAAAAAACTCGATTTTCTTGGTTTAGAAACTGTCCAGAAACCCCAACTTTGTGGTCGATTTGCGACCAGTGTGTTGTGATTTTTCAAAATCGGTCTGAAGAGACTTGGAGACAACCTATAGGGCTTTAAAAAATTTTTTGTAAAACTGAATTTCATGCACTGTACATGAAGTTATTGATTTGTGAAGTTGGAGGAAAAACTGATTTTCAAAAGTGGATTTTTAGAAAAATTGTCCCGATACGCCGTCCGTCCCATCAATCCGGGCGACGTGGTCACGAACCGAAAGCATCGAAAGGTGCGTATCGACTTCGTGGTCGTGTGGGCTTTGACGAAATTCAAATTGGTCGCGTGTGCGCGACGAATTTGATGCGTATCCGTCAAAAATTCACCGTAATGGCCTTTTGCATATTTGTCAATTACTTTGTGCACACTCATCAAATCGCGACGAAACTTACGCCATTGGACTCGAAATATTTTTCTGGTCCTGTATTCCAAGTTTGGTCCGATTCTGAGATCGTTGATCGGGACGCCATTTTGGCGGGCCCACAATCCCGTTCAACGGGTGATTTTGTGCACAGCCCACCGGAATCCAAAATTGGACATGCCGTTGGGTTCGTCTCGTCAAACTGGACCTGTAGACATATAGTTTGATGACTTTAGAGACCGTAAATTCTGGCACATTTTTTGGTGCAAAGTGGGTCCAACGCCGAATATCATTTTGACCCGAAATAACTGTTTTGCTCCTGTGTCCAGAATTAGACTTATGGATAGGCGTTTCTAGCTAATTTGACCATTCTGAGAACGCTGGTAATGTCTGTTTCGGCATTAGGAGACAGTTGTGCGAGTTGATCGTTCGTGGCTTATTGAGTGGGTTGTAGTTTCGATTTTCTCAGCTCAGGACGACAGGCGAGTACATTCTCTGATAGTTTTCATTGTCTTGATATCTACTATATCTGATTTAGTTGTAATGTTATACTTGATTCTCGACACGAGGATACACGGACTAGTATACGTGAATCTCGTCATGAGATGTCATTCCTGGTTTACCTGGTATATGAGTACATTATTCGATATTGTTTCATGTACTTGTATAGACACCGATTTGGGAGTGGGCTGGCCCCTGCTCTTCGAATCTTGTGTCATGACTTGTCATGTCTGAATTCATTATACTACTCGGGGATGGGGAGTTATTAGAGGTTATGTGATCATTACCCTTACTTGTTTATTACTTGCACATAGCCCCACCCTCAACACACGTAGGGTGTAGCCTGACCATATACTACTTGTGCATAGCTTTCCATTTTGGCCGGCCTGATCCCTATATTATTATACTACCTGTGCATAGCCGGTCAAATGGAACAGCCTGATCTTGACCCAAGCCGATCACATAACGCTCTAATATCTCATGGCACTTTATTTTTATGTTTATATCATACCGCAGATTACTTTCCATTTATTTATATTTCAGTTTTATCTTATATCTTACACATGACATGATATCCAGTTCTCTTGTACCATTTTACTTTCAGTCTTGATATTCCATCTTGTATTTCATTATGATTGTCTCTTATAGTATTTGTCAATTCATATGAAACTGTTGTTGGCATTTGTACTTGCTCATATCCTGACAGGATAACTCCCGTTGTTTTTCAGAGGATTTAGATGCTGATTGCCCGACCTACTACGGGTTTGGCATAGATGGAGCCTATGACCAGGACCAGCCTGTGGACCCGGTATTCGTAGAGGACGCACCGCCAGTAGTGACCTAGTTCACCTAGATTTTATCTTGATTATATTCCAGTTTGATACTTTGAGACTTGTAGTATTTATTTTGGGATATTGTTTTATGTCTTGGTCTCTGAACTTGTGATTGTGGCTCGGCACTATTTCATACTATTTATCTCATCTTCATCTTTATCTTTATCATCGTGTTTATCTTCCTTAGAATTATGTGATTGAGTTGTGGTTATATTCTTACGTGCGGAGATGACAGGTTATATTATTGTGTCTTAGATTATATATATTATAGATGACCTTTACAGCATTCTACAGCCGATACTGCGGCGTAGGCTGGACGTACCCACGTGCTCGTGCCCCTAAATAGGGTGCGGGTCGTGACACCTACCCACTTAGCAACAATGGTTCGGACAACACCAGCAGAAGACCGGGCGAGCTTTTTCCCTAGCAGTAGAAGAGCAAAAACCAGAGCAGGAACCCACCACTGATGTCATCGTAGGTTCCATTTATGTATTTTTACATCCTGCTCTAGCATTATTTAATTCAGGTGCATCACACAGTTTTATATCATCAAAGTTTATTTCTGCACACCACCTAGATACGGGACTTAGCAAGCTGATTAGTAGAGTTATGACCGGTGGTGGACCCATACCCATCACCGAGGCTTGTAACTGTCCCATAACTATCTCAGGCCACCAATTCGTAATACCCTTACTTGTGATGCCCTTGGCCAACTATGATGTAGTCCTAGGGATGGACTGGTTAAGTGAGCAGCAGGCGCTGATAGATCGTCATAGAGGATGTGTAATCTTCAGCCCACAAGGAGAATCGGAGTTTGAAATCTCTCGAGCTCCGGAAGACATGAAGAGTGTTACCTACTCCTCTATCACCAAAGAACCCGGGCCTCCTCACCCTATCATAGCGGAATTCATGGACGTCTTTCCAGATAGTCTTCCAGGATTGCCGCCAGATCGAGGTGTGGAATTCACCATCGACCTAGTACCCGGCTCTTCCCCTATTTCTCAGGGATGCTACAGAGTCAACCCCAAGGAGACAAAGGAGATGAAGGACCAGATTGACGAACTGAAGGCACAAGGATTTATCAGAGACGGGGCTTCACCGTGGGGAGCACCAGTTTTGTTCGTGCCCAAGAAGGATGGAACCGTGCGGATGTGCATCGATTACCGGGCGCTGAACAACATCACCATCAAGAACAAGTACCCTCTGTCCCGGATCGACGACCTGTTTGATCAACTAAGTGGAGCTAAGGTATTTTTGAAGATAGATCTCAGATCAGGCTACCACAAAATCAAGGTCAGGAAGGAGGATATCCCGAAAACGGCATTCAACACCAAGTATGGGCAATTTAAATTCTTGGTCATGCCGTTTGGACTGACGAATGCTCCTGCGATATTCATGAACCTCATAAACAACGTCTTCCATGAATACCTGGTCAGTTCGTTGTTGTCTTCATCGATGACATACTGATCTACTCGAAGACTGAAGAAGAGCATGAAGAGCACCTGGGGAAAGTTCTGAGCACCTTGAGGAAAGAGAAGCTCTATGGTAAGCTATCTAAATGTGAATTCTTTTTAGACAAGGTGGAATTTCTGGGCCATGTTGTCACAGAAGAAGGAATTTTGGTGGATCCAAAGAAGATAGCTGCTATTGAGAAGTGGACTGCACCAAGTTCAGTTGTAGAAATCAGAAGCTTTTTGGGTTTGGCTAGCTACTACCGGAAGTTTGTGAAGGATTTCTCCAAGATTGCTGAACCAATAACGAAGCTTACCAGAAAGAACGAAGAATTCATTTGGTCTGAAGCTTGCCAGTCAGCTTTTGAGGAACTGAAGAAGAGGCTTACAACTGCGCTGATACTTGCGCTACCCGCAGGTACCGGCGGTTTCTCAATTTATAGTGATACTTTCGGTAAGGAATTGGGCTGCATTCTTCAACAACACAAAAAAGTAATTACTTACGCATCTAGGCAATTACGGACTCATAAGAAGAACTATCCCACACATGATTTGGAGCTTGCAGCGGTGATATTTGCATTGAAGCTATGGAAGCACTACCTTTATGGAGAGAGAGTAAAAATATTTACAGACCACAAAAGTCTTAAATATGTTTTCACTCAGAAGGAGCTGAACATGCGACAGAGACGAAGGATGGAGCTGATGAAGGATTTCGACATCAACCTGCAGTATCATCCGGGTAAGGCTAATGTTGTTGCAGATGCACTTAGTCGATACCCAATGGCAATGTTCTTGACCAAGGAGCGTCATTTGCTGGAGGACATAGAAAAGTTTGGACTGGAGATTGTACTGCCCGAAGAAAAAATGAAGAAACTGGAAAGAGAAGCCATTGTACCAGGAGCTGAATCATCATTGATGCAGTTGCAAGTGCGTTCAAGTCTAATGGACAGAGTCAAGGAGGCACAATTCCAAGACGAGATGTTTTGCAAACTCAGAGATCAAATGCTGACAGGAATACTTGAAGGATTCTCAATCGCCAGTGACGGAGCACTGAAGAATGGTACGAGACTTTGCGTACCAACTGGCGAACTGAGGAACGAGCTGATGCAAGAAGCGCACCAGTCGCAGTATTCCATACATCCTGGAGCCAACAAAATGTATCGGGATATGCGTACTATAGTATGGTGGTACGGAATGAAGAAGGATGTATCCAGCTATGTGGCTAGATGTTTAATTTGTCAAGTAAAAGCTAGCAGACAGAGACCAGCAGGACTATTGCAGCCGCTTGACATCCCGGAGTGAAAATGGGAGCACATAACAATAGATTTCGTGTCGGGACTGCCTCGACCCCAAGGAAGGAAGGATGCCATTTGGGTTATCGTGGACCGACTGACGAAGTCAGCTCACTTTATTCCTTTCAAGGTGGGTCTATCCACTGAGAAGTTGGCTGCACTGTACATGCGGCACATCTACCGGATTCATGGAGTTTCGATAAGTATTGTGTCTGACAGAGATACTAGATTTACCTCTCACTTTTAGAAGAGTTTGTATGACAGTTTGGGAACACAACTGAAGTTCAGCACCGCCTACCATCCCCAGACTGACGGACAATTAGAGAGAACAATCCAGACGCTAGAAGACATGCTGAGATCCTGTGTCTTAGAATTTGGAGGGTCATGGGAAGTCCATTAGCACTTGGTAGAGTTCTCATACAACAACAGCTACCAAGCTAGCATCGGTATGACACCGTTCGAGGCACTCTATGGACGTCGTTGCCGCACTCCACTTGCTTGGGACAATATCGGAGAACGAGTATTGCTTGGACATGAGATGGTGACCGATGCAGCAGAGAAGGTAAGAATGATCAGAGACAAGCTCAGGATTGCCCAGGACAGACAGAAGCATTGGGCCGATAGCAGCCGACGGCCTTTGGAGTTTGAAGAAGGTGACAGTGTGTTTGTGAAAATCTCTCCTACCAGAGGAACCATCCGTTTCGACAGAGCAGCAAAGCTAAACCCCAGGTATATTGGTCATTTCGAAGTACTTAACAGGATTGGAGAAGTGGCTTATCGGGTGGCTCTACCCCCAAGTCTCGAAGGCGTCCACAACGTCTTCTACGTTTCGCAGCTGATACACTACATCCTGGACCCGAGCCACATCTTGGACCATTCGGAGCTGGAAATTGGACCCAGCCTCACAGTGCCAGAGAAGCCAGTGGCAATATTGGACAGAGGAGAGAAGAGAACCAGGAACTCTGTGACGCCGATAGTCAGAGTCATGTGGCGGCACAACTCACCAGGCGAGTCGACCTGGGAGCGAGAAGACCAGATACGAAAGCAGTATCCGTACCTGTCTGAGACTTGAGGTACTCCCTAACCCTGCCTTTAATTTCGAGGACGAAACTTTCTAAGGAGGAAAGATTGTGAAATCCAGTTTTTGGATTTGTAATTTATTATTATTATTATATAATATTATCACTACTATTATTATTATATTGTTGGTTCGAAATTATTTTTTCAAAATAATAATTTTGATTTTTGTTTGCGAGATCGAGCCTGGACCAGTTTCCCGAAACCCAATTTCGTTCCGAACCCGTCATTATTTCCCTCTTAAAATCTTGACTATTTATATTAGTTATAAAAAAATATACATAAAACCCAACTGGCTTGGTCTCCCACGACCAAGCCAGCACTCCTAACTTCACTCCCCATTTCTCCCTCTCCTCCACTACTTCCCTACACTCCAGCAACCACCTCCCCTTCTTAAATTCTTTCACTCACAATTTTCTTTCACTCACAATATTCCTTCACCCACACAATTTTCCTTCATCCTCACCGTGCCCTAGCCGACCACTCTCTCCGAGCACCCTCTCGGTCGCGCCCCACCGTCCAGACCGCCGACCTCCGCCCACGCCGGCTACCGCTCGGCCCCGAGCACCGCACAGAGGCCTCCTCCTTCGGCCTCTACGCTCCGGCTCCCCGACCCGGCGGACTCCCCAGCGCGCCCCGACTTCTCCTGCCGCGTGTCGCCCTCGGTCTCCCCCGCCAGACCAGCGCCCGTGCCTTAGGTCCCCGGCGACCCGATCCCCTCCGGCCTCCGCGCGTCCGGCGGACCAGCGGCCTCCCGCCGGACCCCCGGGCTCCGACGCCACCCCGCGAGTCCCTGGCCCCCTCTTCTGGATGCCGCCCCTTCTCCGGTGCTGTCCCGTGGCTGTGCCCTATCCGTTCCCATCTGTCCCGGTTCCCGCAAGCTTTTCGCTGATCCGAACAGCGCTGTCCGCGGGTTTTCTGATCTGCTGCCGTGCTTTTTCATACCAGGATCACGCTGTCCAGCACAGCCGTACCCCGGTGAGGCGCTGTCCCGAGCCGGTCCACTGTCCGTGGATTTCTTTTCTCCTTTATAACATCTAAGAGCTCTAGCCGAGCAACCCAAGTATAATTTCGTGTCCCTGTTCCCAATTCGTAGTCGATGAAGAGAATTGGTCCCCGATTCCCTTCCAGGAATTCGGTTTTAGAGCGACGTAGTGACTTCGAATTTTCCGGAGACGTTTTGTGATGTTCTGTGGTTTTTAAATTTTTTCGAAAGGTGTTTTCTGGATTTTTGGGTGCTGTGGTTTCCGATCTCATTTCAGAATTTTTCGATTATAATTTTGGGTTTTTGATTAAGCTTCGGGAATCATTCTGTGAATTTATTTTTGGTGTAAAATGGTTTGGAAGTTAATTTCTTGGTATTCCCTGGTTTGGGACTTTTATTATGGGAGTTTCGGCACATTTTTCCCAGTTTTGGGTTATCCCGAATATAGAGGGAATGCTGCCCAAATTTTTATAAAATTTCAAATGAGTTTTAAATTGATTTTCGGAAATATTTATTAAATTGGATTTTGGACGACGACAATACCGGTCCGTGGGCCCTAGCGAAATGCAAACGAAACTGGTTTTACCCGGACGTTGAGACATTAGCTATTTTCAAATATGAATATTGGACTAAGTCTAAGACTTACTTTATTTTCATATTTTACAATTAAAATATAATTTGGAAATTGTTACTGGTTTATAGTATTTTGAGTACAGGACCTCGGCCTTCTGAACGGACCGCTTTCCGGCGTTCAGAACTCACCAGCAAACTCTAAATTTATTTAATTTATGTAAAGTTTGTAAGGGCATAAGCCCAGATTTCTATTTTTGTCAGCTGTGTCCTTGTATTGTGTAGATTAGGATTTTTTTCTTTATTTTCTGGTTGGTTTTGTTCTTCGTAATTAGGCGCTTAGTTACAATATGGCTAATAAATATTTTGTACAAATTAATAAGGATTTCTCACGATAAAATAACTTGAATAAAATCTTAATAATTAACAAAACCCACGTTTTTCTCATTTGAAAGAAAAACAGTAGTTTCATATATAATATTACAAAATACAAGTTTTTGCCAAATTAACCGATAACGACAATTTTCCAAGTAAAACCAGAAACTGGCAATCCAACTAAATGAGAACCAACGTAGTACGCGTCGTAAACCGTTAGCAGTAGATTAAATAAACAAACTTAAAATCTGACTAGGACCTGCTACTAGAGATTGCAACTAGCACACCTAGCTTGGTTTCACAATAGTTCTAAGTCAAGTTCTCCAACTGTAGGATCTCGGAGACGAACATAGCATCTTCCCGGAACCAACACCGTTTCCAGTCATAAACAAAGGCAAGTACAATTTTTGTTAGTTTACAATTATTTAGTAATCGTTTTATTGCAAGTTTAAACCACGATGCTACACGGAACTCTTTCTGAGAGCATTGACTGACTGACTGTTGGGTACTGGGGGAGTAGCATAATGAGTATGACCACATCCAAAGTAGTGTAATGACTGTACTAGCTTACCCCTCATACACACGGGGATAAGCCATACCGTATCAATAGGATACAACTGTACAACCCAATCCGGTCATATTCATTGCCTATTCACATCACAATATTTTAACTGCTGGAGAACTGTTTATTTCAAATTGTTTAAAAGTACATAACTCTATTATTATTTTAATTGTTGGATTATCATGAATTGTACTTTGCTCTCTCATGACTGGAGATAACATTTTTAGGAGATTTTGAGGATGCTGAGCTGTTATACAACAGCTATTATGACCCGGTTCTGTACCCTGTGGTGTTGCCAGAGTCCCTATTGGAGGACGCAGGACCTGAGGCAGATGAGCCGAACGCTTAGCTAGATTTTTCCTGTTTCCAGTTTTTTTGTTTGAAATTTTTGTTAATTTGAATTCAGCATTCATTTCAGTTCTTTTACTTTCCAGTTGTATTTTCAAATGTTAAATAAAGTTTTAAATTTTCCGAATATTCAGTTGTGACAAATGTATAGATGTTGTTGTGATTACCTGTTAATGGAACAGCTTACTGCCGCCGTCTCACAATGGTGCAGGCTGGGCATGATCCGGTTCGACCCAATTATTTGGGATCGGGTCGTGACACCAACAGACATGCAATACAGCGATGTCTGTAATACACCGTGCACGGGACTAAAAAACCAATGCAGCCTTGATACGATTGTGCTGGGATCTAGGACTCCACACGGCAGCTAGCAATTGGTCAAAGCACCACCTTAGATGGCAAAACCAATATGATAAAATACAAAAAAAACAACTCCAGTTTCCATTTCAGCAATAGCTTGTTATATCTTTATCAAGACCCAAGGAAGTCTAGGGGCACAGAGGACTAAAAATAATATATACTAGGGACCAAGAAACTATCCATTGTTGACTAACCATCTATCATAGACAATCTTCCAAATACATCTATTATTAATTAGGAAGCTGATTTTTGGATAGAATCTATCCGGATAGAAATCATTTAATGTAGTCATTAATGCTCCATTGGGTTGTTTAATTACTTAGTTACCCTTAAATATTTTTTATTATTATTTTTGTTTCTCTTTTCCAAATGTTCAACCCAATTAAACAATAATGAAGGTACAATTTCCTAAGGTCTGCTATCATGTTTAACTAAACGCTATTATGTGAACAAATAGTAGAGAGCAACTGGACAAAAAGAGAAGCATTTGAAAAAGAAAACGAGAAACATATATTTGATGAAATAGTTGGCACAAGTGCATTGTATGAACATCTATATTTGGTATGATCATCGAATTATGTTGGTGGCTGATCATTGATGATTTAGGTGGTTACCTATGATCATCGGACACTTTGTCGTGGTGTAGGTTTTATCACATTTATGCAAATAAAAAATAAATAGAAAATAGAAAATAGAAAATAGGAACCTGGAAATAGTAAAAAAGGAAATAAGAAATAGGAATTAGGAAATAAAAAATAGGAAAACAAAAAATAAAAAAATAAAAAAAAGTAATAGGGTCTCACATATAAAATATGGTCTGAAAATAGGACATAGAAAATAGAAAATAGGAAACCGTAAATATAAAACAGGACATAGAAAACAAATAATAATAATAATAATAATAATAATAATAATAATAATAATAATAATAATAATAATAACAAAGTAATAGGGTCTCACATATAATTTTTAATTTTTAATTTTTACATCACTACCTACGTGAACATTGATTTGGACACGTAAAAACAATTTGGAGACCAAAACCTAATATTAACTTATATTATATGTGAGATATAAAAAAGTTAAAAACTAAAAATAAACAATTAAAATCTAAAAATTAGAAATTAAAAAATTTAAACTAAATTTAAAAGTTAAAAACTAAAATTAAAATTTAAAATTTAAATTCTAAAAAGAAAAAAGTAAAAGGTAAAATTAAGAATTAAGAAAAAGATCAAAAATAGAAAACAAAAAACTAAAAATAAAAAATTAAAATGTAAAATGTAAAAAGTAAAAAGCAAAAATTAAAAATTAAAATTAAAATTAAAAACTAAAAACTAAAAACTAAAAATAAAAATTAAATTTAATTTTAATTTTAAATTTTAAAATAGAAACTAAAAACTAATAAAAATTTAAAACTAAAAATTAAAAATTAAAAACTAAAAACTAAAAACTAAAAACTAAAAAACTAAAAACTAAAAACTAAAAACTGAAAATTGAAAACTAAAAATTAAAAATTAGAATCTAAAAATTTAAAATTTAAAATATTAGACTAAAAAAATACAAATTAAAATTAAAATTTAAAAATTAAAAATTAAAACTAAAAAATAAAAATTAAAAAATAAGGTGCCGATCTACCCACGAACGAGATTCGAATAAAACTTTGACCGAGGATACATGAGCCGAACGGGTTGAGTTTTTTTTACAGTCCTACCTACGTGAACACTAAAAATTAAAATAAAAAACTAAAAATTTAAAATTTAAGATCTAAGATTTAAGGTTTAAGATTTAATAATTAAGACTTAATATTTAAGATTTAAATTTTAAGTTTTAAATTTTAAGATTTAAGATTTAAGGTTTAAGATTTAAGATTTAAAATCTAAAATTTAAAATTTTAAATTTAAAATCTAAAATTTAAAATTTAAAATTTAAAATTTAAAATTTTAAATTTTAAATTTAAAATTGGATATTATGTCAATGTTATGTTTGTAATTTGGTAGGTAGAGCACTGCATGTCTTATTGGAAGGGAACTTTATTTTATGTTGCTTCTCTCCCTTGAAATGAAAGTTGCAATTTAAAACTTAAAATATTAAACTAAAAATTTAAATTTAAAAATTTAAAAATTAAAATATTAAACTAAAATAAAAAGTATAAATTAGAATTAAAATCTAAAAATTGAAAACTAAAAATTAAAAATTAAGGTACCGATCTACCCAGAAACGAGATTCAAACAAAACTTTGACCGAGGATACACCAGCCGAACGGGTTGAATCTTTTTACAGCCCTACCAACGTGAACACTAAAAAATAAAAAATAAAAAATAAAAAATTTTCAACTTCAAACTTTGAATTTTAAAATTTAAATTTAAATTTAAATTTAAAATTCAATTTAAATTTAAAATTTTAAATTTTAAATTTTAAATTTTAAATTTAAATTTTAAATTTTAAATTTTAGATTTTAAATTTTAGATTTTAAAATTTAAAATTTAAAATTTAAAATTTAAAATTTAAATTAAATTTTAAATTTAAATTTAAATTTTAAAATTAAAATTTAAAGTTTAAAGTTTAAAATTTTGAAGTTAAAATTTAAAATTTAAAAAAAATCTAAAAATTGAAATTAAAAATAGATAATAAAGAAATTAAAAATTAAAAATTAAAAATAAATATTAAAATTAAAATTAAAAATTAAAAATTAAAAATTAAAAATTAAAAATTAAAAATTAAAAATTAAAAATTAAAAATTAAAATTAAAAATTAAAAATTAAAAATTAAAAATTAAAAATTAAAAATTAAAAATTAAAAATTAAAAATTAAAAATTAAAAATTAAAAATTAAAAATTTAACCAAAAAATAAATAATAGAAAATAAAAATAAAAATAAAAATAAAAATAGGAAATAGCAAATAATCAAGAAGAAAGTAATGGCTAATCAGGAACAAAGAAAAAGTAATGGACTAAAACTTAATGGCTGGAAACACTAAAAATGTTAAGATGAGAGATTAGAAGAATTAATTGCATTGGAACGCTAACAATTAATGATGACCGATAAGTAAAAATTTAAATTTTAAACCAATCCCAATTTAAATATGGTACAAGGGTAATTTGGACATAAAAAAGTATGACATAAGAGAAAAATTAAAATATTCATAATATATACCAAATCTACCCTTCTCTATCTGTATAGATTCTATCCAACAAGTTTTATTGTATTAATTAACCTCACAATCTTCCAATGGAGGCTAAGGGACCAGTTAACCATCTACTATTAGCAGTAGTGTAGCCATTTTTTTTTATCTAGGAACGCGAGGCTTACTATTAAAAAATAATAAATATTTATAATTAGAAAAATGTTATATGTTAATACAAATTGTCTAAAGTATTATAATAATTAAATAAGCTTTTTCTTTTGTCTGACAATAAATTTTTTTGAGACTTTATATTATATAAACATTGAATGATATCGTCATTGTCAACTTCTTCTTTGGCCCTTACCTTATAAAGGGGATTGCGGCTACTATTTGTCACATTTCGTAGAACTGAAAAGTAACAAAAGATGTAATGTCGTACAAGTCAAAATGCACTTGTTAAAGCAAAACAAACACACTTTTAATAACAATATTGTAACAAAAATTATCTGATAAATTGAAGTCACAACAAGATATATAGAAATGCATCTCTTTTATTGATATTTACAGCAAAATATAAAGACAAAGACTTTTAATATAGCTGACTGAAACTTGCCAAACATGGCTTACATTGGAATTTGTCGAATAGGCTTATATATCATTAACACAAAGGAATTACAACGTTTCGTACATTATGCTCTTACAGAAGATCACATCTCTTGCGAGAAAAGCTCCATCTTGTCCAACAATTTTTCGATGCCTCAGAACTGTCCAACTATTCCCTGTACCCTGGAGGGGGGAGGGGGGTATCAGTACATTGTCATGTATTGGTGAGCGGTGCTAACCCGATTCACCTAAAATCAGTATAATAATTAATAATATTGTTATCTTGCCTTATGATCAATTAATAATTCAAATCCGACAGGAAGATAAATATATATGTTATCGCCATTTGGTCATTCTTATCTATGGTTGTTTGTCTTTCCCTATTAATAAGTAATAACCTACTCTGTATGCATAAGGCATCATTTATGCTGCTTATCTATATGAAGGTCGACACTGGCGGCCCGTCATCTTGGACTATATGGTTAGACGACTCCCCTTCAATGGCAGGTAGCTAGCCACCCTGAAGGTTTCCAAATAACATGGGCTAGTAAGTCAGCACTTAAGTACCCTGGGTTCTCCTAGGCTGATACGATCTCAACGCCCCAACAATTATTTGAGACAAACCTTATGCACATGTTGTCCATGATCATGCATGCATATGCAACTTTAGCTATAAAAAGAACATATCATGATGATACAATAAACCTAAATAAATATCCTAGTTTCTTATGTCTTGCCATATTTCCTTGATCCATCACTCGTAATACTTACTGTCCAATTCAGGGACTTTGCTACCCAATCCAGGGACTTTACTACCCAATCCAGGGACGTACCATATGTTTATCATATTTTCTCAAGCTGTAGCTCGAAATACTCACTGTCCATTTCAGGGACTTTGCTTTTACCTACCCAATCCAGAGACTTATCATGAATGATGACTCAACGGTCCCAACATTCGTTATAATACAACATAACCAACATTCTTTATAGCAGATTAAAAGCAATGTGCTAACTTATCTTTCATTATCTTTTGTGATTCTTGTTGGGTATCATTTCGCAAAAACACAACAAATAATGAACTTAATTATTTTTATTAAGTGTGAAGATAGAGGAGCGAAGGACCAACACCACCCGCCTTTATCTAAATTGGCTTTACATTATGATCACATTGATTTCTGAATGATCATCTTGCATAAATCCAAGTCCAACATGACTTCTTCGAGCCAACCAGCCAACATAATGTACTATGTGAAGCCGAATATTACAGTAACTTCTATTGTTAAACCCTTTGAAACATCATATATGTCACATGTATCTTGCTCATTGCATATTATTAGTTGTTCTTGATCTTCATAAACCATCTTAGTAGCATCCAAGTCTATTGCAACTTGAACTGATTTATCAGTTAACCTCCATGTTTTCTTCTATACTTACTGATGGATCTACACTTTATGTTTCACTAAATTATAGAGGTTAGATGGCTCAAATAATTTAGGTGGATTGGTGGCATCAGGTGCTCTGCATTTGGCATCTATCAGTAAAAGAACATGACGCAAACGAAGGAAGAGACAATTCTTGCAAAGGATTTTGGACTCTACGAAGCACCCAGTAACTTCTTGGTTCGACTTTGAACTATTAGGGACCCTTTTTAAATCTTTGCTTGAAATAGACTGGAATAAACAACAATACTTGTCCAGAGGGAGGTATTTTTAAACTCTTATTATTCTCAGGCCTAGTTTGGTTCGTACGGAGTGGAAAGGAAAGGAAATAAATTTCTTGTCATTTACATTCATTGGAAAATTGTTATTCCTATCTATTTTACTTTTCGGTGTTTGGAAAATCCAAAAAATTTAGAAAGTAAAGTAAATTCTTAGTGTGGGAAAGTGAATCCTTGGATGGGTTGGAGACCTTTTTTCCATATTTTTTCTCTATTTGGGAATTATTTTCCTTTCCTCTCCCTTTCCTTCATGCATCGAAACATAGGAAAGGAATGTCTTTTCTTTCCCAAGGCTATGATTCCGTGAACCAAACGTGGCCTCAGTGTCATCTGGCACTAGCTAGTCTTTCCAATTTACCATGGTTTGCTTTTTTTTTTTTTTACATCATTAGATAATTTACTTCCATAAGGGATCTTGTCGATGACCCCATTTCCATAGAAATATAAAGTCCTTCTTTTGATCTTGAAATGATTTTGGAGAAGTTCCATCATTTTTCTGGATTTTCTCAGCACTAGATAAACTGTAGAAACTAGGACTTAATCTATCATCAACTACCGATTCCTCATTTGTTTTTGGACTCGAAGATGAGGTTCCAGTTTGAAAGTCCTTCGATCAATCAGTGATTCAGTTTTCTGTGGCTTATTTCTATCATTCTTTCTAGATAAAGAATGAGAGGCTTTGGATAAGAGGTATGTGTTTTCTCAGCACTAGATATACATATAGCCAATCACCTCTAGCTCAAGAAGGGGAGGTGGATGTCATCCTTCCTGTTAGATTGTGGGTTCTAACCAATGGAGAAGTAATCTAATTCCTAAGGAAATTAAAGTGGTTGTGTTGTTGGCCAATGTGGAACATGAGCACGGAGTAGCAGAGCATGTCTTTGTCTAGAGGCGGGACTTGATGCAGGACATCAGGCCGGAACAAGGGTGCAGCCGTGCGACAACGGACTAGTTTGGGCCAATGCAACGATGGAGCGAACCTTTAGGCTGAGAGCAAAGCCTACGAGTGAGAGCAGGCCTTCGAGCCTCGAACAAGACTACGGCTGGGTTTGGACCTTCAAGCCGTGTTGACAGCCTATGGGCCGAGTTGTAAGCCTTCATGCATGAGTAGGTCCAGTCCATGGTCAACAATTGTAACTAATTATGGTATGCCCGTTATTATAGGTGTTAGCCCAATGATAATATCATGTTTTTAAATATGGCTAATCAATTAAGTTTAACTAGTGATGTCACTAATATTCATGTAACCAGTATCATGTTGCTACTTAAACTTAGCATTGTCCTAAATGGTCTATATCATATTACTATGCTTGTATCATACTGCATCATATTGTTTTGTTCGTCTAACATTTACTTGCAGAAAAGAAGTAAGCATGATCAAACCAGGACATACAATGAAGAATTATTGATGGGCCAAAGACGACATAATACAAGAAGATTTCTCAGAACCGTCTAACGACTAATCTGGGGCCTCGCATCGGGGATTCCGTTGCCCGGTCAGCGGAAGGGAGTCGAGGGGGCAGCGTCCTCCGTAGGGGTTCGGAGGCGAAGCCCCCGAAAGATATTCAGATTTCTAGATCTGTTTATCTTTGGATGACTACCGTCAAGGAAAAATGTGTCTGCTCAAATGTCAGGAGAAATGCGTCATCAAATGGGCTATTAGTTTTCATATTTATTCTTTATTTTTCCTTTGTTGAGTCTACGAAAAATGTGAGATTGATCGGATCGGTACTGGCTTAGGTTTTTCTTAGTCCACAAACAAAAATAAGCCTACCTACTTATACCAAAAGTCCACAATTCCAAAAAGCTCAAAACCTATGCAAATTTGGTCCATTCCTTACTATTTTGACCTAGCAGAACTCTGACCTAGTTCGGTCCGAGTTTGGCCCGAGTTCGGTATAGGTTATTTGAAATACAGTTCCCACCAAATCTCCATCCAACGTTCGTATGCGAAATTCTAGTATCCGAACTCTGCCCGAACTCTGTCCGAGTTTGGTCCTCAAAAATAGTATAAATAGAGTTGAGATTACCATTCATTTCAATCATCCAATTTCATCTCTTCTCTTCTCTACCTAAAGTGTTTTAAGCTTTCTTACTTTCATATCTAAGCCTTTACGACTCTTAGCTAAGCCACTACAGTTTCTTTTTAATCTAGAGTTTGGTGTTGAAGAGTTGTATTGGAGGCCGTATTCAGAAAACATTCTAGTTTTTTAATTGCCTTTTGGAGTCGGTCGTGCGCTCGTCACCAAGCACGGTGTTGTGAAGTCGGTCGTGCACTTCTCGCCAAGCAAGGTGTTGTAAGAATTGTAAAAGCTCAATTAGCTTGTGCCATAGTGGATTAACATCGATCAAGAATACTCGAGACTGGACTAGTCCTCTCAGACGAAAACCAGTATAGATCGTTGTGTCACTGAGTTCAAATTTTTGACTCTTACTTTACCATATTTTATTTAGCGTCTTTTATCTGCCATAGTTTATAATATATTTTTAATTGGTGATTATTTTTGCTGCACATGCACTAACTCTATTCACCCCCCTCTAGAGGTGCTCAACGATCTTATAATTGGTATCAGAGCAGGTGCTTGTTATATAGATATTATTTCTTATACCAAATGCTCCCATAATTGTTATATCAGAGCAGGTTATATTCAAATATAACACTCTAGAGAGTATACATATGGCAGCCATGAATTCAATATTCACAGGTGAAGGGTAATCCACAAATAGACTCCCACTATTTGATGGAACAAACTATAGTTATTGGAAAACACATATGAGCTTGTACCTAAAGTCTCAAGACTTGACTTATGGCCAATTGTTGTCAATGACTAGAAAAATCCTACTATCACATCTATTCTCGCATCCTCTATAATCAACAAGCCTTATTATAGTTACACGGAGGAAGGTAAGAAGTTAGCTAGCCTTGATGCAAAAGTAATGCATGCTTTTTATTGTGTTGTTGATATAAATGTATTCAATCTTATTACTACTTGCACAACGTCTCACAATATTTGAAAACTTCTTGAAACTACTTATGGGTGCAGGTATGAAAGCAACGCTAGCGACTTCAGAGAATATGATAGTCCTCATAATGATGCAAATGTGTACATTATGACATTGAGATTTAAGGTACAATACAATCCCTTATAAGAAGAAGAGATTGTATGCCACAACTGTAATTTTTTGTTGGGGAGAAGTTAGTTTAATTTCTTTCTCTCAAAGCGTTTCGTTTCTTTAAGCCTACGGTTGATACCGTGCTACGACTTTAAACTGTAAAAAATGAACTTTTATAAGAAGACCTAATATTTTGGTGAATTATTTTTCTACTTCTGGAAATATTTCTTTGGAATTTCAATTTGTTATTAATTTTGGATATAGCCAAGAAAATTGGGAGCAGTTAATTGTTTCAAATCAATTATTCTCCTAACATGCCATATATCTAGAATACTATTTATTCTGGACATTTATCTAGTATTGTTTTTATTTATTTAAAATGGACTATGGATCTTTTATTAAAGCTGTTTTCGTGATACAAAAGTTTTGAATCATCAGTTGTGAGCCTAAGGACTAAACGGACACATTCGAACATTCACTAGGACAACTTTTTTATAGTGAATTTCGTATTTCAAATGTCTTCTAATTTTTTTAATCTGTTAGTTACTCGTATACCATTATTAAGGCAATTCTTAAAAATTCTTTACTGTCTTGAAATTATTTTTGTTATTTGAATATATATTTTTCATTGGAGACATTTTGTTTGTTCATCTTTAAGCATTTTTTATATATTTTTTTACTTGCCTAAAGATGATATTTGTTTCAAGTTTGGAACTTTATATGCATTTGATCAAAGGAAAGATATATGCATATCTTGGATATTCCTTAGATCTTCTGATTATTTATTTTATCTATTTTTGCATATAAATTACTTTGGAACTAGATACGCATTTTTAAGGGGTAGCATATTAATTGTTTCAATTATTTTATGCCCTTAACATGTGGTATACCTAGTTCATCATGGACATATATTATTTTACTTAAAATATGTTGTTGATTTGTTCATAATTTTTATTTTAGTAAGTTTATGAGAAAATATATGATTATTTATTTATTTCTAATACTCTCATTTTATGAGTTTGTAAAGTTAGCTTGCCAAATATATTTAATTATTCTTATTGATGATTCCATTGAGCTTAAATTGATTTGGCATTTTTTATTGAGATTTTATCTCAAAGTTCATGATTATCTATACTTAGAATGATCATACTTTGCGGGGAGCAGTCATATCGACTAAATTTCTCTTTCTTAAGTATTTTATCTTCATTACCTTCATGTTTATCTAGTGGATATTTGTCACGCCCCGATTCATAGAGTCATTTATTCACATATTTTATCTCTTGGAATCGATCGTCCTCGCTTGGGCGTGATGCCGTACAAGTCTGGTATTGCACTTGTACAAGGCAAAGATGGTACATACTCGATTATTCTTCAAATAGGAACACATCGCAGCGGCAGAAGCGGATAAATTGAATTTAGTGAGGATAATCTTTCTCATTGAATAGAAGTAAATCACTTCTTTATAGCAGCGGAGAAAAAGAGTAACTTAAAGCCACACAGAGATATATAGAACTTTATTCTCTTTATTGATAGTTGAAGAAGAGTACAAGACTTGTATTGAAGTACAATGATTACAGCACATCTCTCTTTACATTGGAAACCAACTGAACAATGCTATACAGCTTACATTTGATATTTGGATACAATGGATGACAACTCGATATACCGACTTGGCTCACAATCTCACTGGTACAAACGATTACAATGTTCCATACATTATGCCCTTTATAAACAGAAGATATCATCTTGTGCAAGGAGAGCTTCTGTATGCCCAACAAATCTTCGATGCCGCGGAACCAATCAAGCCAATCTTCGTGTGTAGAATATTCCAAGCAAGAGCACCTGCCCACAAAACGTGGGTCAGTACATCATCTATGTACTGGCGAGTAGAATCCAACCCACTCGCATAAACCAACATTTAAAGTGATTATTTAAGCAAACATTTATTAGAATGGTCTTTCTACTTGGGGCCTAGCATCAGTTTACAGTTCATGGGCAATAATCAGAGTGAAGCATGTAAACATATTCTTTGTAGCATTCATGTGGACATATCTTTTTAACATTCTTGGTGTTATCATGCAAAGGCATCATTGAGGCATACTAGGTGTTATCATGAAAAGGCATCATTGAGGCATCGTTAACATTAACATCTTAAACATTATGACAGTTCTCACTTCAAGCATCACTTAGCATGTATGTTGTGTTTGAGCAATGATTAGCAAGGCATCTTTCTTAGCATACTGAACTTAACCTGTTAAGCAGGATCTCATACTGAAAGGCTACATACAGCATCATCAAACTTATTTGGAACGTAAGCATGCAAGTTTAACCAACACATATATTGAATTATCACATTTAAGTGATTTCTTACCGATAGCCGACTCCCTCATACCTGCATCAAATACAGGTTAGCAGATATACTTACTCTGCCTGCATAAGACATTCATTAGCATGCATCCTGACTACATGGTCACTGGTGTTTAACCATACGGACGTTGCCATATAGGTCTTCGTTGGTAATGCGATGACTCCAGAGAAGGTAGCTAGCCCCAAGGGATGCCTCGCAGAACCCGTGCCCCTACTGGCACGCCAATATTTTCTCCTAGGCCGGATCGGTCGCCCTAACGTCCCGGGGTACCGTCCGAGAAAACATATCCCCATCACTTATGCATAAGTTGTCCTATGACCATGCGAATGCGTGTCCATCTCAATCGTGAACATAAAAATGCATGGTAAAATATTGAAGTAAAGACAACAGTGCATCATCATTTATCTCATTCAAGTCATGTTCAATGACTTATTCATTCCCAACATTACCATCATTTCATTTGGTGATCTCAACGATCCCAAGCCTCATCAATTCTCATTCATTGCTTCATTGCAACATTTCTTATTTGTTCCTTCTAAGGAGGAACAACAGTATTCATTCATTTCAAAGGGACCTGTAGCATTTCATTCATTTCATAGGGACAATAGCATATTCAATTCTTTTCTCATGTATCATTTATGCAGCATCTCATTATTCAAGTGATTCATTCATTTCATCAATCTTAAGCATCAGGGATATTATCGATTCAATCTCAGGCATCAGGTTACATTAGTGGTTCGAGTGTGATTCGTTCAGTAATTCAAAGTTTATGTTATTCATTCAATGATTCCCAGCATATGAATCTCTATCGAATTAGCAACTAAAGCATCGCATCACAATTATTCAACATTCAAGGTAAGGGATATTAGGGACTTATTCATAGCATCACATTATTCCATTTATTAAGCATGCAGGAATAAGGAGGAAGGAGGACAGTTCCACTTGCCTTATATAACGGTCTTCCTGCTCCAATCTTATCAAGCGTAGCTCCCCCAGCGAGCCATATTCCAATACCCATTCCATCTAGCCAGCTAAGAAAGGCTGCATCAGTCTCAATTCTCCTGATCTCCAACATAAGTCACGGTCCAACATTCTGATCCCATCCAACAAGCCAACCAAATGCCTCGTGCAGAGCGGGGCATTACATAATATACCACTCAGAAAAAGTTTCGTCCTCGAAACTTAAGAAAACAACTCATCTACTAGATTCACTTAATCATAATGAGTTACTCATTCAGCTTCAATTCAATATTCATTTCAGCCCACTCGGTTATTTCAAAATAGCTGTCCAACAGTATCATTTTAATCAATCAACGATTCAATCCATCTATCTCTTTTTCCAAATACTTGCAACTTCTCATTGATTCACCAATATTTTTCTTGCATTCTATCGTGGTCGCAACACATCACTTCATTTGGATCCATACACATATTTCAGGCGTTCCCAAAATATATGCATTTCAGCAAAAGTCTGCGCTAGTGCGATAAATTCTTCCAACAACATTATCTCAGTCGCAACCTATCACTTCGGCTGTATCCATACACATATTTTAGGCGTCCCCAAAACATATGTACTTCAACCAACTTCCATGATAGTATAATTCGATCAGCCACGATATAACTCTCTTTTCCAATCAGACTTAGTATCCTTTCAATTGACTTATCACTTTATTCACTTTGCCACAATCATTATTTTCTAGGCCACCACTTAACATCAGGGACAATCTCCATCCAAGCATAACATTTCTAACATTCGATCAAGGGTCTAACTTAGAGCCAATCATATCAAGGTTTCACAACAACAATCATTTTCCTTCCCAAATCCAACAACATTTTTTACCGAGGCAATTCATTTTTTCTAAAAGATACAATCCAACATCACCAGCTATCGATTATCCGAGTCAGGGTATAATTCTATGCAACAGTCAAGGTTAACCCAGCTACCCGACTATAGATACTTATCCAACATTTCCGTCATGAGTAGTCAATTCCATCTCATATAATAATTCACTATTCGATACATACAAATCAAGTCTCATCCTACGATTCCATTTCCCGCTATAGGCCGACACATAATTCTCAAGGGTCAAACATCTCTAAGGTTCATATTGGAGTATATACTTACAACTTATCATTCTTAGATCATACTCATCACCATCTCTCGTTCAATGCCACAAGGTCATTCTATGGGTCGCCAACGGCCATCTATTATTCGGTCCAGTCTCAATGGTTAGCTATACCGACAGCTATACCTAATCATTCAGATGACTCCCCTAGAGTGGACGGCTACTAGGGTTATACTAGTTTCTGCTTCTTAGGGCCAACAAGCAACCGACAGTTCTAAGGAACTCTACCCAAACCTATGGGTATCAAGTCAGTCTGAATAATGAATCGCCAATTGGGCTAAGCCAGCAATTGGTAATTCATCAACTGGTCGCTAGGGTCAAGTCTATCTATCCAGGATCTTCCTCAAGGAAATAATTCCCACAGAGGCTCATTCTAGACTTACCCAATAATCGACTAAGATCGATCTATCAACATTACGGTCAATTCCCAATCTGACATACGATTCTCATCATTCTAATAATCCATCAAGTAAATTCCAATAATTTAATTTCTATTCCAATTCCTTTGTACTCACACGAACCCATAAACCAAGGTTAACTATTCAAGGATCATCGATTCCGATAGTCTCATCATAACTTATGGAATCATACTATTCGATCTGTATGACAGAGTCACACCACCAAGTCATAAGCCAACTATCCATATCCCAACCAACAGTCACCTATACCGACATTATCCAACAAGTTTGCCATTTCTCAATCCTCTATATTTCTCAATCATCAAATTATCTTACAGACATTCTTAATCTCATGCAGCAAGGGTCGAATAGTTTATCCCATTCTTTTCTGACATTTCATGTATCAATTAACCATCCTCTAGGCAACGCCAGTATTCAGAGTCACTACTTGTGACTTTTCTAATCCTATTAAATTCCTCAGCCTACTTGCACATAGGAAACAACTATTCTTTGGTGATCAAGATGGATTAACATCTATTACACCTTAGGGTCAAGGCACAAAATTTTTAATATTCTTTTGGTTAACAGATAACATTCCTAGGACTTCTCAGCTTAGCAACCAACATTGTATTAGCCACATAATTTGCATCCAACCATTCGAAATCAACATTCAGATATTTTAAGCCACAACATTTTCTAGCCAAATCCATTTACCCATAGCATACTAACTGTCTTACTAGTCTGAGTCATCACTCGACTAAACAATTTCTAACCAAAGCCACCTGTTATAATTTTCGACAATCTCGCTACCCAATATAACATCACCGTCAAGGGACACTCGAGTCATCTAGCAATAATACAAGACTCCCAGCTATGTCTCGGTACTACCCAGTACCCACAGATAGTCTCATTGCTATCCTATGAAAAGGGTCAAAATACATCTAGTTCTGAGGTGGTAGAGGCAATATACCACTCAGAAACGAAGCCATCCTTAAACAATACCAACTCAATTCTATTTCGGACTTACATGATCTATAACGATCACAACACTTAGCCAACATCTTAGGGTCTCAATAGTATAAGCCAACATTCTTAGCGTCTCTAAGCACTTAGCAACACACATGAGTCAATTCACCAGTTCTGTCAAACTCATCCATCAATTATTTCATTCACAATTCTTTTCCAACATCACATGCAATTCTCATCTTGTCGCAGCATACATAGCCACCTTTCTTTTATTCCCACATTTCCAAACAGCATTCACAATATAGCATACTATGGCATCGAGTCATTGTTGGGTTATTTGTGTCCAAACCAACAACAATCATTCATTTAGGGGCATCACAATGTATATAGACTTATTGTATGGAACATCCAGTGAGCAGCCAAGAGGGTCAACGAACTTTCAAGCACAGATAACATAAGGATGATTACCGAACAACAATAGCATAATCGCGGAAGCAATCTTTGATTTAATCGCGGAAGCAACGTTGAGTTATCGCGGAAGCAACTTTAGTTAATCATCGATGCAACTTTGATTTGAAATGAATCAAAGAAGAGACCAAGGACGTAAAGCCGTGCTCTGATACCAATTTGTCACGCCCCGATTCATAGAGTCATTTATTCACATATTTTATCTCTTGGAATCGATCGTCCTCGCTTGGGCGTGATGCCGTACAAGTCTGGTATTGCACTTGTACAAGGCAAAGATGGTACATACTCGATTATTCTTCAAATAGGAACACATCGCAGCGGCAGAAGCAGATAAATTGAATTTAGTGAGGATAATCTTTCTCATTGAATAGAAGTAAATCACTTCTTTATAGCAGCGGAGAAAAAGAGTAACTTAAAGCCACACAGAGATATATAGAACTTTATTCTCTTTATTGATAGTTGAAGAAGAGTACAAGACTTGTATTGAAGTACAATGATTATAGCACATCTCTCTTTACATTGGAAACCAACTGAACAATGCTATACAGCTTACATTTGATATTTGGATACAATGGATGACAACTCGATATACCGACTTGGCTCACAATCTCACTGGTACAAACGATTACAATATTCCATACATTATGTCCTTTATAAACAGAAGACATCATCTTGTGCAAGGAGAGCTTCTGTATGCCCAACAAATCTTCGATGCCGCGGAACCAATCAAGCCAATCTTCGTGTGTAGAATATTCCAAGCAAGAGCACCTGCCCACAAAACGTGGGTCAGTACATCATCTATGTACTGGCGAGTAGAATCCAACCCACTCGCATAAACCAACATTTAAAGTGATCGTTTAAGCAAACATTTATTAGAATGGTCTTTCTACTTGGGGCCTAGCATCAGTTTACAGTTCATGGGCAATAATCAGAGTGAAGCATGTAAACATATTCTTTGTAGCATTCATGTGGATATATCTTTTTAACATTCTTGGTGTTATCATGCAAAGGCATCATTGAGGCATACTAGGTGTTATCATGAAAAGGCATCATTGAGGCATCGTTAACATTAACATCTTAAACATTATGACAGTTCTAACTTCAAGCATCACTTAGCATGTATGTTGTGTTTGAGCAATGATTAGCAAGGCATCTTTCTTAGCATACTGAACTTAACCTGTTAAGCAGGATCTCATACTGAAAGGCTACATACAGCATCATCAAACTTATTTGGAACGTAAGCATGCAAGTTTAACCAACACATATATTGAATTATCACATTTAAGTGATTTCTTACCGATAGCCGACTCCCTCATACCTGCATCAAATACAGGTTAGCAGATATACTTACTCTGCCTGCATAAGACATTCATTAGCATGCATCCTGACTACATGGTCACTGGTGTTTAACCATACGGACGTTGCCATATAGGTCTTCGTTGGTAATGCGATGACTCCAGAGAAGGTAGCTAGCCCCAAGGGATGCCTCGCAGAACCCGTGCCCCTACTGGCACGCCAATGTTTTCTCCTAGGCCGGATCGGTCGCCCTAACGTCCCGGGGTACCGTCCGAGAAAACATATCCCCATCACTTATGCATAAGTTGTCCTATGACCATGCGAATGCGTGTCCATCTCAATCGTGAACATAAAAATGCATGGTAAAATATTGAAGTAAAGACAACAGTGCATCATCATTTATCTCATTCAAGTCATGTTCAATGACTTATTCATTCCCAACATTACCATCATTTTATTTGGTGATCTCAACGATCCCAAGCCTCATCAATTCTCATTCATTGCTTCATTGCAACATTTCTCATTTGTTCCTTCTAAGGAGGAACAACAGTATTCATTCATTTCAAAGGGACCTGTAGCATTTCATTCATTTCATAGGGACAATAGCATATTCAATTCTTTTCTCATGTATCATTTATGCAGCATCTCATTATTCAAGTGATTCATTCATTTCATCAATCTTAAGCATCAGGGATATTATCGATTCAATCTCAGGCATCAGGTTACATTAGTGGTTCGAGTGTGATTCGTTCAGTAATTCAAAGTTTATGTTATTCATTCAATGATTCCCAGCATATGAATCTCTATCGAATTAGCAACTAAAGCATCGCATCACAATTATTCAACATTCAAGGTAAGGGACATTAGGGACTTATTCATAGCATCACATTATTCTATTTATTAAGCATGCAGGAATAAGGAGGAAGGAGGACAGTTCCACTTGCCTTATATAACGGTCTTCCTGCTCCAATCTTATCAAGCGTAGCTCCCCCAGCGAGCCATATTCCAATACCCATTCCATCTAGCCAGCTAAGAAAGGCTGCATCAGTCTCAATTCTCCTGATCTCCAACATAAGTCACGGTCCAACATTCTGATCCCATCCAACAAGCCAACCAAATGCCTCGTGCAGAGCGGGGCATTACAATATTTATTTATCATGCTAAGGTAATTGAGTTCAAATGCATAAACATTGGTATAGATTTTACATAGATTATAGTATATCTATTTTGGTTTATTTTCAATGAGTATACTCCTTATGGAATTGATTCACTAATTTGTATGTGCAAATTATGAATCATATTTTTTTGTGATCATTGTTAAAAGTCTTATTTTTCTATATTTGGTATTTTATATTGGTATACTAGATCTGTGAATTTTTTTCATGGATTATTTATGACCAATGATTGATTTCTACTATATCGGTATCTACTTTTTATTAAAATCCTTTATTAGTTTCCTTCAAAACTAGAGTTAAATTCTTTCTTAAATTGCGTTTTGAATGGTTTGTTTCAAATATTCTCTTAATTTTTATTCATGATTATTTCTGTCTTCCTTCTGTTATGATTAATTTTTTTTATCTTATTATGGGGGAGCTTATTTTTCGATCATATCAACGGGGAAGAATAAATTTAAGTTAACAAACAATATTTTAGTAATATGTGTTTATTAGTGATATATGCATCTATTGTATCTATCTTTAACTTAACCGATTTGCCATAATCAAAAGGGGAGATTGTTAGCCCAATGATAATATCATGTTTTTGAATATGGCTAATCAATTAAGTTTAACTAGTAATGTCACAAATATTCATGTAATCACTTTCATGTTGCTACTTAAACTTAGCATTGTCCTAAATGGTTTATATCATATTGCTATGCTTGTATCATACTGCATCATATTGTTTTGTTCGTCTAAAATGTACTTGCAGACAAGCAACAAGCATGATCAAACCAGGACATATGCAACGAAGAATTATTGATGGGCCAGAGACGGCATAATACAAGAAGATTTCTTTGAACCGCCTAACGACCTATCTGGGGCCTCGCAGTTGTCCGGTCAGCGGAAGGGAGTCGAGGGGGCAGCGCCCCCTGTGGGGGTTCGGGGGTGAAGCCTCCGAAAGGTATTCAGATTTCCAGATCTGTTTATCTTTGGACGATTGCCGTCAAGAAAAAAATGAGTCTGCTCAAATGTCAGGAGAAAGGCATTATCAAATGGGCTATTAATTTTCATATTTATTCTTTATTTATTCTTTGTTGAGTCTAGGAAAAATGTGAGATTGATCGGATCGGTACTGGCTTAGGTTTTTCTTAGTCCACAAAAAAAAATAAGCCTACCTACATATACCAAAAGTCCATAATTCTAAAAAGCTCAAAAGCTATGCAAATTTGGTCCATTCCTTACTGTTCTGACCAAGCAGAATTCTAATAGAACTCTGACCGAGTTAGGTCCGAGTTTCGCCCGAGTTCGGTATGGATTTTTTGAAATACAATTCTCACCAAATCTGCATCCAACGTTCGTATGCGAAATTCTAGCATCCGAACTCTGTCCGAACTCTGTCCGAGTTTGGTCCTCAAAAATACTATAAATAGAGTTGAGATTACCATTCATTTCAATCATCCAATTTTATTTCATCTCTTCTCTATGTAAAGTGTTCTGAGATTTTTACTTTCATATCTAAGCCTTTACGACTCTTAGCCAAGCCAGTACAATTTTTGTTTAATCTAGAGTTTGGTGTTGAAGAGTTATATCGGAGGCTGTATTCAGAAAATGTTCTAGCTTTCCAATTGCCTTTTGGAGTCGGTCGTGTGCTCATCACCAAGCACAATGTTGTGAATTCGGTCGTGCACTTGTCGCCAAGCACGGTGTTGTAAGAGTTGCAAGCGCTTAATTAGCTTGTACCATAGTGGATTAACATCGATCAAGAGTACTCGAGACTGGACTAGTCCTCTCAGAGAAAAATCAGTATAGATCGCTGTGTCACTAAGTTTGAATTCTTGACTCTTACTTTACTATATTTTATTTATCGTCTTTTATCTGCCATAGTTTATAATTATTTTTTTTAATTGGTGATTGTTTTCGCTACATACGCACTCACTCTATTCACCCTCCTCTAGAGGTGCTCAACGGTCCTATAATTGGTATCAGAGTAGGTGCTTGTTATATAGATATTGCTGCTTATGCCAATTGCTCCCACAATTGTTATATCAGAGCAGGTTATATTCAAATATAACACTCTAGAGAGTATACATATGGCAGCCATGAATTCAATATTCACAGGTGAAAGGTAATCCACAAATAGACTCCCATTATTTGATGGAAACAACTATAGTTATTGGAAAACACATATGAGATTGTACCTGAAGTCTCAAGACTTGTCTTATGGCCAATTGTTGACAATGGCTACAAAAAGCCTACTATCACATATATTCTCACATCATCTATAATAAACAAGCCTTATTATAGTTACACGGAGGAAGAGAAGAAGTTAGCTAGCCTTTATGCAAAAGTAATGCATGCTTTTTATTGTACTGTAGACATAAATGTATTCAATCTTATTACTACTTGCACAACATCTTACAATATTTGGAAACTTCTTGAAACTACTTATGAGTACATGTATGAAAGCAATGCTAGCGACTCCAGAAAATATGATAGTCCTCAAAATGATGCAAATGTGTACATGACAACATCGAAATTTAAGGTACAACACAATCCCTTATATGAAGAAGCGATTGTATGCCACAACTGTAGAAGATCGGGCCACATCATAGAAAATTGTCCTACTACTACTAAAGAGGAGAATCATTACGAACGACCAAATAAAGAAAAATCATCATCTCACAATTATGCTACCACGAGGATAAGGTGTGAAAGTGAAGCAAACGATTCTGAAGAAGAAGATAGACCTCGTCAAGCTGTAAATATATGCTCAATGGCATTATCTAACGAGGTACAAAGTAATCATCTTAATGAAAAGCTCACTTGCTTATTGAATGATGCTAGAAAGACTTCTACTTCTGACCATTCTACTGATATTTCCACACTTGAGTTTATATTGCACGAGGAACTTGATTGCATTGTGAAAGCACTCAAGAAAATGCTAAACTTAAGGAAGAATTAGAAACAGAAAAGAAGAAGTATTCTATTGCTTCATATAGAATTGATTCTCTTACTGGTAAATATGATGAGTTATGTACAATCTCTAAAAAGTTAGAGATTAGACTGGAAAAAAAGGTAATATAACCTATGACTCAGTCTAACACGTGACAAAGCATAATATTGCATTCGACAAGACACGATCAAATGAAGCATGGAAAGCTAAAGCTTCATGTAACCATGCCTTCTATTACAAGTATCCATGCACATTATATCACACCACTGCATGTTCTTAGCACTAATGTTAATATTTTTTTCATTATTGCTGCATGAATGTGTTAGCCTAATGATTATATCATGTTTTTGAATATGGCTATTCAATTAAGTTTAACTAGTGATGTCACTAATATTCATGTAATCACTATTATGTTGCTACTTAAACTTAGCATTGTCCTAAATGGTCTATATCATATTGCTATGCTTGTATCATATTGCATCATATTATTTTGTTCGTCTAACATGTACTTGCAGACAAGCAGTAAGCATGACCAAACCAGGACATATGCAACGAAGAATTATTGATGGGCCAAAGATGACATAATATAAGAAGATTTCTCAGAACCGTCTAGCGACCTATCCGGGGCCTCGCATTGGGGGTTCTTAAATGTCAAGGACCTATTCAGATTTCCAAATCTGTTTTTCTTTGGATGACTGTCGTCAAGGAAAATTGCTTCTTAAATGTCAAGGAGAAAGGCGTCAACAAATGGTGTATTGGTTTTCATATTTTTTCTGTATTTTTCTTTTATTGAGTATAGGAAAAATGTGAGATTGATTGGATCAGTACTGGCTTAGGTTCTTCTCAGTCCACAAACAAAAATAAGCCTACCTACGTATCCCAAAAATCCACAATTCCAAAAGGCCCAAAACCTATGCAAATTTGGTCCATTCCTTACTGTTCTGACCCAACAGAACTCTGACAGAACTCTGACCGAGTTCGGTCCGAGTTCGACCCGAGTTCGGTCTGGGTAAATTCGAAATATAGTTCCCACCAAATCTGCATCCAACGTTCGAATGCAAAATTCTAGCATCCGAACTCTGTCCGAATTCTGCCCGAGTTCGGTCCCCCAAAAACACTATAAATAGAGTTGAGATTACCATTCATTTCAAATATCCAATTTTATATCTTCTTTTCTCTATCTAAAGTGTTCTGAGCTTTTGCTTCTTAAATGTCAAGGAGAAAGGCGTCAACAAATGGTGTATTGGTTTTCATATTTTTTCTGTATTTTTCTTTTATTGAGTATAGGAAAAATATGAGATTGATTGGATCAGTACTGGCTTAGGTTCTTCTCAGTTCACAAACAAAAATAAGCCTACCTACGTATCCCAAAAATCCACAATTCCAAAAGGCCCAAAACCTATGCAAATTTGGTCTATTCCTTACTGTTCTGACCCAGCAGAACTCTGACAGAACTCTGACCGAGTTCGGTCCGAGTTCGACCCGAGTTCGTTCTGGGTAAATTCGAAATATAGTTCCCACCAAATCTGCATCCAACGTTCGAATGCAAAATTCTAGCATCCGAACTCTGTCCGAATTCTGCCAGAGTTCGGTCCCCCCAAAAATACTATAAATAGAGTTGAGATTACCATTCATTTCAAATATCCAATTTTATATCTTCTTTTTTCTATCTAAAGTGTTCTGAGCTTTTTACTTTCATATCTAAGCCTTTACGACTCTTAGCCAAGCCAGTACAGTTTATGTTTAATCTATAGTTTGGTATTGAAGAGTTGTATCAGAGGCTGTATTCAGAAAACATCCTAGTTTTCCAATTGCCTTCTGGAGTCGGTCGTGCGCTCGTCACCAAGTACGGTATTGTAAATTCGATCGTGCACTTGTCACCAAGCACGGTGTTGTAAGAGTTGCAAGCGCCCTGTTAAAGCTTGTGCCATAGTGGATTAACAGCGAGCAAGAGTACTTGTGACTGGACTAGTCCTCTCAGAAGAAAACCAGTATACATCGCAGTGTCACTGAGTTTGAATTCTTGACTTTTATTTTACCATATTTTATTTACCATCTTTTATCTGCCATAATATATAACTGCTTAATATTTTTAATTGGTGATTATTTTTTGCTGCACACGTACACACTCTATTCACCCTCCCTCTAGAGGTGCAAAACGGTCCTACAATTGGTATCAAAGCCAGTGCTCCAACTAGAGGTATTATATTCTAATCCCAATTGTTCCTATAATTGGTATCAGAGCTAGGACTCTATTATCTGGCTTAACATCCTTAGAGTATATCCTTATTATCAATTGTTAACCTCTGATTCCAATTACTTACAATTGGTATCAGAGCAAGTTCTTATTATATAGATATTAATGCTCATATCAATTGCTCCCACAATTGTTATATCAGAGCAGGTTATATTCTAATATAACACTCTAGAGAGTACATATGGCAGCCGTGAAATCAATGTTCACAAGTGAAGGGCAATCCATAAATAGGCTCCCACTATTTGATGGAACGAACTATAGTTATTGGAAAACACGAATGAGCTTGTACCTTAAGTCTCTAGACTTTGATTTATGGTCAATTGTTTACAATGGCTACAAAAAGCCTACTATCACCTCTATTCTTACTTCCTCAATTATTAACAAGCCTTATTATAGTTACACAGAGGAAGAGAAAAAGTTAGCTAGCCTTGATGCAAAAGCAAAGCATGTTTTCTATTGTGCTGTAGACGTTAATGTATTCAATCTTATTACTACTTGCACAACATCTCATAAAATTTGGAAACTTCTTGAAGCTACTTATGAGTGCAGGTACGAAAGCAGTGCTAGCGACTCCAGAGAGGAGGATAGTCTTTACAATGATGCAAATGTGTGCATGATGGCATCGAGATTTAAGGTTCAACACAACCCTATATATGAAGAAGAGCTTGTATGTGACAACTGCAAGAAGATAGGCTATATTAAAGAAGATTGTAGTATTGCTAGAAAGGAGAGTCACTATGAACAATCAAACAAAGGAAGGTCGTCATCTCACAAGTACTCTACCAAGAGCACATGGTGTGAAAGCGAGGCAAGCGAATCTGAAGAAGAAGAGAGACCTCGTCAAGCTACAAATATATGCTCAATGGCATTATCCAACGAGGTACAAGACAACTCTATTCTTGAGGAGAATGAATTCTCTAATGAAGAGTTATCTGATGCTTTCAGTGATCTTTTGAAAGAACACAAGAAAGTATTAGATAAGTATAAGCAAGCTAGAAAGGATACTCTGTGCCATAAGCTTGAGAATAAAAAGCTTACTTGCTTATTAAATGATGCTAGAAACACTTCTACTTCTGATAATTCTACTGAGATTTCTACACTTGAGTTTAGATTGCATGAGGCACTTGAATGCATTGAGAAAAGTACTCAAGAAAATGCTAAAGTTAAGGAGGTATTAGAATCAGAAAAGAAGAAATATTCTATTACTTCATGTAGAATTGACGTTCTTTCTGCTAAATATCATGAGATCTATGCTAACTCTAAAAATTTAGAGATTAGACTGGGAAAGTAGGTAGTACAACATGTGACTCAGTCTAACACAAGACACGTGACACATCACAAAATCACACATGACAGATCTTTTACAGAGGAAGCATGCAAAGCTAAGGTTAAACATAACCATACTTTTTATTATAGTCAATCATGCAAGACATATCACACCACACATTCTCATACTGCTGCACATAGCCCTAATGTTAATACTTCTTGTCATTATTGCGACATGAATGGACACATTTCTATTCATTGTCAGATTAGAAAGTTAGTTGATATGAACTTGTGCAAATGGGTTCCCAAAACTAACAAATATGGATCCAAGTTTTGGATACCAAGGTCTTCGTCTCTTAATGCAGGTGAAGTTTCTTATATCAAATAGAACCATGGAGCATGTTGGTGATTGCAAAGCTACAAAGGTTATCTTCCACGCAATTGCACCAACATATGTGTGGTCACTATAGCCACTTTGGTAACATGCTTCCTAAATAGTTTTTAATATCTAGCATGTTCTTATTGATGTATTGATATTGGCTCTCATTGATATCTTTTAATTGTTTATCATTTATGTGAGTTATAATCCTAGCATGACTAGTTGTCTAGCTTAAATGATTATTTCACACTATATAGTCTTTTACTCATTTTCTATTTATGTGACATGTCATATTTATCTATGTATGCTCTTTACTCTTAGCCTTTATCTTTGAAGCATGCATACCACTCTAGTCTATAGGAGCTAGAGTTAATGTGTTTTTGACTCTCTGTCTTTAATATTTCTGAAATGGTCACTTCTTACCGATTTGTCCTTAACATGTCATATTTACTTTAATCGGTATTTTGTGAATATGTATGTTTAGCACAAGTCTCCTTTTTTTTACTTGAAAAGTAGATACATATACTTTTATGTTAACCGTGTGCTTGTATAATATATTCATTATTGATTCTTATGTCTTATTTTGAGTAACTTCTTATGAATCAATTACATCTTTGCCCAATAAAGCATATTTATACATGTTCTTGATCTTGTGATAATTTTTCAAGATTTATTAAGGATACATGAGTACTTCATGTATTGTCATTTATATTTTGTTCATATATTTTATTGATATATACTTTTGTATAAATATCTTTATAGGGGAATATTGAGTTTAGCTGAAGTTCTATATTATTTTGAAAAGTATTTAATTATACTTGTTATCTTTAAACTTGTGCTTACCTAATACTTCAGCTATTGATTACTTTGAGCAAATTTGTGTTCTTCTCTTTATTAGCTTCTTCTTCAAAGCCTCTCTTAAATGATATTTTTTTTGGCTTTTTGGTTGACATTTTAGATACATGACTCTTATTGAAATATTTTTTTAATATCTTGATCTTGATAAACCATTCCTTGGATATTTACTTTTAGGGATTCTGGATTTCGACGATGTTCGATGATACTGCATATATTCTTTGAATCTAAGTTCTTAAGAGTAGAAATCATTTTAGGAACAAGCCGAAAGGGTCCTTCTGTCATACATGTGTAAATAGTCTGAAACGACACGGTGTACTAGTCTTCGGACTACCGCTAGCTGGGAATCGGCCCCTACAGCTAACCTGAAGTGATCAATACTTTATAGACCTAAGATTTATTAAGGTCCACTTACAACTATTATCTAGTTCTGGATCCAAGGTACTAAACCCAGTGTTTGCAAAAACAAAAGTTTTTTCTTTATTTCACAAACTTTGTAAGAAGATTACAAGAATTCTGAAAAACTACAACTATAGGAATTCGATCTGAATGACGATCGCTTTATCCCTTGGACGATGTGAACTTTGAAGACGATAGCCTCTGAAGTTGAGGGCGATAGCCTCTGAAGAATGCAGCAGCACTTGGGCAAGAACTCCTTAACTCTCTGATTTTTTCGGATTTTTTATGTCTCATCCCCGGTAATGAAGACTTGAAACTCTATTTATAGAGTTCTGGAAATAATTAACTTTTAGTTATTCTGAATTGCGCAGGATGGATTGCGCATGCACTGGATTGCGCAGCATCAGACTGCACTGGCAGTTATTTGATCGTGGGCCAACTGTGTTGGACATATGACATCATTTGATTGAAATGCACATGATCGTGTACAGACGGTTGCCACGTAGTGAGTAATTGATGGTATGAAGGCTACGTGTAAATTTGTCAGTTGTTTTGATGAAGTGCGCCACATGAATTACGCTGACTTCAGATTGTGCTTCATGTATAGCTGTCCTCGAGCGCTGTGCTGCACGATAAACGAACAGTTTCCTCGTTCTTCGTGCTGTCAGTTGTCAGAAGATCTGATTCTCTGTCAGGTAATGATGACAAGGCCACGTGTCACGACCCACACCCTGATTAGGGGCACGAGTACGTGGTTACGTCCAGCCCACGCCGCAGCATCGACGGTAGAACGCTGTCTAGGTCATCTTTAAATACTATAAATAAACAGATAAATGTACCTGTACAGTATATACACTCCGAATGGAGGTGACATAGCAATACAGTCTCAATCACAAATATAAAACTAAGGTAGATAGTATGGAAAGGAAAATATGAATGATGAGAACAAGAAATAAGTTCAAGATCCACACAAGTCCAGAGCTATACAAAAACAACCCAGAGAATCACATAACATATAAAAACTACTGCAGTCTAAAAAGTACTAGCTGGCTCGTAGGCCAGGCAAACCTAACTAAGTTACACTACTCAGGGTGAGCAAAGTCTAGTGGCTCTACTAACAAACCACAGCCCGGGTCTACTCCATCAGACTCGACCCCATAATAGGTCGGGCAATCTGCCTCAGAATCATCTGTAATATGTTGATGGTATCCTGTCAGGAAAATGAGCAAGTACAAACACCAATAGCAGTTCCATATGAATTGACAAATTCTATAAGAGACAGTGTAATAAAATACAAGATAAAATCAACTGGAAATACATATCATGATGTGGGTGCTGAAAAGGACGACGATATGAATGTATATAGGGCGACTTGGGAACTATTCGGAAGTCGAGTTACAACCCCTAAACCAAACAAAGACCGGAGCTGTAACCCTTCTTCCGAACATAACCTAGTCACCAAGATAATAAATATAAAAGGTGCTTTGAATTATTAGTGTGTCATGTGATCGGCTTGGGAAAAATATGCTCAGGCTTTCCATCCGACCAGCTATGAACCCTGTATACAATAGAACGATAAGGCCAGTCACCATGGAAAGCTATGAACCGTATAGGGTAAGGCTTTACCCGTCGTGAGGCGAGGGTATAGCTATGAACCATATGTACCATAGGACCATGTGAAAATTTGATCACACAACCACTAATAACTCCCCCATCCCCGAATAGTACAATGGATCTGGACATGACACGTTATGACACGGGATTCCATTAGAGGGTAGCAAGTCCCCTTTTGAAATCGGTGTCTATACTAATACACTGAAATAAGACAGAATATGTACCAATATACCATGTAACTCTAGGAATAACATCCCATGTCATGATCCAACATATACTAGTCCGTGAACTGTCGTGACTGGAAATCGAGTATAACACTATAACTGAATCAGATATAGCAGATATCAAGACAATAAAAACTATCAGTGAATATACTCGCCTGTGGTCCTGAGCTGATAGGGTGAACAGACGCTCAGAGTGATCACAGACCTAAATTAAGATACTATGAGTCAAACAGGACTAAATACTGAAAAATGAAGCTAATTCAAGTCATGAATGCAAGTCTAAGTCAAAACTAGGTCAATCTAGGTCAGACCGAGTCACACTAGGTCATACTGGCTCATACTAGGTCATACCAGGTCACTGGGAGTCAATCCAAGTCAAACTAGGTCAATCTGGTTCAAGGATTGACTTACAGTTGACTTTTGGTCAAAAAGTCAACTCTGGTCAACTCTGGTCAACACTGAGTCAACCCTGGGTCAACCCTAGGTCAAACAAGTCAAATGTTGACTAACAGTTGCCTTTCAGTCAACTGGTCAACTCTGGTTTGGTTTCGGTCAATTCTAAGTCAAGTGTTGACTTGAAGTTGACTTTGGGTCAAAAAGTCAACTCTTGGTCAACGGGGGTTAAGACTAGTCTAAACTACCCTCATCTAGTCATTATATACCAAGACAACCTATTTCTAATCCCATCTAGCAATTAGAAATCCAATACCTTACATTACCCAATACCTCTTATATTTACCCCTACAAGGTATTCCCGATACCTTGCCCATTACAAAGGAAACCCTTCTAGATCTCAGGATACTAGCCTAGGCTTCTTAGGGTAGCTAGATACTATCCTATTTAGGGTTTACCAACCAAGAAATCTAGGGTTCTTGGACATCTAATCCATCTTATCTTCCATGTTGGTCATCCCAACATTACCTTAAGGTAATCTTGAGATATCAAGATACCACATCTAACATAACCCATTTCTTCTAAACCACACTCACTCTCCCTCACAAAAATCATCTATCTAACCTCCATCTAACTTATAATGCTACTCCTAAAATAACTCTCAAGAAACAACTCAAACAACTACCACAAATCCCCTAATGTATCTTAACACTACTCCACTAACCATCTAACACACTAATAACACTCTCTAAATTAGGGGTTTAGTAGTACTAAATGTGGTTGACAAGCGGGGGTAGGTATTTGGGTCTAAGGTGGGTCAAAAGGGGATGTTCCGAAACCACAAAAACCCCAAAAAACCATCCTACACTGCTTCTGCTTACTGCTTTTTCCTGCTTACTGCTTATTGCTTACTGCTTACTGCTTACTGCTTTCCTGCTCATTCTCTCACTCTCTAACCATCTAACCACACACACAAACACATATACCAAATCCACCACCCTTCTTTCTAACACACCTACACACATCTATATACAAACACACAACCACTCAACCAAACACAATCACTCAACAAACCACACTAGTCTCAAGTCAAATAGGATGGCATGATCCTCCCAACTCTCTCACCTTCACAATACACACACTACACTACCATCTATACAACATCAAACACACTAGCACATATCCTCTATCAATCTCACTTCTCTCCCCTAACCACACACATCCTTATCTCATTCAAACACACACACTATACTAACATATATTACATAACGATAATATATATATATATATATATATATATATATATATATATATATATACATACATATATGTACTATATCATACATATTCTTGACAATCTATGATACCTGCATTCACATGATATCCATACTAGGCTCATAGGTTACACAAAATGCCTACGTCGCATAGTCACTCTTCTACTTAAAACCAATACTATACCAATTGGGCCTTCACAAAATTCTATGATTAAAGTATGTTATAGCTCTTCGTGTTAGCTTTCCGAAACTTCAAACTGATCGCATTTTCATGTCCGGAAGCTCCCGAAATCGCGAAAACACCGAAACGCGTTCGTCTTTCGTACAGCTGACACTCAAATAATTCTACAGAAAGTTCTAGAACGAATTTGGCCTATTAATATATATATTTGGAAAGCTAACTTCGATACGGTTCTTTTATAAAAATGGGAGGTTAATTGGAGTTATGAGCTAAAAGTTATGGCATTTCTAAGTTGCCCTAGCTACTAAAAACGTGGATAAAAATTATGACGAATTTGGGTTGTTTGGACAAAAAAACACATGTAGGCCAAAAATACTTGGATACCAACATAGCAATCTAAATAAAACTTATTCTAACCATCCTAAATAAGACCAATCCACTCTCTAAAAGTATAAATCTGAAATTAAAACACTAATTAATCATTCCTACCATATATATATGCATACAAGTGTCCAAAATAGGGGTTTTTTTTCCACTAGGACACAACCACAACACAAAGGACACTCCTATGACCTCCAAATGGACACGAAATGGACACAAATGGAAATACAACCATGGGGGTCATTCTTATGGGTTCAAAACATTCCTATATGCATGTAGGGATGGATTAGATGAGAGATTATACCTTCCGGGAGAGAGATTCAAAGGAAAATCCTTCCGACACGACACCGACACGTAGAGATTCCAAAAGGACACGAATGAGCTCCGAATCCTTCCAAACTTGGCTAGCTCCTTCCTTTCATGGAGTAGAGGAGAAATGAAGAAGATTTGGTGGAAGTAGTTGATTTGGAGATGGAATCAATGGGGTTGCTGTCTAGAAATTTGGAGAAGAACATGAGAGAGAAAATGGATGGATAAAATGAAATGGAAGAGATGATGACTCACTCCTTATCCCCCCATAGGTGGCTGCCCAAAAAGGGTGAGGTGTCCCCATTAGAAAAGTCCAAAATGCCCCCACTTGACCTATTTGTTTTAAATTAAGAATGGGTTAAAGGTTGAGGTCAAATTAGTCTAGTTTTAAGTCTCTAATTAAACTAAACATATCCATAAATAATTAGTCTAACTACTAACTAAAATTAATATCATGTGGACTAAAATTAATATCATGTGGGCCATGTCTAACTAGTGTGTGGGTCCCACTAGAGTCAAACTACCCTCCGGGTCCCCGTTTCAAGTCGGATTGAGTTGAAATTCGAACCCGACTCAAATAACCCCAAAATAATATCATAAATAATAAAATAAATTTCAACCCCAAGTAATATCATAAATAATAAAATAAATTTTAAAAATATTAAAAAATGCAAAATGACAAAAATATTCCTGATTCTGAAAACAGGGGATGACAAATCTATCCACCTTAAAAAAATTTTGTCCTCGAAATTAAAACCAAGCAATCACCAATGCAAAATATCAAAATAAATCAAAGAGGTCCAATGACCAAAATATCCTTGGGCCAGAAATAACACTGAAAGTATCCTAATCACATGGTTAGGCTCCAGGTCAAACAGTCCTTAGGGTTCTCCTAGTAAAACATCAAAATCACAAGTCATGGCTTAAAAATTTAAAATGATTAAAATCTCTAAAATCAAAGCATGAATTAAATGACATTAATTAAATGACTAAAATTATAGCATTTTAAAATTATACTCAAATAGAAACTAGGTGCTACAAGTCTATCCACCTTAAAGGAATCATCCTCAAAAATTAAAACGAAGCAAACACAGAAAATTCATACAATTTGATAATCGTATGCGTCTGTCCAATAATCATGATACTCAGAATCTCCGTCATGCCAGTGAGCAAGGCTACGATAATCACAGAGTCCTCAACTACGATACATACCTCTAGAATTATGGTATTTAAAATTTTCGCATTGCCGCATGCTTGGTAGCAAAAATCTTAAATTTCCACACCCGAGTAATACGACCATAATTCGACTATATGTCCTCACTATGCCTGCTAGCATGACCCTAGAGGATTCTAAAATCTTATAATCAAGACGACCTAGCCCATACGACTTATCTCAGAAGAATATCACATCACAAGAACAAAATTTCATCCAACGATCAAGGAAAAGATGGAATTGAATTTCAAGACAGTTTATAAGAAAGCAAATGCGGAAATGAGATCAAAAGATTGGAACCTGCTATCTGCTCTGCTACTGCCTGAAAACAAGTCACTGTCATCCTGAAGACAAATTGAACCCAAGAGATCAATATGGCACAAGATAAGATATTATCAAAGGAGGACAATTGAATTCAAATGCAAGAAGAGCTGTCATGGTAATCAAAAGATCAAAATTTTCCTAAAATGTGATTGAGTAACTCCTATCATACCCTAGCTCCTACGTCCTAGTCGCAGGCTCGTAATTAGGACTCTAAGTCGAGCACCATTACGAGATCGCACTAATTGCGACTCAGACCTGCATGGGCCACCACAAAAATGTGTTACGACCCGCACCCTGATTAGGGGCACGAGTACGTGGTTACGTCCAGCCTACGCCGCAGCATCGGCGGTAGAACGCTGTCTAGGTCATCTATAAATACTACAACTAAACAGATAAATGTACCTGTACAGTATATACACTCCGAATGGAGGTGACATAGCAATACAGTCTCAATCACAAATGTAAAACTAAGGTAGATAGTATGGAAAGGAAAATACGAATGATGAGAACAGGAAATAAGTTCAAGATCCACACAAGTCCAGAGCTATACAAAAACAACCCAGAGAATCACATAATATATAAAAACTACTACAGTCTAAAAAGTACTATCTGGCTCGTAGGCCAGGCAAACCTAACTAAGTTATACTATTCAGGGTGAGCAAAGTCTAGTTGCTCTACTAACAAACCACAACCCGGGTCTACTCCATCAGACTCGACCCATAATTGGTCGGGCAATCTGCCTCAGAATCATTTGTAATATGTCAATGGTATCCTGTCAGGAAAATGAGCAAGTACAAACACCAACAGCAGTTCCATATGAATTGACAAATTCTATAAGAGACAGTGTAATGAAATACAAGACAAAATCAACTGGAAATACATATCATGATGTGAGTACTAAAAAGGACGACGATATGATGTATATAGGGCGACTTGGGAACTATTCGGAAGCCGAGTTACAACCCCTAAACCAAACAAGGACCGGGGCTGTAACCCTTCTCCCGAACAGAACTTACTCACCAAGATAGTAAATATAAAAGGTGCCTTGAATTATTAGTGTGTCATGTGATCGGCTTGGGAAAAATATGCTCAGACTTTCCATCCGACCGGCTATGAACCCTGTATACAATATAACAATAAGGCCAGTCACCATGGAAAGCTATGAACCGTATAGGGTAAGGCTTTACCCGTCGTGAGGCGAGGGTATAGCTATGAACCATATGTACCATAGGACCATGTGAAAATTTGATCACACAACCACTAATAACTCCCCCATCCCCGAATAGTACAATAGATCTGGACATGACACGTTATGACACGGGATTCCATAAGAGGGTAGCAAGTCCCCTTTTGAAATTGGTGTCTATACCAATACACTGAAATAAGCCAGAATATGTACCAATATACCATGTAACTCTAGGAATAACATCCCATGTCATGATCCAACATATACTAGTCCGTGAACTGTCGTGACTGGAAATCGAGTATAACACTACAACTGAATTGGATATAGCAGATATCAAGACAATAAAAACTATCAGTGAATGTACTCGCTTGTGGTCCTGAGCTGATAGGGTGAACAGACGCTCAGAGTGATCACAGACCTAAAATAAGATACTATGAGTCAAACATGACTAAATACTGAAAAAGGAAGCTAATTCAAGTCATGAATGCAAGTCTAAGTCAAACCTAGGTCAATCTAGGTCAGACCGAGTCACACTAGGTAATACTGGCTCATACTAGGTCATACCAGGTCACTGGGAGTCAATCCAAGTCAAACTAGGTCAATCTGGTTCAAGGATTGACTTACAGTTGACTTTTGGTCAAAAAGTTAACTCTGGTCAACTCTGGTCAACTCTGGTCAACACTGAGTCAACCTTGGGTCAACCCTAGGTCAAACAAGTCAAATATTGACTAACAGTTACCTTTCAGTCAACTGGTCAACTCTGGTTTGGTTTCGGTCAATTCTAAGTCAAGTGTTGACTTGAAGTTGACTTTGGGTTAAAAAGTCAACTCTTGGTCAACGGGGGTCAAGACTAGTCTAAACTACCCTCATCTAGTCATTATATACCAAGACAACCTATTTCTAATCCCATCTAGCAATTAGAAACCCAATACCTTATATTACCCAATACCCCTTATATTTACCCCTACAAGGTATTTCCGATACCTTGCCCATTACAAAGGAAACCCTTCTAGATCTCAGGATACTAGCCTAGGCTTCTTAGGGTAGCTAGATACTATCCTATCTAGGGTTTACCAACCAAGAAATCTAGGGTTCTTGGGCATCTAATCCATCTTATCTTCCATGTTGGTCATCCCAACATTACCTTAAGGTAATCTTGAGATATCAAGATACCACATCTAACATAACCCATTTCTTCTAAACCACACTCACTCTCCCTCACAAACATCGTCTATCTAACCTCCATCTAACTTAGAATGCTACTCCTAAAATAACTCTCAAGAAACAACTCAAACAACTACCACAAATTCCCTAATGTATCCTAACATGCCATATAACATAACATGACCAACCTTATTTTCTACACTATAAACACTACTCCACTAACCATCTAACACACTAATAACACTCTCTAACTTAGGGGTTTCGTAGTACTAAATGTGGTTGACAAGTCGGGGTAGGTATTTGGGTCTATGGTGGGTCAAAAGGGGATGTTTCGGGACCACAAAAACCTCCAAAAAACATCCTGCACTGCTTCTGCTTACTGCTTTTTCCTGCTTACTGCTTTTTCCTGCTTACTGCTTATTGCTTACTACTTACTGCTTACTGCTTTCCTGCTCATTCTCTCACTCTCTAACCATCTAACCACATACACAAACACATATACCAAATCCACCACCCTTCTCTTCTAACACACCTACACACAGTTATATACAAACACACTACCACTCAACCAAACACAATCACTCAACAAACCACACTAGTCTCAAGTCAAATAGGATGGTATGATCCTCCCAACTCTCTCACCTTCACAACACACACACTACACTACCATCTATATAACATCAAACACACTAGCACATATCCTCTATCAATCTCACTTCTCTCCACTAACCACACACATCCTTATCTCATTCAAACACACACACTATACTAACATATATTACATAACAATAATATATATATATATATATATATATATATATATATATATATATATATACTATATCATACATATTCTTGACAATCTATGATACCTAAATTCACATGATATCCATACGAGGCTCATAGGTTACACAAAATACATACGTCGCATAGTCACTCTTCTACTTAAAACCAATACTGTACCAACTGGGCCTTCACAAAATTCTAGGATTAAATTATGTTATAGCTCTTCATGTTAGCTTTCCGAAACTTCAAAGGGATCGCATTTTTGTGTCCGAAAGCTCCCGGAATCGCGAAAACACCGAAACGCGTTCGTCTTCCGTACAGCTGACACTCAAATAATTCTACAGAAAGTTCTAAAATGAATTTGGCCTATTAATATATATATTTGGAAAGATAACTTCGATACGGTTCTTTTAAAAAAAACGGGAGGTTAATTGAAATTATGAGCTAAAAGTTATGGCATTTCTAAGTTGCTCTAGCTACTAAAATCGTGGATAAAAATTATGACGAATTTGGGCTGTTTGGACAAAAAAAAACACATGTAGGCCAAAAATACTTGGATACCAATATATGAATCTAAATAAAACTTATTCTAACCATCCAAAATAAGATCAATCCACTCTCTAAAAGTATAAATCTGAAATTAAAACACTAATTAATCATTCCTACCATATATATATGCATACAAGTGTCCAAAATAGGGATTTTTCCCCACTAGGACACAACCACAACACAAAGGACACTCCTATGACCTCCAAATGGACACAAAATGGAAAAAAATAGAGATACAACCATGGGGGTCATTCCTATGGGTTCAAAACATTCCTATATGCATGTAGGGATGGATTAGATGAGAGATTATACCTTCCGGGAGAGAGATTCAAAGGAAAATCCTTCCGACACGACACCGACACGTAGAGATTCCAAAAGGACACGAACGACCTCTGAATCCTTCCAAACTTGGCTAGCTCCTTCCTTTCATGGAGTAGAGGAGAAATAAAGAAGATTTGGTGGAAGAAGGAGTTGATTTGGAGATGAAATCAATGGGGTTGCTCTCTAGAAATTTGGGGAAGAACATGAGAGCGAAAATGGATGGATAAAATGAAATGGAAGAGATGATGACTCACTCCTTATCCCCCCATAGGTGGCTACCCAAAATGGTTGAGGTGTCCCCATTAGAAAAGTCCAAAATGCCCCCACTTGACTTATTTGATTTAAATTAAGAATGAGTTAAAGGTTGAGGTCAAATTAGTCTAGTTTTAAGTCTCTAATTAAACTAATCATATCCATAAATAATTAGTCTAACTACTAACTAAAATTAATATCATGTGGACTAAAATTAATATCATGTGGGCCATGTCTAACTAGTGTGTGGGTCCCACTAGAGTCAAACTACCCTCCGGGTCCCCGTTTCAAGTCGGATTGAGTTGAAATTCGAACCCGACTCAAATAACCCCAAAACAATATCATGAATAATAAAATAAATTTCAACCCCAAATAATATCATAAATAATAAAATAAATTTTAAAAATATTCAAAAATGCAAAATGACAAAAATACCCCTGATTCTGAAAACTGGGGATGACACCACGTCAACTTGCGTACTTGGATGAGTGCGCACTTCAGCCTGCACAATCGAGATAGTGTGCAATCTGTCTTCTGTGCAGTTCATTTGATGGATGTACTTTTTGATTTTCATGACTTTGTTGATAGGTGCAACTTGATTTTTTAGGACCTACAAGACCCCCTTCAAAGTTTTCGAAAGTTGAGTTTATTCAAAGTTTCGAAATACTTTGAATTTTGATTTTACAATCAAGTTGCGCATGAAATGACTTGTCTGCACAATTGGAGAAGTCAGCCCCTGTTCATTCGGAGTAATCTGAGGAGTTTGTTTATTTTCGAAAACTATAAATAGTTCTCAGTTCTCTCTCTATCATTCTTTACTTGCTTTTAATCATCTGAGAGAGAAAATTCGAGCCCATTCCAACTCTTCTTCTTCTGCGTCGATCCTAATGGCTCCAAAGCGCTCCGCCGCTGAGAAAGGCAAGGCCCCCGCCGAGTTCTCGACTCGGGCTGCGCCGCGCCCTTCTCGACATGAAGTTGCTCATCCAGCACTGCAAGGTAGTAAACCCGATCGAAAGACCCCTTTTTAGGGTTCTTTAACACTGTTGATCCTTCGAACCTGTCTCTTTTTAGAGATTTGGTTATACTGCGCTGCCCTGTTTAGGGTTTCGGTTGCACAAACCTAATAGTTTTTATTTTTATGAAGACTATTTTCTTGCGCAATCGGTTAGAACGCACTGGCAAAAGTCAGCACAGTCTGCTGATTTGCGCAAGGCTGTCCAGCGCAAACTGATGCTTTGTGCAAGTTATTCAGCACAATCTGATGGCTTGCAGAAGTGGATGAGTTAGCACAACTGGACAGTTTGCGCATAGAAGCTATTGTTGCGCAATCTGATGCTTGCACAATCTGATGCTTACGCAATCTGATGCTTGTGCAATCTGCTGACAGAATCTTTGATTTTACTTGTACTGAATTCTGTTTTTTCTGTTTGATGCAGTTAACATCAGAGAGGACCCAGAGTATGAAATATTTGTAGGGTGCCTTGCTGAACCAGAATTTAAAGAAGATTTATCCCATGTGCTTTTTTTCCAATATGCTCTGCCATCCTCCCGCCAAGCCATTTTGGTAGCTCAGGACAATGAAACTTTATTAAGTCTGATGAATGGGCATCCCCTGCAGTCTGCTGACGCCATTACCCATAAGAAACCCATGTTCTTATTTGGCGAAGCTGTTGATAAGAGTTCTCAGCCGAGACCCCGTGTTGAGCAGAGACTCTTCCAAAGAAAGGAGAAAATAATCCAATTACCGGACATTGCCAGATGCCTCCCTCTAGCCCGCTATGCCCATGCAAGCCATCCCAGGAGGATGGACTGGGATATTACTCCCCTCCAGCAGGCAAGGTCAGGAAAGATTTGTGTCAAGAAAGGACCAAACAACAGAGATATGTTCTATAGCTCCTCTGAGCGTTATAGCACTTTGCTAAGAGGGTTAAAGCTAGGCTGCATCCCTCCAGAGAACTCTTCTTTGCTGCTGCCGGTGAGGACACCAATCTTTTCTAATGAATATGCAAAGGCTGAGGGCAGATACCCGGATCAGGACATCCGGCTGACAGGTCTGGTGAACCCAGACAACAGAAGGTGGAACTGCATAGCCAACTGGATATTGGCTCAGTTCGAAGACAAACTTAAAGAGATCGAACTATATCATGCGGTATACGCTACCATGTATGGATTCCTCCCAAACCCTCATCTGTTTCTGGCCTTGGCAGAGAGGTACAATTATAGGACAGGGACATTCATGACACCCTGTGGGGAGATTGGATTAGCCCTTCATGAGATGAAATACATCTCGTACCTACCAACGGGAGACTTCCCTTATGAGGAGTATGTTCCAATAAACGACGAGTTAGACAGACTACGTCGAGAAAATGCAGAGATGGTAGCCGTTTTCGACGAACTACTGTGCCACTACAAAATATGCTCCCTGTACTATAAAAGCGGTTCTTCCGGCACCTGTTATTCATCAAAGTGGTTGCCTTATCTTTTCCTTAATCATATCATTAAGAAAAAGACTAAGGATCATGACACATGCAACCCGACTTTTTTCCAACCCCTCAGCCACAGTGAAGTAATCAGATTGATGGAAGAAAATAAGAAGATGGACATCAGAGTTAATGATGAACTTCAATACCCTCCACTCAAGACCGGAGATGTTATTGAGAGTTTTATGAGAATGAGCTACAGCCCATGTCAAGGAAAGCCCAGCTGGCGGGTTTTCTGTCATACTGGCTCCGTCGATTTGTCGTACCCGGAGCGAGCGTCGTGGATCGCTTCCACCGCGGCGTACTCTTTGCTGCTGTCCGGTTAGTCTTTGGCTACCGGATGGATTTGCTGTCAGCGATGACCTGCAGAGTGAATACAGGTCTTCGTCTTTATGTTGACTCACGGTCCCAATTTCTTGGGTCGAATCAGATCATGCCCAGCCTGCACCGTTGTTGAGACGGCGGCAGTAAGCTGTTCAGTAGCAGGTAACCATACAACAACACTATATTTGTCACAACTCAATATTCAGAAATTTAAAACTTTATTAAACTTTTACAATGAAATGAAAGATACAATTTAAACCATTTTCTACATACATCATGAATAAAAGAAAACTCTAGACAAACAGCTCATCAGTCTCGAATTCCTCGTCTTGGGATCGCGGAACAAAGTCTCATCAGTGATACCTAAAATGTTGGTTCTCCAGTCAGGAGGGAGCAAAGTATAATTCATGCTAATTTAAAACAGTTAAAGTAAATAATAGAATCATGCAGTTTTAAACAGTTTGAAGAAAGAATAGTTTTCAGCGGTAAAACAGTGTGATTTGAACAGGCAATAAATTATGACCGGCTTGGGATGTACAGTAGTATCCTAGCGATACGATATGGCTTGTCCCCGTGTGAAGAGGGAAAAGCTAATACAGTCAGTAGTTACAGTTGGCTTTGGTCATAATCATTACTCTATTCCTCCAGTCCCAATCAGTACAGTAGTCACAATCAGTACTCTCCGAGAGAGTTTCGTGTTTGCATCGTGGTTTAAACATGCAATAAAACGATTATAGAAATAACTGTAAAACTAACACAAACTATACTTGCCTCATGAAAATTACTGGAGAGATGAGTTGGTACCGAGGAGGAACGTCAGATGTAACTTCGAGTTCCTACAGTTGAGAACTCGACTTAGATCCGCTATATAACCAAGCTAAGTGTGCTAGTTGCAATCTCTAGTAGTAAGTCCTAGTCAAGTTTTAAGTTGTATTAAGCTACAGCTAACGGTTACGTCGCAAGCTACGTGCGTTGATTTAACCGGTTAATTTGATTATTTGGAAATATTAACAAGAATCAATTATCTTTGGAAAACTTTGTATTTTTTGTAATATATCTATAAAATTATATTTTCTTACAGTGACAAATCATGAACTAGTTATCCTACTAATATTTTATCCATTTTATTTAATTCTTAATTAATTATACGATTAAGCTCTAACTACGATTATACATCCAATCCAAAACCACCCAAAAATCAACATCAACCCAGAAAAGAAAGTAAAATCTATACTATGCAATACATGGGCACAGCTAATCATCCTAGAGTTATGGGCTTATGCCCTGTACAATTTTTTTTTACATAAAATAAGAGAAAATGTTTAATTACTAAATAAAATGTGCCGTAAATAGATAACTATAATAAATAACTTAAACATTAAATAAAAATAATTTTAAATTAAAAGTTGGAGTCTCAGACTCGGTCCATCATTAAATCTAGCTAATACCTCAACGCCCGGTCGGACCGGTGCGTTTGCATTTTGCTAGGGCCCACAGACCGGTACGGTCATCGCCCGAAAATCAGTTTTAAATTCATTTTCTGAAACCAATTTTGAAATCAAAATAAATAAAGTTTTGTAAAAATTTGGGCAGCATTTCCTCTATTTTGGGACAACCCAAAACTGGGAAATGCGCCAACAAAATCCTGCAATTGTTCCAACCAAAGAATAACCCGAAAATATAACCACAGAAATAATTTCTCAACCACCAGAACCTTCCCGAAATACTCGAGATCCCGCAATCAAACCAACAACATACAAATCTCAGCAGACAATATCACAGAAAATGCTAACGTCGCTAACCGAAACTACCACGTAGCTAACCGGATTTCCGAAGGGGAAACCGGGGACCGATATCATCATAGACTACCGAAAATAACGCGACGGGGCAGAGAATTTATACCTCGGGTGCTCGGCTAGAGCTCTCAGATGATAAAATAGAAGAATAATCCAGCAGCGACGTTCCGAAATGATGCTGACTCAACGTCGTCGACGTCGAACGTCGAAAACTCCGAAATAGGCACAGCAGAACAAATCCAGAGAACACTCGCCCAAAGAGAAATGAGCTCGGCTAGAGATAGTACCAGAGGCGCTGCCGAGAAAGGAACTAGGGCACGCTGGCCAGAATAAAGAAACGCCGCGAAGAGACAGCGCTGTTGGCGGACAGCGATGTTGTCGGCAGCGTCGAGGAAGCGAATCGCCGGAGAGACGACGAAAAAGCGGATCTGGACAGCGGGGTTCCGCTGTGGTCGACCGGAGTTAACCCGCGGGGACAACGCGGGGTGGCACGAACCTGGACGGCGGCGAGGCTAAGGGTGCGCCGGAGGGCTGTCGGCCCGCAGGAGGGGCGCGGACGGCGCGGCTCGCCGGAGTCGACGCAAGGGCGCAGAGGGGGCGCGCTGGAGGGAACTCGGCGGTGGATGGTCGGCCGAGCTCGGGTCGGCGGAGCTCGCGGCTACGGGCGGGGCTCCGGTGGTCGGGTGAGAGTTTGGGGGAGAGGAAGAGGGGGTTTTGGTGAGTGAAGTTGGGAAAAGGGGAGAGTTGGCTCCAGAGAGGAGTTGATACTCTCTGTGAGAAAATGAAATGGAGAGTTTGCTCTTCAGAGTAGGTGAAGAGAGGAGAATGGGTGAGGTGATAGTAAATAAGGGGAGGTGGTAGTAAATGAACGTGGGGAAGTGGGGTGAGTAAATAGAGGGAGATGGAGAGTTGGGGAGTTGATGGGTTGGGGTTACTAATTCGTGAGTGGGGTGCTGGTCCTACGGGACCAGCCAACATATGCTTTATTTTTTTTTTAATAATAATTAACCAAGTCAAAAACAAGATTTGGAAATAGGAAAAAAAAAAGATTGGGTTTGGCTCAGGCCTGGGTCTGGGTTTAGACTCGGGTCTAGGTCAACATCCAAAAGTCCATGTTATTATTATTTTCAAAATCATTTGCACTTCAAAAATATTTAATAATAATAATAATTATTATTATTTTAGAAATACTAATAATAATACTAAAACACTATTTAATAATTAATTACGAGAATATGGGTTTCACAATCTCCCCTCCTTAGAAAATTTCGTCCTCGAAATTAAAGGCAGGGTAGGAGATTCAAACAGATACGGGTAGTACGCCCGTAACTCAGGTTCAACAATAAGAATTTCCAAGGCAGTCGTGGATGAGACGGTTTATGATATCATCCATGTAGAAAAATACAAAAGCGAACCAAAGTATATGAGGTTGATCAGACCATCATGCACCGGTCCTGATTAGACAATATATTAGTGGGTGCACCCAATAAAATACCGTCATGATCAAGCTTGACAAAAAGATAGCTTGCAAAACTAGGCTAATTTAGCAGCATCAGTCAAGTTTAGAATGAAAAGATAAGAAGTAGGAGTTTAAATGATGGCTCAAAATCTGATCTTCTTCTTACCTCTGACTACGCTTGCAACTGGTTTCTCTGGCTCTGAAAGGTTGAGTCCAATCTTCAGCTCTGAATTATCCAATATGGGACTCAGATCCAGAATGTAGCGTCTGAGCTGTGACGTAGAAGACGTTGCACACTCTCAAGATTAGCTGGTAGAGCTAACTGGTATGCTACTTCCAACTCGTCTTAAACTTCAAATGGCCTGATGTACCTGGCCTCACTTTCCAGCTCCGTCAAAACTGATTGTTCCTCTGGTAGGAGAAAACTTCACCAAAAGCAATTTGGTCTTCCCAAGACCTACCAAATTCCAAGACGCAAAATCTCAATACATCTGCAAGCGTCTGGATTGACCTCTCTGCTTGCTCGTCCTGCAGTACTCCATGAATCCGGTAGATGTGCCTCTCGTGCAATGCTGCCAACTTCTTGGTGGATAAACCAACTTTGAGGGGAATAAAGTGTGCTGACTTAGTCAGTCGGTCCACTATAATCCAATTAGTGCCCTTCCCTCCTTGGGAACAAGGCAATCCTTACTCAAAGTTCATTGTTATATGCTTCTACTTCCACTCCGAATTGTCCAGTGGCTCCAACAAACTTGTTGTTCTCTTGCTAAATTCCTCATGTTGACAAATTCACATCTTATTTCATACCTGGAATTGTCCTTCTTTATTCCATAACACCAATCAATGGAGGCATATTCCGATACATCTTATTATCTCCTGAATTTATGGAATACTGCGACTGGTGCATTTCTTTCATCAACTCGCTCCTCCGTTTGTCAGCCAATACGTAAAATCTCGTACCATTCTTCAGAGTTCCACCGCTGATCAATTTAGAAACCCTCAAGTGTTCCTGCCAACACTTGATCTCTAAGCCTGTAAAGTGCCTCGTTTGAAACTACGATCTCTTGATTTTGTCCCTCAGCCTCGAACTTCATCAATACTGAATCAGCATCCAGCTCCGTCCGTCTATCTCCAGGTAGTATAACCTCCAGTCCAAACTTCTTGATGTCTTCTAGCAGGTGCTAGTCCTTGGCTAAGAACTCCGCCATCAATATCGACCAAGTGCATCAGCGACCATATTAGCCTTACCTGAATGGTACTGCAGGTTGATGTCGAAATCCTTCATCTGCTTCAGCCATCCTCTCAGTCTAACATTCAGCCCTTTCTGAGTGAAGACATATTTCAGACTTTTGTAGTCCGTATATATTTTCACTCCCTTTCCATAGAAATCATGCTTCCATAGCTTCCAAGTAAAGATAATTGCAGCAAATTTCAAATTAGGTTTGGGATAATTCTCCTCATGAGTCTGTAGTTGTCTAGATGTGTAAGCAATTACTTTCTCATGTTGTTGAAGAACGCAACCCAGTCCTTTTCCAGAGGCATTACTGTAAATTGAGAAACCACCGGTTCCTACGGGTAGCGCAAGGATTGGTGTAGTGGTAAGTCTCTTCTTCAGCTCCTCGAATGATGCCTGGCAATCTTTCGTTCAGATGAACTCTCCATTCTTCCAAGTGAGCTTCGTCATCGGCTCAGCAATCTTGGCGAAATCCTTCACGAACTTCTGATAGTAGCCAGCCTAGTTCAAGAAACTTCCGAATTGAACTTGGGGTATACCACTTTTCAACAGCAGCTATCTTCCATCAACATTTCTTCTCTTGACGACATGGCCAAAAGTCCACCTTGTCAAAGAAAATCCACATTCAGATAACTTACCATAAAACTTCTTTTTCTTCAAAGTCTCCAGAACTTTTCTCAAATGTTCTTCATGCTCTTCTTCAGTCTTCGAATATATCAAAATGTTATCTATGGAGAAGATAAACTGATTCAAATACTCATGAAAAAAATTCTGTTCATGAGATTCATGAACACAGTAGGAGCATTTGTCAGTCCAACTTCATGACCAAAGGAAACTACCCATACTTGGTGTTTGAACACCGTCTTGGAATTGTCCTCCTTCCTGACTCTGATTTGATGGTAGTCAGATCTTAAATCAAACTTCGAAACACCCTAACTCCACACAAACAGATCAAACAGATCCTCGATCCGAGAAGAGGGTACTTGTTCTTTAGTGTCTGGTAATCGATGCACATCCGTTGTTCCATCCTTCTTGGGCAAAAACAAGATAGGTGTTCCCTAAGGTGAAGTTCCATCTTGGATAAATCCTAGAGCCTTCATTGATCTGGTCCTTCATTTTCTTGGCCTCCTTCGGGTTGACTCTGTAACATCCTTTAGAATTAGGAAAAGAGCCAGGGACTAGGTCAGGGGTGAATCCTGTGTCTAGATCTGGGATAATCCGGGGAGACTATCAGGGAAAACATCTGCCATAAAGGTGTAACTAAAAACTTCTATTCATGTGGAGGATTACAGCAAAAACTCTTATGATTGATCTAGGGGCATCCTGATACAACTTCCAAAAAGATGATGCTATTCAGCAGTTCTAGGTACTATTCTTCATGGTTCTGGCTCTTGTATGAGCAGTCTCCAACTGCTTCCTTTTCTATGAACCTCGAGTATGCATCATGCCTTATTGTAAGGGGCAGGGTCTGCTGGATAGGAAGAGGGTCCCTGGGTTGTGGCCTAACAGATGTTACTGGGATATGAGCTCTGGTTTGATGGAAAGATAAGGGGCAGTCCTTTACCCGATGTTTAGCAGATCCATATGCCAAACATTGTCCCAATCTCTTACGGCAACTAACGGCCGGATGACCAGGCCTCTTGTAATAGTTACAAGCCCAAAACTTCTTACGACAAGACTGCCGAAAAGTAGAGTACTTGATGGGATCCAAATATCTTCTAGATTCAGGAGTATCCTTCCTAGGACGAGGTTCTCCTCCAACTTGATTGGAGATAACTAAGACTACATCATTGACGTTCTTCATGTCTTCTCTCGTGACATTCTTCTGTTCCTGCTGGGCTTCATCTTGAGCTTTCTGGAACTCCAGGATTTCTTGAAATAGGGCAACCATTTGGAAGGTGTTTGCTGGTACTGGTGGAGCAACAGGAATGGGTACTTTCTCAAGAAAATGCAACTCAGTTTGAGAAGAGGTAGGAATCGCCAGTGTAGTGAAAACTTCACTGGATGCATTATGGGGACGGTCAAACAGCCGCGAGGGAATAAACCCTGGACTTGGTTGAGGAGATGGAGTATGATCCGGAGATGACACCTCATCGCCAGCAGGATTTGGTATTGTCTATGGTCATTTTCTAGCAGGTTTAGGATGCAAACATAAGCAAGGTATCCTACCAGTCTATAATCAATCGAAAATATTTATTTATATATAATTCGGACCTATGTTGTGACAAATCAATGTTCTAATGTTCTAATTATTTCTAGGTATGTTTTCCTAGGTTGTTGTTCTGACCTGCATGGGCCACCACTAAAAATATGTCACGACCCGGTCCCAATTTCTTGGGTCGAATCGGATCATGCCCAGCCTGCACCGTTGTTGAGACGGCGGCAGTAAGCTGTTCAGTAACAGGTAACCATACAACAACACTATATTTGTCACAACTCAATATTCAGAAATTTAAAACTTTATTAAACTTTTACAATGAAATGAAAGATACAACTTAAACCATTTTCTACATACATCATGAATAAAAGAAAACTCTAGACAAACAGCTCACCAGTCCCGAATTCCTCGTCTTAGGATCGCGAAACAAAGCCTCATCAGTGATACCTAAAATGTTGGTTCTCCAGTCAGAAGGGAGCAAAGTATAATTCATGCTAATTTAAAACAGTTAAAGTAAATAATAGAATCATCCAGTTTTAAACAGTTTGAAGAAAGAATAGTTTTCAGCGGTAAAACAGTATGATTTGAACAGGCAATGAATTATGACCGGCTTGGGATGTACAGTAGTATCCTAGCGATACGATATGGCTTGTCCCCGTGTGAAGAGGGGAAAGCTAATACAGTCAGTAGTTACAGTTGGCTTTGGTCATAATCATTACTCTATTCCTCCAGTCCCAATCAGTACAGTAGTCACAATTAGTACTCTCCGAGAGAGTTTCGTGTTTGCATCGTGGTTTAAACATGCAATAAAATGATTATAGAAATAACTGTAAAACTAACACAAACTATACTTGCCTCATAAAAATGACTGGAGAGATGAGTTGGTACCGAGGAGGAACGTCAGATGTAACTTCGAGTTCTTACAGTTGAGAACTCGACTTAGATCCGCTATATAACCAAGCTAAGTGTGCTAGTTGCAATCTCTAGTAGTAAGTCCTAGTCAGGTTTTAAGTTGTATTAAGTTACAGCTAATGGTTACGTCGCAAGCTACGTGCGTTGATTTAACCGGTTAATTTGATTATTTGTAAATATTAACAAGAATCAATTATCTTTGGAAAACTTTGTGCTTTTTGTAATATATCTATAAAAATATATTTTCTTACAGTGACAAATCATGAACTAGTTATCCTACTAATATTTTATCTATTTTATTTAATTCTTAATTAATTATATGATTACGATCTAACTACGATTATACATCCAATCCAAAACCACCCAAAAATCAACATCAACCCAGAAAAGAAAGTAAAATCTACACTATGCAATACATGGGCACAGCTAATCATCCTAGAGTTATGGGCTTATGCCCTGTACAATTTTTTTTTTACATAAAATAAGAGAAAATGTTTAATTACTAAATAAAATGTGCCGTAAATAGATAACTATAATAAATAACTTAAACATTAAATAAAAATAATTTTAAATTAAAAGTTGGAGTCTCAGACTCGGTCCATCATCAAATCTAGCTAATACCTCAACGCCCGGTCGGACCGGTGCGTTTGCATTTCGCTAGGGCCCACAGACCAGTACGGTCATCGCCCGAAAATCAGTTTTAAATTCATTTTCCGAAACCAATTTTGAAATCAAAATAAATAAAGTTTTGTAAAAATTTGGGTAGCATTTCCTTTATTTCGGGACAACCCAAAACTGGGAAATGCGCCAACAAAATCCTGCAATTGTTCCAACCAAAGAATAACCCGAAAATATAACCACAGAAATAATTTCTCAACCACCAGAACCTTTCTGAAATACTCGAGATCCCACAATCAAACCAACAACAAACAAATCTCAGCAGACAATATCACAGAAAATGCTAACGTAGCTAACCGAAACTACCACGTAGCTAACCGGATTTCCGAAGGGGAAACCGGGGACCGATATCATCATAGACTACCAAAAATAACACGACGGGGCAGAGAATTTATACCTCGGGTGCTCGGCTAGAGCTCTCAGATGATAAAATAGAAGAATAATCTAGCAGCGACGTTCCGAAATGATGCTGACCCAACGTCGTCGACGTCGAACGTCGAAAACTCCGAAATAGGCACAGCAGAACAAATCCAGAGAACACTCGCCCAAAGAGAAATGAGCTCGGCTAGAGATAGTACCAGAGGCGCTGCCGAGAACGGAACTAGGGCACGCTGGCCAGAATAAAGAAACGTCGCGAAGAGACAGCGTTGTTGGCGGACAGCGACGCTGTCGGCAGCGTCGAGGAAGCGGATCGCCGGAGAGACGACGGAAAAGCGGATCTGGACAGCGGGGTTCCGCTGTGGTCGGTCGGAGTTAACCCGCGGGGACAGCGCGGGGTGGCGCGAACCTGGACGGCGGCGGGGCTAAGGGTGCGCCGGAGGGCTGTCAGCCCGCAGGAGGGGCGCGGACGGCGCGGCTCGCCGGAGTCGGTGCGAGGGCGCAGAGGGGGCGCGCTGGAGGGAACTCGGCGGTGGATGGTCGGCCGAGCTCGGGTCGGCGGAGCTCGCGGCTACGGGCGGGGCTCCGGTGGTCGGGTGAGAGTTTGGGGGAGAGGAAGAGGGGGTTTTGGTGAGTGAAGTTGGGAAAAGGGGAGAGTTGGCTCCAGAGAGGAGTTGATACTCTCTGTGAGAAAATGAAATAGAGAGTTTGCTCTTCAGAGTAGGTGAAGAGAGGAGAATGGGTGAGGTGATAGTAAATAAGGGGAGGTGGTAGTAAATGAACGTGGGGAAGTGGGGTGAGTAAATAGAGGAAGATGGAGAGTTGGGGAGTTGATGGGTTGGGGTTACTAATTCGTGAGTGGGGTGCTGGTCCTATGGGACCAGCCAACGTATGCTTTATTTATTTATTTTTTTAATAATAATTAACCAAGTCAAAAACCAGATTTGGAAATAGGAAAAAAAATTGGGTTTGGCTCAGGCCTGGGTCTGGGTTCGGACTCGGGTCTAGGTCAACATCCAAAAGTCCATGTTATTATTATTTTCAAAATCATTTGCACTTCAAAAATATTTAATAATAATAATAATTATTATTATTTTAGAAATACTAATAATAATACTAAAACACTATTTAATGATTAATTACGAGAATATGGGTTTCACACCTCGACTGGAGTTGCCTTACACCTTTTTATTCGGATGGTTTTTTCTGCACCATCCGTCATTGATGAACCCCGACATGGGAGCAGTCGGTGGTAGCTATCTGCGAAGATTCTCCCGGAGTAAGTGGAATTACATTAGTCTGAAAGATTGCCGACGTGCCTTGAACCTCGGAAAGGGGTAGAATTTTTACTGCGTTCCCCCTCCAGCCGATTATGAACATATGTCGACAAATTTAGTTGACCTGGGGAGGCAGCCGTTAGAACGGGCAGTATTTGACTGGCTGAAGACGATCAGGCCGTCATATTTGGTGTATAGATTTGGTTACGACCAGTTTCATGTAGGCAATGCTATAACTTGCCTACAAGGAAAAGGGTATCTGATTGATGGTGCCAGAGCATGGGCCTACTACAATGCTCGAGACACAAAGACAGTGTTCTCGATGCCAACAAAGACTGATCATGGCCCCCAAATGCTATACACATATTCGCTCTTTTACACAGCAGCGAATACGTTCGTCGAGAACTTTAACCTTGTGGATAGCTTCGCTACAGCGACATGTCTGAAGAAGGGAGCAACTGCTATACTAGCTCCAGGAAATGATGAGCAACATGAGCCAGTGGATGATCCTTTGGAAGCCTCAAGGGAAGCTAACTTCCCTGAGGAGGTTAATAAACCACTGAGGATTTTTTTGAAAGTGGTCAAGTCTCCAGCCAGGGAAAGAAAAAGAAGGATTGACGAACCTTCTTCTCCAATTGCAAAGAAGAAACTTATTTTGGATCAATCAGAGAAAGTTACCACAAGATCGCAATCTCGGCAACTGGCCAAGTTGACCCACCAAGAAGAAGCAACTACGCCGACTTCTCTTCCAAAGCGAGTTGATGTGGTAGATGTTGAGAGTCCAGAGAGACCTCTTCAGAGAAAGAAACTAGCTTCTCGAAGAAGAAAGAGAGTGATCACTCCACCAAAACAGATCTTGTCCTCAGTAGTGGCTAGCGCTGCTGCTGGAATTACCATGTCATCTCCTATACCAGTCTCTGAGCCGAGGCATAAAACCCATAGTCCAGACATGGTTGAGCAGAGAGATGAAGCTGAAGTCGAGCAGAGGAATACGGCTGGAGTTGTACAGAGAGATGAAGCTGAAGTAGAACAGAGGAATGATGAAGTCTTGCGATCTCCTTCACCGGCGATAGAAACTACTCAGCTTCCTGTTACACCAGGAACAATCCACGAAGAAGAGGATCGTTTAATGATTGAAGCATTAAATGATTGCGACTTCGGTCTACAAGATGATGTTGATCATACCGCTGCAACTGCCAGCAAGGAAGCACCTGAGGATAGCATGAGCACTGAAGATACATCTATAGAAGTTATTGATGATACTTTGAATCAAGAAGAGAACATTGATGTCAATATATCTTCTGAGGCTGTTGACGACACACTAGCTCCTGAAAAGGATGTTGAAGTGGACGTGTCTCCCAAAAAGAATGTGGGTGAGGAAGTAGTGCTGGAGGAAACTACTACCACTGATCCCAAAGGTATTAAATGAAATTATTAATCTTCTTTTCATAGATTAACAACTGACATCTCTATTTTTTTATCCATGTAGAAATTGAATCATCTTCTGTTCCTCCTTGCACTGATAAAGTACCGATAACAACAATAACCAGTGACAACCGACATCTGTCGGACGGCTTCGAGGCAGGCAGTAGCCAGGCAGTGATGTCTGAGGCTACTTCTGCTAAATTAGAATCTACGCCAGTAGAAGACGGACCAGTTGCTAGACCAAACCATGGTAAGATTGCTTTCACTTTTGATCCTTTTCAACAGTTGCAAATAACAGGCAAAATGACAATATTTAATTTTGCAGAGGAACAACCGGGAGGAGCAACCAATTCTACTTTAGCTTCCTTGTTTAAAGAACCTTCTATTCAAGTGCAAGAACGTCCATCTGTACATGCACATGCTATTTCATCATCAATGGGAGTAGCTGCTACCCCTGGTGCTTTGGCGACTAACTAATTTATCGTTAGTTCTTTCAGCAATCTTTTCTTCAATGCATTGGGACCCCTAGTAGATAGGGTACTAGAGAAAGAAGTTGTTGATTTCACTACTGTTAGAAGCCCAACCTCTCATTTGATCAATGCTATCCGAGGCCAAGGAGATGAAGCTCAAGCTGTCTTTCTTGAGCACATACTGGATGAGCTAGAAGCATCGGTTAAAATCTACAAAGATCTTAATCGAGGGGAAGTGGAATCTTTAGTACAAGCTAAATTTGAAAGGATATCTCAAGAATTTGCCATAGAGAAGGCTAATTTCCAGGCTTTCATAGACACTTATACTGCCAAGGCTTCAGAATATGATTCACAAATGGAGATAGCCACCTCTGCTGCTGGAGAGAAGGATGAGAAAGTTGCTGAGTTGAAAGCGAAATCTGCACATCTTCAAGAGGAGATTGCCCGTCTCCAAGAAGAATTGAAACTGGTTCAGCATACTCTAGAAGATGAAGTCACACAGCACCAAGCTGCCACTCAGCAACTGGACAGTCTGACTTAGGAGCGCAATGAATATGTCAGAACTCATCAGGCCAAAATCTTCCGCCGCTTAGTGACCTTACCGAATTTTAATAAAAATTCTGAAATGGAGGAAGCTAGGAGGCGCGTGATGGACTCCCGTGAGGAGCGACTGAAATCTTTAAAGCAGCAGATGGTTAACTTGATGACACCACCAACCGAATAGAAAGATTTTCTGTATCTTCTTGTTTTGTAATATGTATCTTTGTAATGTCTTTCATCTTTGATCAATAAAAAGACATTTTTTTGTGGCTCTATTATTTATTGCATATCTTATTCAGATATAAATAATAGCAATAAAAAATATATTCAGAGGTACAGGACATGATATATTTTTTAATTTTTTAGAAAATAATTATATTCATTATAAATGTTCAGAGGTAATGTGGACATGGCAGAATATAATCTGTTGAATATCATTATTTCAATAGACAACTTAATCAAGGATGACAAGTTGCTGATGTGGATGATTAGATAAATGAACGAAAACGAATCGTCAAAAGGTGTGAACGAAATGAATCGTCGGGATGAACGGATGAACCATCGGGTGAATTGAATGAATGGATGAACCGTCAGATGAATGTAATGAACGGGTGAACCGTCGAATGAATGTAATAAATGGACGAACCGTCAGATAAATGGGATGAACGAGTGAACCATCAAATGAATTGAATGAACGGGCCAACCGTCAGATGAATGGGATGAACGGGTGAACCGTCAAATGAATCGCATGAATGGGCGAACCATCAGATGAATGGGATGAACAGGTGAACCGTCAAATGAATTGAATGAACGGGCGAACCGTCGTGTGGATGTAATGAACGGACGAACCGTCAAATGAATGTAATGAACGGGCGAACCGTCAAATGAATGTAATGAATGGACGAACCGTCATATGGATGTAATGAACGGACGAACCGTCAAATGAATGTAACGAACGGACGAACCGTCATGTGGATGTAATAAACGGGCGAACCGTCAAATGAATGTAATGAACAGGCGAACCGCCAAATAAATGTAATGAACGGACGAACCGTCAAATGAATTGAATGAACATACGAACCGTCGGATAAATTGAATGAACGGGTGAACCGTCGAATGAATGTAATGAACGGGCAAACCGTCAAATGAATATGTCACTTCATTGTTCTAAAAACCTCTGCCTATAAATAGGACAGAAATTAGATAGAATGATCACTTTCACTTTTCAATAAAAATATCGTCTGGAGATGCATCCAAGAAGGTTGAGATCTCCCCAAAGGTGGAAGCAGGTACTGAGGAACATCTAATCAAACCGGCTCCACCAAAGCAGATAGCAGCGGGCGAAGGTTCGTCGGCCCCCAAACCGCCAAAGGATATCTTGGACTTCCTTCTTGAAGCAGGGAAGACTGAAGAAGAAGAAGCCATGAGGATAGCTGCTTGTAAATTCCTGGTGGGTTCTAGCAAGAATGTTCTCGACTCTTTTGCTAATCATGTTTTTGATAAGGACGGTAGTGGCCCGCGTCCCAATTTTGAGAAGGATGATAGTGACCTTTCTTGATATTATGTACTATCATTCAAGATGAAATAAAATTGAATTTTATTTATGAACTTGTCTAAGCAATGTCTGTTACATTTATACATAGTATTTCTTGAGAAATTTTCCATTGATTGGCATCATTACAACTCGACCGTCTAGCTCTGTGAGTTGATAAGCTCCATTTGAAAAGACTTTGCTTACAATGTAAGGTCCTTCCCACTTTGCGTCGAATTTGCCTTTGCTTGAATGAGTCATAGTCATGGGACGTCTGATTGTCAGAACGAGTTCTCCTTTCTGAAAGGTTCTGACCTTAACTTTGCGGATAAAAGTCTTCGAGATGCGGGCTTGGTATAACTCAATATGCTGTTGAGCCAATAGCCGCTTCTCATCGAGCGCTTCTAACTCTTGAAGTCGGAGAAGATCGTTATTCTCTGTCGTGAGCTCGTTGGCGATAGCAATCCTCAAAGACGAAATTTGGAGTTCTAGAGGTAGAACTGCTTCACAGCCATACACCAAAGAGAAGGGTGTACAGCCTGTAGGGCTGCGGACCGTAGTACGGTAGGCCCAAAGACATTCCCCAAGCTTTTTACTCCAGTTCCGTTTGTTAGTAGATACAAACTTCTTGAGGAGCTTGATAATGGTTTTATTGAAGGCTTCAGCCAAGCCATTAGCAGCAGGATTGTAAGCTGTCGAAGTGACATTGTCAATCCGATGATTATCACAGAACCTTGTAAACTTCTGACTGATGAACTGTGGTCCGTTGTCATGAATAATTCTTCGAGGTACACTAAATCTATAGATGACATGGTGTTTGACGAAGTTGATAACGCTGCTGGTCTTGACTTCAGCCAATGGTATAGCTTCAGCCCACTTAGAGAAGTAGTCGGTTATTGCCAATATGAACCGATGTCCTCGAGAAGAAGGAAGATTAATGGGACCTACAATGTCCATATCCCAAGCTTCGAAAGGCCAGGAAGCAGCAGTCGGATGAAGGAATTCTGATTGTTGATGGATGAAATCTGCATGGATTTGACAAGCTCGACATTTTCTTGCATATTCGATGGCATCTGATACCATAGAGGGCCAGTAATAACCCATGCGTCGAATGCGATCCTGTAGCTTAGGACCGGGTTGATGTGCTCCGCAGACACCATCGTGAGCTTCACGCAATACTTGCTTTACTTCATCACCAGCGAGACAGCGCAGAAGAAGACCGTCGTAAGTCTGTCGATAGAGAGTCTTGGTGGTTTGATTGTAATAGAATCTCAGAGACCGTCGACGAATACTCGTAGCCTCCTTAGGATCTTCAGGGAGTATGTCATGAACTATAAAGTCGATGAAGGGAACTCTCCAGTCTTCATTGATAACATTGGTTTTAACAAGATTACGGAACTCAATATTACGATTGTTTTTGACACAGAACAATTCCCGATTAGAGACGACCACCACTTGCTGTCTTTTGATAGGGATGGCTAAAACAGCTGCAAGATTGGCTAAAGCATCTGCCTCAGTATTACAAGCTCGGCGGACATATTCAATGAAGAAGGCTTTGAATGATGTAGCTATGTTGATTGTCGCTTCATGATAAGGCACCAGATCTTGATGGCAAACTTCATAGATGCCTCTAACTTGGTTAACAACCAGCTTGGAGTCGCCATAGACTTTGAGATATTCGACATCTAGTTGTTTAACTAGTTGAAGGCCAATAAGTAGAGCATTGTATTCTGCCACGTTGTTAGAGCAAGGTTCATCTAGGGAATAAGCTCTTTGAATAGTGGACCCGTCTGGAGAAACAAGGACCACTCCAACTTCTGCGACAATGGCACTATTGGGTCCAATTCTGGATGCACCATCAAAGAATAGACGCCAAGTAGGAAATTCTTCGGAGATAATATTTGACTCTAATATCTCATCTGGAATTTCATCATAGAGTTTGGATGTCTCTGGAACAGGATGAGTTGCTAGAAAATCTGCCAACACTTGACCTTTAACAGATTTTTGAGAAACATATACCATGTCATATTGAGCTAGCAGAATGGCCCATGTAGCCAGCCGAGAATTGAGCGTGCTGGGCTTCTTTATGAGTACCCGAAGAGGACTAACTCGAGATATGACATGAATAGTTTGACCAATGATGTAATATCGAGTCTTTTGAACAGCAAACATGAGAGCTAGGCTTTCTTTTTCGACCGGACTATAACGGTGTTCAACACCAATCATAGTACGGCTAAGATAATAGATGGCCTGTTCATGACCTTCTTTGTTCTTTTGGGCAAGTAAAGCACCCAATGAATGATCCATAGCACGGACATACATTAAAAATGGTATTCCAGAGATCGGTGGCACCAAGACTGGTGGGTTCATGAGATATCGCTTTATATCTTCGAATGCTCTTTGACACTCTTCAGTCCAAATGAAAGAGACACCTTTCTTCATCAGCTGAGTAAATGGTCTGCAGCGTCCAGACAAATTTGAAATGAACCTCCTAATGTACGCAAGTCGACCTTGGAATCCTCGTAGCTCTTTTAGGTTGCGTGGAGGACGCATCTCTTGAATGGCTTTGATCTTCTCAGGATCTACGTGTATACCCTTAGAGATAATAACGAAGTCGAGAAATTTGCCACTAGAGACACCCAAGAATGACTTGGTGGGATTCGTTTTGAGTTGATGTTGGCGCATGAGATTGAAGATAGTTCTCAAGTCTTGGATGTGATCTTCCTTTAGACGACTTTTAACAGCAATATCGTCGACGTAGCATTGGACAGTCTTGCGCAGATGATCTCGAAAGATGGTACTCATGGCTCGTTGGTATGTTGCACCAGCGTTCTTGAGACCAAATGTCATGACAGTATAGCAGTAGACTCCGTGAGGAGTACGAAAAAAAAGTATGTTTTTCGTCTTCGGGATTCATCCGAATCTGATTGTATCCGAAGAATCTGTCCATAAAAGATATTCCTTCGAACCCACAGGTGTTGTAAGGGAGAGAAAATTCATCTTTTGGACATGCTTCATTAAGATTCCGAAAGTCGATGCAGACTCGAACTTTGCCGATTTTCTTTAGAACTGGGACGACATTGGCTACCCAATCAGGATACTATTCTTCTCGAATAAAGCCACAAGCGATGAGCTTCTTGACTTCATCATCGATTACGTCCATCATTTCTGGCTTGAAGCGCCGTTGTTGCAGTTTGACCGATTTTGCATTAGGCAGGATGTTCAATTTGTGAGTAGCAACCATGGGATCTAGACATGGCATGTCTTCATAGCTCCAGGCAAAGACATCTATGTATTCTTTAATAAGAAGAATTAATTCTTGCTTATCTGTCTCTGGAAGGTTCTTGCTGATGAATATTGGACGAGGTGACCCGCTTTCTCCTACGTCAATTTGAACCAATTGATCTTCAGTAGGAGGTTCTCTTTGTTCAAATCGGAGTTTCTATTGGGTATCCATTCGTTGAATCCAGGGATATGTTTTAGGACTTCCTTCAATATCCTCGTCATATCCTTCCGGAAGTTCGACGGAGACCATGTTGGAAGATACAATCAATTGATGAACTTGACCAATGCTGGTGTCAGAATCCCATGATCTGCAATTAGAAGAATTAGAGCGCTCTTCACTATCAGATTCGGAAGCTGCTGGAGACAACACCGGAGGAGAAGCATATCTAAGACCTCTTTTGGTCCTGCTGTAATACATCTCTAAATTTTCTTTTGGGACAGTAGTACGGATAGGAGTTCGTCTACCCTTGCCGTAGTTGAGGCCATTTTTGAAGTCATAACCCATCTTTCAGATGATGTCTTTTGATTGTTGACTGTAACGACGGAGTTGAAGATGCCCCGTATCATTACTTTTGCTATCATCCGTATAGCTGAATTATTGTTTCGGTCCTTTACTAAAAAGTATTGGACTCTCGCCTTTCTTTCGAGCAGAAACAATACGATATGAATCATCTGGATGTTCAAGTGAGACCTCAGTTTGAAGAGATTGCACAACTCCCATCGTAAAAGATTGAAAGCTATCTAACATATCCAAATAGCACTTAGCATGATAAACGACATCAGTATACTGGAAAGTAGATGCTTTCTCATTGATTTGTATATTTGTATTTACATCAGGACCCTTAGCCTTAACAGGCTTGGTCAGATTGATTACAAGAGGGGAAGAAGAAGAACGTGGAAGAGGCTTGTTACGACGAAGGTCAATAACAAGTGGCTCAGAGGAGGTGAGCTCCCTTTTATCCTTGTTATGAGTTAAATAGATAATAAGTGGCTCAGAAGAAGTGAGCTACTTTTATCCTTGTTACGACGTAAGTCGATAACAAGTGACTTAGAAGAAGTAAGCTCTCTTTGATCCTGATCATCATAAGTTGGTTGCTTCTGGACTGGCAAGTGAATAGCCAGTGGCTTGGAGGACTGTGGACGAAAAATACGCCCTTTGACAGGTACGATAAGGGAGTCATTAGGCACTGTTTCTTGCTCTTCTTCAGTGTCTAGAGCTAGTACAACCTTCATAAATTTATTCTTGTACATACGAGCATCGTTGTAGTATGCCTCGACGCCTTTGAAAGGATAGAGATCTGCAACCTCCTTTTAGACTTCCCCATTATTATCAACATATTTGAAACATTGATGGAGAGTAGACGAAACAATGTTGTGCTCATGCAAGAATGGTCTCCCCAATATAGCATTGTAAGAACAACCAAGGTTGTCAATGATGTAGAAGGTCACCTTTGTGCAAAGATTGCCTATTTGGAGTTTTAGGCGAATCTTGCCCAGAGGTTCACTTCTTCCTTGGTTGAACCCGAGAATGGTGGTGATTGTACTGGAAAGACTATGCACTAGGATCTTTAGCGCATCCAACATTGTCTTCAGCATGATATTGAGAGCAGACCCTGGATCTATCAGGATACGATCGACTTTCATCGAGTCGACATATCCTGTATAGTATAGAGGACGGTCGTGCCTATTATCTTCCATCAACATGTCATCCTGTGTGAAAGTTATGTTTGGAATTAACTCCAGCACACTATGACAATGGAGGCAAGAGACTGGTTCTGCTTTCGGCTTCTTCAGAAGGGCTAGACAGGTTTCTGCCTGCATGAGAGCCTCACTCAGAGTTTTCCGAGTCTCTTTGGAGAGGCGTAAGAGCTCGAAGATTGACAGCCGGGCCGGTGTATTGGCTAGTTAAGCCAAGATATCAAAATTGTAAGGCTTTTCAAGTCCGGAAGGAGATGACTTCTTCAAAGGTTTGTCAAAGCGGACTTGTTGTTTGCCTTTGTCAGTTGTCGTCAGTTTAGGGGGAATGGGTATTATAATTGGTGAAGATGCAGTTGGGATGTCTTCGTTGCACACAGGTTGTACTGGAGTAGACTCAGAAGAGAAAGCAGGAGGATTCTCCTGAGTTTCGGGATACTGCCGTAGATAGGCTTTCCCTGACCTGGTGCCTAGTAGGATTTCCTCGTCAACTATGGGGTCAAAAGACACCATGTTGCAAGTCTTTGTCTTGCCCTTGGAGCGGTCTTTCTTCTTGGATGAAGAGGGAAGTTCAAACTCTGAAGCGAGATCCGGATGAATCTACATAATCTCGTCATTGTCAAAAGATAAGGGGACGAGACCTTCACTTCGTGGAGGAGGGAGATTCTCGATCTCAAGAATAGCTTTGGGGATAGAAATGACACCATGCTGTACTATCTGGGGCGGGAAGTCGCCTAATTGAACTGAGACCATGTTCGCGGTAACAGTCTTCTCGTCTTGCTGCAGAGTGACAACACCATCGTTGACCAGCTCTTGAATTTTGCCTTTGAGCACATAACATGCTCGAGTGGGATGCCCAGTGAACCTGTGATAGACACAATACTTGGATGATCAGTCTTACCGACTTCATCAGGCTTCTTTGGGTCTGGGAGTTAGAGTTTATTGCTTTTGATCAAGCAATCAAAGATGCTTGCAGTGTCGTTCTCGTCAAAGGATTACTCCACTTTAGGACGAGGTTCCCTTGGTGGAGGTGCAGAAGGAGTAGAAGTAGACGTAGTGGAGATACGTTGACCGCCAGAGATTCCTTGCTCTTCAAGTTGATGTTCAGAGTCTCTTTATTCTTGCGGTTATTCTGGCGATTACTACCACCCGATGTCTGGTGTTCATCCCGGTCGGGATTAGACATTTGTACCCCTAGTTGTTTAAACTTGTCAGCGCTAACTTCAGCTGTTTTAGCATTGACAATGAAGGATGGCCAGTCTTCAAACGGAGTTGAGCCCGTCCACATGCTGATGATAGGCAAAAGATTTGCCTTGCAGGTGTCTAAGGTGACAGCGGCCGGAGTTCCATAAGGCATTTTCAAAGCTTCCCGACAGAACCTTTCAATGAAACTCTCAGCAGTTTCATTATGTCTTTGTTTGATTTTATTGAGGGCTGACATAGTCATGTCGTTGATTCCCTCGTAAAATCGTTCCAAGAAGATCTGTTTAAGACCCGAGAAGGAAGTGATACAGCCATCAGGCAGGCTTCTGTACCAATCGTATGCTACACCGGCTAAACAGCTGACGAATACCCTGGTAAGAAGCGCATCATTTGGCTGGAGTTGAACAGTCATTACCTCAAAGTGGTTAATGAACTGACTAAGAGAGGTGCTTCCATCAAACAGCGAGATTGTTGGAATCTTGTACTTAGGAGGAAATGGAACTTCTTTCCATTCAACTGGGTAAGGTTGCTTGATCCTCAACCTCTACAAGTTGTCTTTCTCTTTGAAGGCCTCGAATTGAGTGTGCAGGAGCTTGACAGCTTTATTGGCATCCTCCACTGATGTAGCAGGAGCAGGCTGAATCACAGTATTAGGGGAAGGAACAGCATGGTAAGCACTAGCCCCAGAACCTGATTGACTGGGTGTAGGTTAAACTTGTACAGGAGGTACTTGAGGAGATACTACCCCCAGCCCTGTATTGACAAGTACCGACGATGCTATGATCTCAGGACTTGCCACAGGTACGGTCGGTGGTACCGTATGCTGGGCCACAATGATGGAATGCATACTTGCAACCATTTCAGCCATGGTCTTTAGCTTGTCTTATAGTGCAGCAATTCGCTGTTCTTGACTAGCTGAACTGGAAGCATCAGGATCTTCATTGACAACATAAGCTGTCACTTCTCTAGGTACAGTAGAAGATACTGTTTGTTCGGAGCTTTCGCTGTATGCGTCATAGTCAGAGAAAGAATTATCTCTTGAGTGAGAAAGAGGGAGATGACTGGAAGGGTTTTGTAGAAGATTCCTTTGACCGATTGTATTTCGGCTTCGGGATCGGGTATGTTGAAATACTCCTTCAGAAGATTCCTGGAGTAAATCTAAATACCGCTGACTTGGCTTACGAGGCTTGCCATGCTTGGAGCACTTCCTACCCCAGTGTCTCTAGAAGTCATGTTGACAGAAGCGTACAAAACTTCGTCTTCGTCTTCTGACATAGGTTCAGAGTTTGTAAAGTTCAAACGATCGAAGACAGATCATTTTGTTGTCTGGCAACAACACTGGATGATGACTTTATGATTACAATGATGATCAGATGGTTGAACTGGAGGTGTCGATATGTTGTCCCGCTTTTGCCTGAGATGCTCTCGGAGGTCAGGAACAACGAGAGGACGAGAAGAAGTCCGAAGGATGTGTTCTTTAACAACATTCGGAACATTGTTTCGGTTCTTTAAATGTTTTGTCCCTTGAGTGTATAGGGAAGTGCTCACTTCATTAGCGTAGGTGTCAGGATTTTTGATCCTGGAAGCTTGTCTTTGATGTAGGTTCGTCTTCGGCATTGGTTGTTTACGTTTTGCCGAAGTTGATCGATTGAGATAAGTTCTTAGATTAGTAAACTCACCCCCAGGGTTTTCTGTCTGAGACACCAGCAATATTTCCTATTTTGAGCAGAATATCTTAAAAGTTGGGAGATCTTGGAATTCTGCTATCGGAGTAGGCAGAATACCCCTTTGATCAGTACATTTTCCTTTGGTAAGGAGGGAAGAAGAACCCTTGTTTGTAAGAGTTCTTGTACTGACTAGTGCCGGAGCACGTTCCGATTGATCTTCTACGGTAAAAACCGAGGAAGACTGAGAAAAGACCAAAGGGCCTTTTCCTATGTTTTATGAAGAAGGGTTAGCTAAAGAGCGTTTCCCTCTGTTGTCTTCCAAGTCGTGGGACGAAGAAGTTTGAGAAAAGACCAACGGGCCTTTTCCTTTGTTCTGGGGAGGAGGAGGAATATTCAAAAGACTACCCCATTGGATTGCGCAGGAGCAACAGGGTGCTTGAGAAGAGAAGCTGAGCTTTTCCCCTTACTGTGAGAAGAAGAGAGATTAGCCAAAGGGCTGTCTCTCTTGGATTGCGCAGGCGTAGCTTGCGCATCGGGAGCTTTGACAGTAGGCGCACTGGCTAATTGCGCAGGAGAATCTTTGACAAATGACTTTCTAGTCACAGACCCTGTGGTTTGCGCAGCAGGAGTTCTAGCCACAGAATATTTGGGTTGCACTCTGGTTGCTGGAGTGGTGGACTGTGCAGGAAGAGTTGCTGCTAATTGCGCCAGGGGCAGAGGAGTCTTGCACTTTGACAAGGCAGCATAAGAAGTAGTTTGTGCACTGGAAACAGCAGATTGCGCATGAGTAGTAGAGGCAGATTGTGCAACAGCAGAGACAACAGACTGTGCAACAGTCTTAGCAGCAGAGACTTTAGACTGCGCAGCAGTCTTGGTGGCAGAATCAACAGACTGTACAGCAGTCTTGGGGACCCACACTGGGTGCACTTTGCTCGTGGCAGAAGTTGTTGTAGTACGAGGGGTGGTCCTGGAGTTGATCATGGCTTCGTAGGCTGTCTGGTTGACCTTCACAACCAGCGTCTTCTGCGTCTTTCCGATAGACGCAGCGTCACATTGAGTTGTCACTTCCTCGTCGGAGGAGAAAGTCGTCCCCAGCAGAGTCACCATTTTGTTTGCAAAAACAAAATTTTATCCCTTGGACGATCTGAATGACGATCGCTTTATCCCTTGGACGATGTGAACTTTGAAGACGATAGCCTCTGAAGTTGAAGGCGATAGCCTCTGAAGAATGCAGCAGCACTTGGGCAAGAACTCCTGAACTCTCTGATTTTTCCTAATTTTTTATGTCTCATCCCCGGTAATAAAGACTTGAAACTCTATTTATAGAGTTCTGGAATAACTAACTTTTAGTTATTCTGAATTATGCAGGATGGATTGCGCATGCACTGGATTGTGCAGCATCAGACTGCGCTGGTAGTTATTTGATCGTGGGCCAATTGTGTTGGACACATGGCATCATTTGATTGAAATATGCATGATCGTGTACAGATGGTTGCCACGTAGTGAGTAATTGATAGTATGAAGGCCACGTATACATTTGTCAGTTGTCTTGATGAAGTGTGCCACATAAATTGTGTTGACTTCAGATTGCGCTAGGATAGACCGCACAGCAGAAAGTCTGGCCGATTGCGCTTCATGTACAGCTGTTCTCGAGCGCTGTGCTGTACGATAAACGAACAGTTTCCTCGTTCTCCGTGCTGTCAGTTGTCAGAAGATCTGATTCTCTGTCAGGTAATGATGACAATGTTGACACAAAGTCACAGTCAACCAAATATTGACTACATTGACTAAATAATATTTGTATTAATTCAATACGACACACGACGACTGCATTCAGTTCAAGACAGATGACAGCTCAGTCTCCGGCTCTCAGTGTGTTCTGGAGTCTGTATTTTATAATTTTATTGAGTCTAGACTTGTGTACTCTGAGTCTTGCTGAGCTCTTGGAACTTAGTCTATAACCTACCCAAAATCCCAAGCTCCACTGAACCAAAAACTGCCCACTGGTCCCCTTAGAACCACTCTGTGCTCTGGAGACAGAGTTCGGGCCGAACTCTGCCTCCACACAGAGTTCGGGCCGAACTCTGTCCCCTAGAAATCAGGAACCCTAATTTTAGGGATAGCTGGTTGCTAGTTGTCCAACGGCCAAATTTTTGAATTTTCCTACCCGAATTCTGGCCGAATTCTGCCTATAAAAACACTATAAATAGGGCATGAATTCTCTCATTTCAATCCATCCAATCTTCTCTTCTCTTCTCTCTTACAAGCTCAATAAGCCATACCCTTCCCATCTACTAGCCACAAGCCTCCTAAGTCTCGAGTGCTCAGCATCTCTCAGTTAGGATTCTTGTGCAAGAGTCGAAGAAGTCGCTTGGACAATTCCAAGCAAATCGCCACTGCGATCCTCTGTTAGAAGTTGACGTGCTCTTCTGAAGAAAAGGCACGGGTTGTAAACTACTATTTCACAAATAGTGGATTTAATCCTGAGCTAGAGTTCTCAGGCCTGGACTAGTCCTCCACGAAGGAAACCAGGTTAAAATCGCTGTGTTTGCGTATGCTCTTCTGCTCTTCATTTATTTTTCGCACTTTACTCTGATTATTTATTGTTGGTGAAAGAGTTATTTTTAATTGGCTATTTTTTTATATAAACTCTATTCACCCCCCTCTAGAGTTGCCAAACTGTTCTTCAATTGGTATCAGAGCTCTGTTCTCTTTACAAGGACTAACATCCTAAGAGCTGATCCATGGCAACCACATAATCCTCGATTTCCAATCATGGTGAAGGTCAGTCCACTCATAGGCCTCCCCTATTTGATGGGACTAACTACACATATTTGAAAACAAGGATGAGCTTCTATCTTAAGTCTCTAGACTTTGACCTGTGGACTGTCGTCACTGACGGTTACAAAAAGCCCGCCAGGATAGTTGTCGATGGTGACCTCATTGAGAAACCACACGACAAATATTCTGTCGAGGAGAAGAAACAGGCAAGTCTAGATGCTAGGGCTATTAATGCTTTATTCTGTGCTATAGACAGGAATGAGTTCAACAGGGTCTCTACATGCACCACTGCTCATGAAGTATGGAGACTTCTAGAAGTGACGCATGAAGGAACCACACAGGTCAAGGAATCTAAAATAAGCCGTCTCACTCATGAATACGAAGCCTTCAAGATGAAGCCAAGTGAGACGATCACTCAAATGATCACAAGATTCCTCGACATCATCAATCCTCTATCTTCGCTTGGAAAGCAGTACTCAAACCACGAGAAGATTCGTAAGCTGCTCAGAGGGCTACTAAAGATTTGGAACCCTAAGGTGACAGCCATCATAGAAGGAAACGATCTCACAACAATGTCAATGGAGACCTTGATGGGTAAGCTTATGACTCACGAGCTTGACCTCAAGGACTTCGAAGAGCCTGCTCCAAAGACCAGGGAGATCGTACTCAAAGCTCATCAATGAAGAGCTAATCATGATGAGACCGAAGAAGATAATTCGGATGATGAAGACCAAGCTCTCATGGTTCGCAACTTCAGGAAATTCCTTCGCTTCAATCGAAGGAAGAAGGAATCTCAAGAAGACGATGAAGAAGAACCAACTTGTTACGGTTGCAAGAAAACTGGATATGTCCGAAAAGACTGCCCATTCCTGAAGAAGAGCAACCGATATGAGAAGCCATACAAAAGGAACTCATCAAAGAAATATGCCAACACAGGCATTTGGCATGAAAGTGAAGCGAGTGACTCTGAGGAAGAAAAGGACTCTCCTCAAGATACAGCAAATGTGTGCCTGATGGCAACTTCCAACAAGGTATCTAACGAAACTCTAGATGACTTCTCTTTTGATGAACTTGGCGATGCTTTCACTGATTTACTCGATGATCATAAAAAGGTCATCGGTAAATATAAACATGCCAAGGACAAAATCAAAAGTCTAGAAGATGAAATACAAAGAATTTCTTTACTTCTTGATAATGTTAGAAACACATCACCCACTAATGACACTGATGAAGTATCCAAGCTTAAATTAAGCTTACATGATGCTGAAGCACGTATTGAGCAACAAACTCAAGAAATCACTACTCTCAACACGTTGCTTGCTGAAGAAAAGAGTAGACACAAGATTTCCATGACTAAGATTTATGGCTTAAATATTAAGGTTGATGAACTGCAAGCTGTTTCTAAAAGATTAGAAACCAAATTGGGTAAACAGGTTGTTCAACCTCAAACCCAATCACATGGGCACAACACCACTCCTGCTAGTCAACCACATCATTCTCATGCAGCACATAACCATGCATTTATATACACAAACTTTTACAAACCACGTGCACGTAAGAACAATTCTCACTCAGTACACACTCATCATGCACACAGACACAATCAACATCACTCCACACATAAAAATCATCATGCCATGCCATATAGACAAAATCATCATGCAATGCCATATAGACAAGGTCCTCATATACCATATAGACAAAATCATCATGCCATGCCATCTAGACAATATCAGCAAGTCACACATCATAGACAATACCATCATTCTATGCCTCATAGACACCATCACCATGCCACTTATTCCATGCATAATTATCTTCACCATGCTAACTCTTCACATCATCCTCATCCTGTTGCTTATAGATATTATTCTCATGCTCCTAGTATAAATAAGAATGCTATCTGTACTTATTGTGGATTACATGGACACATCTCACCACAGTGCAGAGTTAGAAGACTTGTAGATAAAAGGATATATGCTTGGTTTCCAAAGACTAACTTTTCAGGACCCTCAAGAACTCGGGTACCAAAGGTCACATCTACTCTTGATGTAGGTGGACCTTCCCTCCTCAACTGAAAGTAAGTGGATTTTCGATAGTGGATGCTCGCGACATATGACGGGAGACGCAAATCTTTTTGCATCACTATCGATGAAGAGAGAAGGATACGTATCCTTCGGTAACAATCTCAAAGGGCACATTATAGGTAATGGTATCATTGGTCATCCTCCTTCTCCTGTAATAAAGGATGTCTGCCTAGTGACTGAGTTAAAGCATAACCTGCTCAGCATTAGTCATCTTGCTGATCATGGATATGATATTAACTTTGGACAAAACAGTTGCTACATCTATGATAGGTCAACAGGAGACATTGCTTTTGAAGGGAAAAGAGAGGACAACATCTATATTTTCTATCTTTCTATAAATACTAACAATGCAGGTAGATGTCTATATGCCCACAAAGACGAACGACTACTTTGGCACCAGCGTCTTGGTCATGCCAACATGGATGCTATATCCAGGCTTTCTACCAAGAAGCTAGTGAGAGGATTACCTGACATCAAGTTCAAAAAGGACACGATATGTGCCGAATGTGAACTAAACAAGGCAACTAAATTCTCATTTCATTCTATCAACTCTGTAAGTACTACTAGACCCTTGCAACTACTTCATATGGATTTATTTGGTCCCAGTAGAATAGCTAGCCTTGGAGGCAAACTTTATGCATTTGTTATTGTTGATGATTTTTCGAAATTTACATGGGTTTTCTTTCTCGCTAATAAGAGCGATGCTATTTCTGCTTTCAAAATTTTTGTAAAGAAAGTTCAAAACGAAAATGGCTACATGATTACTCGAATCCGAAGTGATCATGGAGGCAAATTCGTAAATTATGATTTTAAAAGTTTTTATAATGCAAATGGTTTTGATCATGAATTTTCTTGTCCTAGAACTCCTCAACAAAATGGTGTTGTGGAGCGGAAGAATAGAACTCTCGGCGATATGGCCAGAGTCATGTTGAATAAATTTTCACTTCCAAAATATTTTTGGGCAGAAGCTGTTAGTACAGCATGCCACATTTTGAATAGGGTGCTGATTCATCCCATTACGAAGAAAACACCCTATGAGCTTTGGTTTGGGAGAACCCCCAATGTATCTTATTTTAAAGTTTTTGGTTGTAGATGTTTTATCCTTAACACCAAAGACAACTTAGGCAAATTTGAAGCCAAAGCTGACGATGGTATCTTTCTTGGTTATGCTGCCAAGAGTAAGGGATATAGAGTTTTCAATAAATGCTCACTTATTGTGGAAGAGTCAACAAATGTGACTTTTGATGAAGACAACAGTGCAGCAAGTACTCTTGATGATGACGTTGAGCCATCAACTTCTACTCCAATGAATACTTCAACCGAAACTAATTCTCTGGAGGGTTTGCCTAAGAAATTCTCTTTCAAACCTTCTCATCCAGAAAATTTAGTTATAGGAGAAGTTTTACGTGGAGTAACTACTAGATCATCACTAAGAGACTCCGTTGCTAGCACTGCCTTCATTTCACAAGTAGAGCCTAAAAACATTTCTGAAGCTTTTAATGATGAATTTTGGATTTCTGCTATGCAAGAAGAACTCAACCAATTCGAGAGAAGCCAAGTATGGGAACTCGTTCCTAGACCGGTTAATCACTCGATAATTGGTACTAAATGGGTTTTTAGAAACAAAGTAAATGAAGATGGTTCAGTCACACGTAACAAAGCTCGTCTAGTAGCTCAAGGATACAACCAAGAGGAAGGTATCGACTACGATGAGACGTATGCTCCTGTTGCTAGACTAGAATCCATTCGGATGCTTTGTGCTTTTGCGAATTTTCAAAACTTTAAATTATTTCAAATGGATGTGAAAAGTGCTTTCCTGAATGGTTTTATTAAGGAGGAAGTTTATGTGAAACAACCTCCTGGCTTTAAAAATCACAAATTTCCCGACCACGTGTTCAAGCTAAAGAAAGCACTTTATGGCCTCAAACAAGCCCCCAGAGCTTGGTATGAAAGGCTAAGTAGCTTCTTACTTGAGAAAGGTTTTTTAAAAGGGAAAATTGACACTACACTGTTTATAAAATCTTTCAAAGACACTATTTTATTAATTCAGATTTATGTTGATGATATTATTTTTGGGTCTACTGATGAAACTCTTTGTCAAGAATTTGCCAAGTGTATGCAGACGGAATTTGAGATGAGCATGATGGGAGAGCTCAACTACTTTCTTGGTCTGCAAGTAAAACAACTGGCTAATGGAACTTTCATCTGTCAATCGAAGTATACCAAGGACATGCTAAAGAAGTTCGATCTTGACAACATCAAACCAATCAGCACTCCAATGGCTACTTCAACCAAACTCGAACCAGATGAGAGCGGCAAACCCGTTGATCAACGTAAGTATCGAGGTATAATAGGCAGCTTACTTTATTTAACTGCTAGTCGCCCCGATATTATGTTTAGTGTTTGCCTATGTGCTAGATATCAAGCAAATCCTAAGGAATCTCACATGACCGCGGTTAAGCGTATCTTTCGATACCTTAAGGGTACGGTTACAGTGGGCCTATGGTATCCCAAGTCAACATCATTTGACCTCATCGGTTACTCTGATGTTGACTTTGCTGGATGCAAGGTCGACCGTAAAAGTACGAGCGGCACGTGTCATTTATTAGGAAAGGCTTTAGTCTCATGGTTTAGCAAGAAGCAGAACTCTGTCGTACTATCCACAATAGAAGCTGAATACATAGCAGCTGGGTGTTGTTGTGCACAAATTCTGTGGATGAAGCAAACCCTTGAAGACTATAAATTATCTTTCATGCATATTCCTATATTCTGTGACAATACTAGTGCCATCAATTTGACTAAGAACCCTGTCTGCCACTCACGCACTAAACACATTGAGATCAGACACCACTTTTTGCGTGATCATCAGCAAAATGGCACGATTAACTTAGAATTTATTGACACTGATCATCAGCTAGCAGATTTCTTTACTAAGCCATTATCCGAAGAGCGCTTCAATTTTTTTTGTCGTGAACTCGGAATTTTGGATGAAGCAGTTATAAGTTGAGACTTACTTGCGTAAATATCGAGTATATTTTGATTTTTTTATGACGAATTTATTATGGGTACAAGCCGAAAGGGTCCTTCTGATAAAAATGCGTAAAAGCCTAAGCGACACGGTGCACTAGTCCTCAGGACTACCGCTAGCTGGGATCCGGCCCCTGCAGCTAACCCATGGCAAATTTGAAATACTGAATTACAATATATTTCCTTGTTTATTATATGGTTTGTTCCGATTTATTATTGCCTAATTGATTTTTCCTAAAGTTCATTATGACCTTTGTGTACCTCTCTATGTACTTCATTATTTTCATCAGTCTTTTATCCTCAAAATCTCTTTTGTTCAACACTTAATCATTTTTTCTATCTTTTCAGCCTGCCTTTAGTTCTGGACCACTGATCCAGAACTCGGGCCGAACTCTGCCCCTAACAGAGTTCGGGCCGAGTTCGGTCCCTAGGTTCCAGGGTCGGGATCTGGCTCTGCCGTTGGATCATTTTAGATCCAATGGTCAATATTCTATCCGACGAAAGACAAACCCCTATTTTATTTCGGGATTCCTTCTCTTTCCTCCCATATTTCCTTCTTCTCCACCTCTTCAACCTTCTTCCTTTCAAACCCTAACCCTAGTTCTTGATCTAGAAAGCTCCATTTCTTCTCAAAATCAAGGAAAAGGAGTTTTTCAACATTCTCTTCCACTGTTTAGTATTATTTTCAGGTATAACTCTCTCCTTCTATCATTTTCAAGTTCTCCTATTTTCTTTGCAAATGGCATCTCGCTTGTCCAAACGAGGGAGAAGGACTCGACATGAGGGAGCTTCCTCTTCGGTTCCTCCTCCTCCGATTGAACAAGTTGTTGAACAACACCCCATTCATCCGTTGTTCAATCCGCCGTGTCCCGATGACCCTAACACATACGACGACCGTCTATTTGTGTCGCTAGACGCCTCTAATGAATGGTTTAGCGATTTTAGGACTCGTCCGGTGTTTGGGGGCCATCCCATCAATTTCACAATATTTTCTCAATATGCATCTTTATTTCGTGATCTTTGTTTAGATGAACTAGTTGCTTCCAATTCTGTCATTTACCATAGTGCAATCCAAATGTTCTACTGTAATCTGACTCACGATGCAACTCACATCTATTCCCGGGTTGCTGGCATTAACGTTGCCTTCAATGATTCTGAGTTGGGAGACTTTCTTGCTCTCTCGGATCTTGATGTGTGGGACAAGCTTGTGGACGCACGTCAACTTCAATTTGTTGGCGATACTTCCCTTGAAGGATTCAAGGAGGATTTATGTGCTCCTAACGTAAGTCCTCGCAAGCTAAAGGCCAAGCATCTCACCCCCTACTTTTATGAACTTCATCGCATCGTGTTCAATACTATCTTGCCCAAGGCTGGCTCAACAGATGAAGTTACTTACCTTGAGTTCTCTGCCTTATATCACCTTCACTATCGTATTCCCTTCAACTTTCCACGGTCTATGATGGATTGGATGATCAACTATCGGAAGAAACCAAGAGCCTTGGTTTATCCTCTATATCTTCCTTTGGTTTTTCGTGCTTTCATCATTCCTATCCATGATTGTCCATTTATGCCTGCACCTGCCTTTCTGTCCAAGGCACGACGCCTTCAGCCTGTCGCTGCCTCTCCTGAGCCATCTGAGCAGTCTGCTGATGAGGAGCCTGACGCCCCTCCATTCGGTCAGGATGCACCTCCTCCTCCTGCCACTCTTGAGTCTATTCAGACTTTGCTCCGGGATCGCTTTACTCTTGAGGACGATCGCTGGACACAGCTGGACTATCGTACTACTCTGCAGATGAGTGCTCTCAGCAACTCTCTGCATGATAAACGGTACTCCCTGTCTCAGCATCTGCACATTCCCATGGAGAGGGATCCAGCGCGCGCGGGCCATCGCATTGATGATCCGTGGGTTATGCGTTATATGGATCCGGATGCTGCATTTCTAGACCCCCGTCGCTCCTTCCCCGGTCCTTCAGACACTCCAGGACCTTCTCATGCTCCGTGATGGAGATTGGCTCGATCTGCTGCTGCTACTGCTGATGATCTTAGTTACTTTTTACTTTCAGTTATTTAGTTTATTATGGATTTATGTAGCTGGTTTTATGTACTCTGTTTATGAGTTGGCCACTTGGTTTGGTGGATGACATTTTCTGTCCTTTATCATAGTTTTACTTTATGTCAGTGACTTATTTTGCTTAGTATTTCACTGTTTCTTCTCTGCTTGGTGTGGTTGCATTACTATTCATTGCTTCTTTATATTGCTAACTGCCAAAAGGGAGAGAAATAATGTATATTTTTATAGTTTTGTGCTTATTTTGCTTTTGGGAGATATTATCTATCAGGCCACCGGTTCTATGCATTCGTATATCTGTGTATATCTGTGCTTGTTCTTGCTCTGGGAAATATTATCTATCAGGTCACAGGTTCTATGCATTGTGTACGGGGGAGAGCTATAGCTTCTAGCTCGACACCGTTCATGGTTTACGGGGGAGCTATCTTCTTTTAGCTCAGGCATCGTTTATGGAGGAGCTATGTTACAATCAACTGTGTCCAGGTATGAATATTGAAATATACATATATTATTTTGTCAATTATCAATATGGGGGAGACTGTTGACACAAAGTCACAGTCAACCAAATATTGACTACATTGACTAAATAATATTTGTATTAATTCAATACGACACACGACGACTGCATTCAGTTCAAGACAGATGACAGCTCAGTCTCCGGCTCTCAGTGTGTTCTGGAGTCTGTATTTTATAATTTCATTGAGTCTAGACTTGTGTACTCTGAGTCTTGCTGAGCTCTTGGAACTTAGTCTATAACCTACCCAAAATCCCAAGCTCCACTGAACAAAAAACTGCCCACTGGTCCCCTTAGAACCACTCTGTGCTCTGGAGACAGAGTTCGGGCCGAACTCTGCCTCCACACAGAGTTCGGGCCGAACTCTGTCCCCTAGAAATCAGGAACCCTAATTTTAGGGATAGCTGGTTGCTAGTTGTCCAACGGCCAAATTTTTGAATTTTCCTACCCGAATTCTGGCCGAATTCTGCCTATAAAAACACTATAAATAGGGCATGAATTCTCTCATTTCAATCCATCCAATCTTCTCTTCTCTTCTCTCTTACAAGCTCAATAAGCCATACCCTTCCCATCTACTAGCCACAAGCCTCCTAAGTCTCGAGTGCTCAGCATCTCTCAGTTAGGATTCTTGTGCAAGAGTCGAAGAAGTCGCTTGGACAATTCCAAGCAAATCGCCACTGCGATCCTCTGTTAGAAGTTGACGTGCTCTTCTGAAGAAAAGGCACGGGTTGTAAACTACTATTTCACAAATAGTGGATTTAATCCTGAGCTAGAGTTCTCAGGCCTGGACTAGTCCTCCACGAGGGAAACCAGGTTAAAATCGCTGTGTTTGCGTATGCTCTTCTGCTCTTCATTTATTTTCCGCACTTTACTCTGATTATTTATTGTTGGTGAAAGAGTTATTTTTAATTGGCTATTTTTTTATATAAACTCTATTCACCCCCCTCTAGAGTTGCCAAACTGTTCTTCAGACAAGGCCACGTCAGCTTGCTCACTTGGATGAGTGCGCACTTTACCCTGCACAATCGAGATAGTGCGCAATCTGTCTTCTGTGCAGTTCATTTGATGGATGTACTTTTTGATTTTCATGACTTTGTTGATAGGTGCAACTTGATTTTTTAGGACCTACACCCAGTCCTCTAGGTTCCAGAATACATCAACGTATCTAGGCCCTATATTTTGATTTATAAATGCTTTATATTGTTATCCAATGATTTTGTAGCACATATAAGGATACAATGTAATTGATACATCTTATGTTGTATGCTACATTGTTCTAAAATTTTTTTAAGTCCATAGAATATAATTTATTTTATATTGCACTAATTCTTCTTAAATCCTCGTTTATTAAAGAAGCGATTTGTTTTGGGTACAAGCCTACAAAAGGTCTGTCTGTCACCACGACTATGGTCGAAGCGAAGCGGTACTTAAGTGTTCCCCGGTGAACCTCCGTTAGCTGGGACAATACCTCTACAGCTAACCCAAGATTGATCAACACTTTATAAACTAAAGGTTTATTTAGATCTAGTTGCAATTGTTATCTAATGTTTTTTTGGATTTTAGATTTGATGCATAATATTATTTAATAATTTAATTTTACAAAAGGTAATATACATTGATCTTCCATAGGTTAATGTTTGTCATCTTTTGATATATTCATTTTTCTGTCACACTATTCGATATTCAGACTTGATTTGATATTGTGACTACTCACTGAATATTATGATCTTGTGATTTTGCCTTTATCTTGTGTAATATTCAATGATTTTGAGCTTTATATTATTATCTTCTTATTCAAGTTACTTACTGTCTACAACAGTAATTCTTTGTAGGAGAGAAGACAGGAAAATTGAATCTCTCTCTCAGAGCGTTTCTTTTCTTTAACCTTACGGTTATCAGGTGGACACCGTGCTAAGGCTTTAAAAGGGAAGAAATGAACTTTGATAAGAAGACCTAATATTTTTGAATTAGTTTCCTAGTTCTGGAAATATGTCTCTAAATTTTTTTTATTTTGCCAATACTATTATTATTGGATAGAGCCTTGTAAAGGTGGAGTAGTTAATTGTTTCAAATCAATTATCCCCTTGACATGTCATACATTTTTCTTTGGACATTTATCTAGTTATGTTTATTTGTTGAAATGGATTTATTTATGATTTATGGATTCTTGTACTAAAATTATTTTTGTGATTCGAATCGCCAGCCTTCAGTCTAAGGACTAAATGGACGTATTCGGACATTTACTATGACAATTTTTCGTAATAGATTCCACATTTTTGAAAAGCCTTTTTGATTTTTTTTTATTTTATTGAATCTGTCTCGTACTCAAATGTTATTATTAAAGACAATTTTCAAAATCTTTTAATGTCATGAAATATTTCTTATATATATATATATATATATATTGGAGATATATTTTGTTTGTTCATCTTTAAGCATTTATTCATTGGATATCTCTTTTATTTGCCTAAAGATGATATTTGTTTTAAATTTGGGACTTTATATGCATTTGATCAAAGGAAAGATAGATGCATATCTTAGATATTCCTTAGATATTGTGATTATTTATTTTATTTATTCTTGCATATAAATTACTTCGGAACTAGATACTCATATTTTAAGGAGAAGCAAAATTAATTGTTTCAATTCTTTTATATCCTTAATATGTGGTATACCTAGTTCATTATGGACATATATTCTTTTACTTAAAATATCTTGTTGATTTGTTCATTTTTTTTTTTTTTGAGTAAGTTTATGAAAAAATATATGATTATTATTTATTTATTTTTAGTTCTCTCCTTTTATGAGTTTGTAAAAGTTATCTTGCCAAATATATTTAATTATCCTTGTTGATGATTCCTTTGAGCTTAAATTGATTTGGCATCTCTTATTGAGATTTTATCTCAAAGTTCATGATTATGTATATTTAGACTGATCATACTTTGCGGGGGAGCATTCAAGTCGACTGAATTTCTCCTTCTCAAGTATTTTGTCTTCATTACCTTCATATTTATCTGATGGATATATATCATGCTAAGGTAATTAAATTCAAATGCATAAACTTTGGTATAGATTTTGCATATATTCTAGTATACGTATTTTGATTTCTTTTCAATGATTATATTCTTTGTAGAAGTAATTCACTATTTTGTATGGGCAAAGTGTGAATCATTTTTTATCACTGTTAAAAGTCTTATTCTATCTTCTAAATATTATATATTTCGTATTTTATATTGTTATACTAGATCTGTGAATTTTTTTCTCTCGTGGATTATTTATGACCAATGATTGATTTCTACAATATTGGTTTCCTTCAAAACTATAGTTATATTCTCTCCTAGACTGTGTTTTGAATGGTTTGTTTCCAATTTCTACCTTGATCGTTGTTCATGATTATTTCTGCCTTCCTTCTTTGATGATTGATTTCATTTTATAACTTATTACGGGGGAGCTTTTTTTTTTGATCATCATGTCAAAGTGGGAGAAATAAGTTTAAGTTAGCGTAATACGTGTTTATTAGTGATACATGCATCTATCGTATCTTTCTTAAACTTAACCGATTTGTCATAATCAAAAAGGGGGAGATTGTTAGCCCAATGATTATATCATGTTTTTGAATATGGCTATTCAATTAAGTTTAACTAGTGATGTCACTAATATTCATGCAATCACTATCATGTTGCTACTTAAACTTAGCATTGTCCTAAATGGTCTATATCATATTGCTATTCTTGTATCATATTGTATTATATTGTTTTGTTCGTCTAACATGTACTTGCAGACAAGCAGTAAGCATGATCAAACCAGGATATATGCAACAAAGAATTATTGATGGGCCAAAGACGTCATAATACAAGGAGATTTTTCTGAACCGCCTGGCGACCTATTCGGGGCCTCGCATCGGGGGTTCTTAAAAGTCAAGGACCTATTCAGATTTCTAGATATGTTTATCTTTGGATGACTGTCGTCAAAGAAAAATGCTTCTTAAATGTCAAGGAGAAAGGCGTCAACAAATGGGCTATTGGTTTTCATATTTATTCTATATTTTTTTTTAGTATAGAAAAAATGTGAGATTGATCGAATCGGTACTGGCTTATATTTTTCTCAGTCCACAAACAAAAAATAAGCCTACCTACGTATCCCAAAAAATCACAATTCCAAAAGGCCTAAAACCTATGCAAATTTGGTCCATTCCTTACTGTTCTGACCCAGCAGAACTCTGACAGAACTCTGACCGAGTTCGGCCTGAGTTCGGTCTGGGTAAATTCGAAATACAGTTCCCACCAAATCTGCATCCAAAGTTCGTATAAGAAATTCCAGCATCCGAACTCTGCCCGAATTCTTCCCGAGTTCGGTCCCCCCAAAATACTATAAATAGAGTTGAGATTACAATTCATTTCAAACATCCAATTTCATCTCTTCTATTCTCTATCTAAAGTGTTCTGAGCTTTTTACTTTCATATCTAAGCCTTTACGACTCTTAGCCAAGTCAGTACAGTTTATGTTTAATCTATAGTTTGGTGTTGAAGAGTTGTATCGGCGGCTATATTCAGAAAACGTCCTAGTTTTCCAATAGCCTTCTGGAGTCGGTCGTACGCACGTCACCAAGCACGGTGTTGTGAAGTCGGTCGTGCAGTTGTCACCGAGCATGGTATTGTAAGAGTTGTAAGCGCTCAGTTAAAGCTTGTGCCATAGTGGATTAAAAGCGAGCAAGAGTACTCGCGACTGGACTAGTCCTCTCAGAGGAAAACCAGTATACATCGCTGTGTCACTGAGTTTGAATTCTTGACTCTTACTTTACCACATTTTATTTACCGTCTTTTATCTGCCATAATATATAACTGCTTAATATTTTTAATTGGTGATTATTTTTCGCTGCACACGTACACACTCTATTCACCCCCCTCTAGAGGTGCTCAACGGTCCTACAGAATGGATACATTTCTAATCATTGTCAGATTAGAAAGCTAGTTGATATGAACTTGTGGAAATGGGTTCCCAAGGCTAACAAATATGGATCCAAGTATTGGATGGCAAAGTCTTCACCTAATATTTCAGGTGGAGCTATATATGCTGAACCATAGAACCATGGAGCGTGTTGGTGATTGCAAAGCTACAAAGGTCATCTTCTAAGTAATTGCACCAACACAAGTGTGGTCACTAGAACCATGTCGGTAATATGCTTTCGAAATAGTTTTTAATATCTAGCATTTTCTTATTGATGCCTTGCTATTAGTTCTCATTGATATTTTTAATTGCTTATTGCTTAAATCAATGTGAGATATAATCCTAGCATAACTAGTTGGTTAGTTTTAATGATTAGTTCACACTATATAGTTTTTTACTCATATTTTGTTAGTGTGACACATTTATCTATGTATGCTCTTTACTCTTAGTGTTTATCTATGAAGCATGCATACCACTCTAGTCTATAGGAGCTAAAGTTTTTCTTGAATTAATGTATTTTTTGGCGCTTCGCCTTTATTTTTTTTAAATGGTTACTTCATACCGATTTGTCTTCAACATGTAATATTTACTTCAATCAGATTTTTGTGAGTATGTATGTTTAGCACAAGTCTCATGTTACTTGAAAAGTATATACATATATTTTTATGTTAACCTTTTGCTTGCATAATATATTCACTATTGATACTCATATTTTATTTTGATTAACTTCTTATGGATAAATCACACCGTTGCCCAATAAAGCATATTTATACATGTTTTTGATCCTATGATAAATTTTCAATGCTTATTAAGGATCCATGAACACTTTATTGACATTCATATATTTCTTATATTGATATATATATTTTTGTATAAATAGCTTTATGGGGGCATGTGAGTTTAACTCAAGTTCTATATATGTAGGAACGAAGTTGTAAAGCAGAATACTCTAGAGGGGGGTGAATAGAGTAGGGAGCAGAATATTGCTAATTAAAAAAACTTGTTAGCAGTAAGATCACATAATTAAATCAATAATCACAAAATAATAACTGTAAAAGAAATGAGATCAGAAGGCAAACGCAAACACAGCGTTGTATACTAATTTTCCTCTTGTGAGGACTAGTCCAGTCGGAAGAACTCTAGCTTCCAGTTGAATCCACTATTGGAAAATTTTGCAAGTTTTCATACGAAGTCCTTGCAACTTCTACAGACGCGAGCTTTAATATGAAGAACTCGACCAACTTCAATTTTAAAGACTCTTTTTTCAATCAAGCCTCTGATTACAATTTCTCTAAAATCTTATAGACCGCACCGTACTGGCAAATTGACTAGAGAATTATAACTAACTTGGATTTTGAAAATGAAAGCTTTTTAGAGAACTCTTTGGAAAGAAATGTAAGCTTAGAACAGAAGAGATGAAAGTGAATGAGTGATTTGAAATGATCAGAATTCTTCTCTATTTATAGTTTTTCCAAAGGCAGAACTCAGGCAGAATTCAGGCAGAATTCGGACAGAACTCTATGTAATAATCTGCAACTGAAGGGAGACCAAGTTTTTCAAACGTTCGAAAATCAAACGGTCACTAACCGAACTCTGGCCGAACTCGGGCCTGTTCTGTCAGGGTTGGTCAGGGTTTTTCAAAAGTAATTTTTGGGCTTTTTAAATCCTTCAGAAGCTTTTGTAAATAAAGGATGTTTTTTAAAAACATAGATCATTTTTAAAAATAATTTTGGATAGCCTATTTGCCAGTACGACTTGGTGTACAATGTATTTCTAGACTCAATAAAAGTAAAAATTATATTGCATAAAGAAATACAGACTCGAGTGGCAAACATAGCTTCTGTCTTGAACTGAGTAGATATCCGATCTTGATCAGTATCCAAGTGTCCAAAACATCTTGAGTAAACATCTGAGTAGTTTCGTATATCGAGACAGAGTTTGATCAATTATTAAAATCAGGTTTGACCATGACCAATGGGCCAACAATCTCCCTTATTTTGATAATTGACAAACCGTGACTGATATAATATCTTTGGTATCTTTGATAAGACAAAAACAAATTTTGGTAAAAAAATTGTTCCTGTAATCTTACAAAGAAAAGATGTTAGATCTTATTTCTCTTCCGTTGTCACTTAGCAAAATAATTGCAAAAGAGAAAGCTCTCCCGCAATATATGCATAAGTAATAATCAGTGAAGAAAAAAAAATTTGATAGTGTTCACACGCTTGGTATATTGACAAAATATCGAAGCATGATAAAGAGTGCTATAACGAGATATGCTAAATAGTACAAAACTGATATAAATCTCTAAAGTAGAGAATAGAAAACGATGTTTAACAGTCAAACATCACAGAAAATGTCACAAAAAGTTCTAAAACTAGCACAAATAAAAGTATGGATACTAGCTTGGAATGTTGGAGTATTTTCAAGTAAACAAAGACAATAAACAGTCACAATAGTACGACAAACTAGACAAAAATGTCTAAATCACATCTCATCCTCATCATGATCATCAGTAGTAGTAGTCCTAGAATGACCACCATGTCCAGAAGGACCACCTCTAGATGTACCTGCTCCAGATGTGTGTGGAGTAGCACCCGAACCACGGTACCATTCATAAGCATTCCCTGGTTGGAACAGAGAATGGAATGCCTCATTCTCAATGTGGTAACCAGATACAACAAGGTCTCTAGGAAAAGAACTACCAGAATGACCCTTCTGAACAAATCAGAGATCGGCAAACGAGTTGGCAATAGCCCGGAATTGAGTCACATCACGGAACTCATGTTCCCTGGAATTATCAAGAAAGAAAGTTTGTATATCCGAAAGGTGCTGATGGATACCCTCAAAAGTCATAGGGTAGGTCTGAGGAGGAACAGGGATAGTAGGAACAGGAACATGAGGTACATGAGCAGCGGTAGTACTGCGACGAGAAAGCTAAAGATACTTGGGCTCAGGGTCCAGAGTGCAAGTGGATAAAACGATATCAAAATGCTGAAAGATTCGAGGGATAAGCATCGCATAAGTGAGATTGCGGTCTCTTCCGCGACATCTTCCCATCATTTGGATGATATAGGGACAGAAAAAGGAATCCCCTTAAGAATGCGATAGAGGGCAGATAGCTCAAGTACAATGACATCATCTTTCGAAGTAGATTTTGGAAAAATAGTGGAATAGATGATGTGATGTAACTCGTAGTTAAACAAGTTCAAGTTATTTGACTTGAACTTTCCAGGACGAGCACTTGCTGGTGCATAAAGCTCATTTTTGAAACTAACAAGAGTCGTGCCCTCGGAAAAGTCGAAGTCAGTGATGTCATCGAGCGGGGAACATTCGTTTCGAATACCAAAGATTTCTGCTAGCAACACATCATCGAACTCGATATCGATCCCACCAACACGAGTTCTTGCGGCAAAATGTCTAACACGAAGTTATAATAAAATAGTCGAAGGGCACTAATAGCTATAGGGAATTATTGGAAAACGAGACGGTGTAACCCTAATGCCTCAAACAAAGGACGATGATATGGAAATACCGTCCATTTGATCGGAGCGCCTGTGCATATTGTACGCATGGCAAAGTCGGCATATACCATAGCAAAGCTTGGTCATGAGTTTTGAAGTAAAACTCATCCCACACGTCGTCACCCGATTGGACCGGAGAAAAGAGGGAATCCGTATTCGGATCTGAAGATGATGCCTCTTCACTAGCATTAGTCTTATTCCTTTTGAAAGGATTGAATCCCTTATGCATTCTTTCCCAAAACTAGATAACCCTATGAAATTGAAAGTGGAGGGAAGAAGGAGTTATACCTTCTGAAATTCATGTATGTTGTAGAGGGATGAATTCTCCGCACGAATCCAAAGTTTGGATTGATTTCTCCACGTAGATTGGAAGTAACAAGGTGGAGAAGAACTAGGGTTTTGGGGGACTTCGGGCGGCTGTTACTGCTGTTTAATGAAGTTTGGAAGAGATAAAGAGGAGGGGGCCTCGGATTCTGACTAAAAAGTATATAACACCAACAGAACTCTGGCCGAATTCAGACCGAACTCGGGCCAAATTTGCCTAAGGTTCTCCTGGGTTTTAAAAAAAAACTTGTGAGTCACATCCTTTTCATCAACTCATTTCAAATATTTAATTCAAAATTTAGTAATTTTAAACTTCAAATAATATAATTAATATTATTATATAAATTCACTTTTGCTACTCAGTGTCTATTTTAGATTAGTTGTAGCAGTAATGTCCCAGCAAACGGGAGTTCACAGGGGAACAATTAAGTACTGCTTCGCTTCAACCGTAGTCGTGGTGACAGACAGACTCTTTGTAGGCTTATCTCGAAAATAGTTATTGAGTATTGAAAAAATTAATTAATAAAACAAAATTAATCAATATTATTGACATATGAAATTCCTAATTCTCGACGTAAATAATTGAAACGATCTTCCGCTAGAGGTTTCATGAAAATGTCAGCCAATTGATTTTGTGTGTCTATGTATACAAGGTCTATATCTCTATTTTGTTGATGATATCTAAAAAAATGATGTCGAATCTCGATATGCTTAGTTCGAGAATGACATACTGGATTATTAGTCAAATTAATAGAACTAGTTTTATCACAGAAAATGAGTATGTATGTGAAATATAATCTAAAGTCTTCTAATGTTTGCTTCATCCACAAAATTTGTGCACAACAACGTCCTGCGGCGATATATTCAGCCTGAGTTGTTGATAATGCGACAGAATTTTACTTCTTGCTAAACCAAGAGACTAGGGCTTTTCCTAGGAAATGATATGTGCCGCTGGTACTTTTTTTATCTACTTTGCATCTAGCAAAATCAGCATCAGAATAACCGGTTAGGTCAAACGACGTGGTTTTAGGATACCATAAGCCGACAAAAGAAGTACCTCTAAGGTATCGAAAGATACGCTTAACTGCATACAGATGTGATTCCTTAGGATTTGCTTGAAAATGTGCACACTGGCAAACACTAAACATAATATCAGGTCGACTAGCAGTTAAGTACAGTAAGCTACCGATCATACCTCGATACTTACGTATGTCGATGGATTTGCCTTGTTCATCAATATCAAGCTTGGTTGAAGTCGCTATTGGAGTGCTAAGTGATTTGACTGCGTCCAGGTCGAACTTCTTTAATAAATTTTTTGTGTACTTTGCTTGATTTATGAATGTCCCATTATTGGTTTGTTTGATTTACAGTCCGAGAAAGAATTTTAGCTCTCCCGCTGTAATATCCCGCTCCGCATGGCGAATTACGCTGAAGCGTTGATTCGAAGAGTCGCGTTGACCGAATAAAATGTATCGATGCGAGTCGATACGAGAGTTACGTTGTCCTGAGCAACGCATCGAACTAAGTTGATACGAAGAGTTACCTTGTCCCAAAGAATGCATCAAGTGAATCGATGCGAAGCGCCGTATTGCCTCGAAGGATGAGTGCGTTGAATCGGCTCAAAGATTCTAAGAAATCGAATCGACCAAGGCACAAGTCCGAATCGATGCAAGTATTGATTTTAGTTGGTTTCGTGTGCAGGTTATACGTTGACGCAAAAATATTAGAGGTCGACGTTTTGTTTTATTCAGTAAGGGGTCCTGGAAAGCAAATCATCGCCTTGCGACGGACTGACACTTGGGAACGGTAAGCCAAATCGGACGTATAATTCAATGAAGCACGAAGTGCTCGAATGGCTAAGTCAGGAGAGTGGCCGTGCAACGAAGTTAGAAAATCAAGCCGCATCGGTTCGACGAAACGACAAAGACGTATCAACTTAAGGTGGGAGGTGTCACGACCCGTACCCGCTTTTCGGACGCGAGCTCGTGAGCAAGCCAGCTACGCATCAAGCGGACTCCAGCCCGACTCGAATACGTAAACGCTGTCAAGGCCACGGCAATGGGCCTAATCGAGGCAAAACTATATCTCAATCCACAATAAGAATAATAATCAAGAATGAACAAGTATGGGTCGTGGTCTGCAGCCCATTAGCATATATGTCCGATAAGACTCTAATAAAGTAACAAGAGTCTAAACTGAATCAGAAAATAGGATATCTCATGATAAGGTATGAAAGCACGAGCTAATAATAAATGCAATACGATACCTGAATTCCGCAAGCGATATCATCATATCTGGACCCCACAAGTGTCATAATCATCCGCCATCCAGATCTGCTAACTAACTCCACGCAATAACTAACCTGAGGAGATCATCAGGTCCTCAGGGGACATAGCAAGATACATAAAACATGCCTATCTAGCAGTTTATCATGCAATAAAGAAAATACAGGAAATAAACGGGAAAAGACCAGTCCGTACGAAAATACGACTATACATGACTGGAAGAACCACTACGCCTAGACGAACTGCTGAAGGAGAACAAGAGAACACGATATCACGATGTCAATGGATAACCAATCGAATACTAAAACCCTCGTCCCTAGTGTGGACTCGCAGGTTTGAACAACTACTAGCTCTCACCCCTAGTATGGACTCGCAGGCTAGCATCACCCTCGTCCCTAGTGTGGACTCGCAGGTGTGAACCATATACTACTAACCCTCGTCCCTGGTGTGGACTCGCAGGCTAGCATCCCCTTTGTCCCTAATGTGGACTCGCAAGTGTGAACAGATAACTACTAACCCTTGTCCCTAATGTGGACTCGCAGGTTAGCTTAACTACTAACCCTCGCCCCAGGTTAGCTTCAAGATTTCAAGACAAGGAGGTAAAGCAGTTCCGATATGACTTATTCAATCCTATGACACGATGCGACTCAGTCCAAGTACAAGTGATGACACGACACAACCCAATCACGATACTCGAGAAAACCAATCCAATATGAACTACAAAGTTAACTATGAACAAGAACTATATATATACGTATATTATATGAACTACAAATCTAAATACAAACAAGGCTATATATATATACTAGCAGACACGATATACAAATCACAAATAAATAATCAACTAGTAAACTATATAATTATATAATATGCATGTAAGTAAACTATAGAGGGAGGTAAGGTATCTTGCCTAGAGGTTGCACGCAGATCCAATAAATATATAGTCGACTAGTAAGCCATACTGTCCAAGTCATCACAACTGTCTCCAAAATCTGAAACAAACATTACCAATGTTATCAGAATAGTCAAATTATCTAGGATTGCCTGTCCTTAAGTCCAATTCCGGACACAGGGGCAAAACGGTAATTTCGGACAAAAACGATGTCCGCCGTTGGATCCACTTTCTACCAAAAATTGTGCCAAAGTCAATGGTCTCTAAAGTCGTCAAACTATATATCTACGGATCCAGTTTTTCGATACGAACTCAGCCGTATGTCCAAAGTTGGGTTCCGGCGGACCGTGCACAAAATCTCCCGTTGAGTCGGACCGGGGGGGGCCGCGATACGGTAATTTTATCAACTGTCTCAGAATCGGACCAAACTTGGCATACAGGACCAGAAAAATGATACGGTCCTGATGGCACAAGTTTTGTCTCTATCTGACGAGCATACACAAAGTAATTGAGAAATTTGCAAAGTGCACGATACGGTAAATTTCGACGGATACGCATCAAATTCGTCGTGCACACGCGACCAATTTGAATTTCGTCAAAGTCCACACGACCACGAAGCCGTTACGCACCTTTCGATGCATTCGGTTCGCGACCACGTCACCCGGAATGGCGGGACGCACGTCGTATCGGACAATTTTATTGATTTTCTAATATTTGAAAACGGATTTTTGCAAAACATTAGAATCAAATAACTCTGAACCTACTTGATAAAATCGGGATCCATAAAAAGGGACTTCGAGTCCTATAGGTTGTCTTTAATCCTGTTTAATTATATTTTTAAATCGCTCGGGGGTTCGACCGAAATTGGTCTTCCAAATCAGGGTGTTGGAACTGAATACGCATTCTGGTTTAGAACAGATTTATCGTCGACTTTCAGTCGATTTCTCGAGCGATTTATGGCATCTAAATGTAAAACAATTAAAGGAACTTAAAGGAGTATATATCGGCTTCGTACCTGAGGAGGAAAATCGAAAAATGATCGATCGAGCGCGACGCGATAGCGTTGCGAAAACAGCCCCGCACGGTATCGCAGCTGCCTTCTTCCGTACGCGCGTGCGTTTCCCGGCGGCTTGGCCGACCGGCGGTGGCTCTGTGGTGGCGTGCGGCTGCTCCTGGTCGTCGGGGGTCACCAGGGTGGAGGCGCGTTAGGGTTTGGTGAAGAGTTCTTTCGATCTCGAGTTTATGTATATACTCGTATATAGGGGTCGGGTGTTTGAAGCTCGGCTGGGGTGTTCTCGGTTTGGGCTGGGGCCTGCTCAGCATGGAGGGGCCAGTGAGCTCCTAGAGAGCTCGGGTTGGGGATTAGCAGCTGGGCTGCTGCTGCTTCACTCTCTTATTCTATTTCTTTTTCTTTTTGATTACATATTAATACACATATATTAATACACATATATTTATATATATACACATAAATACACGTGTATATATATATACATATGTATATATATACACACATATGCATATATATAATATATATTTATATGTAAATACACATGTACACATATACAATATATATATTTATATATACATACACACGCACAACTATACTTATACATAACTTATATATATCTTATACACACACCAAATACGTTTATGTATTTATATATAAATACACCTACACCCATGTACATATATATATTATATAAATACACATACACACATATATTTATTCTTTTGATACAGAATAAATTAATAATAACTAATAATAATAAATAATTTATTTTCAATAACCATAAAAATAATATTAATAATAATAATAATTCCACTAGTAATTAAAATAATTTAATAGTAGCTCCTAGATGGGCATATCATATACTCCCATTACTGGGCCCCAGAAAATCGTATAAATATTCTAAAACGCTATTTAATATTAATAATACCTATAATTTACATATAATAAATATTTAGAAAATAATTGCCAATTCCTAAAATATATACAAAATCTTTGCACTTACCAAACATGTCTACAAGGCTGTATTTGGTCGAACTACATGACTACATAGGCTTGGATATTGACTTGGGTCTAATCTGGACAGGTTTGGTACAACCGGGTTCCCGAAAACTCAATAATATAATTAAATAATAAATAATAAATAAAATCTTCGGTAGGGTTAAGTCGTAACTTGGCCTGGTTTTCCTAGTTAGAACAATCCTATGACTTGGCCTTCCCCTACCATGGCTAAACACTAGTCAAAGCACGTCACTGCACTATCCGTGCCATGATTCCTAGTCGTCTTGTACTTCAAAACTCCATCATGGCTAAAGTCATCCACCGTAATAATTAACTAAATAATTATTTATAAAAATCATAAAATCACCGTTTAAATCAAATAAATAATAAAAAGATATTTTCAAGAATTTTCGGGAAGGAAAGCTACAAATCTACCCACCTAAAAAATAATTTCGTCCTCGAAATTCTAATTCATAACTATGTCTTAAAATCAAAGTCTACTATTACCTTAATCTCCTCAAATTTAATTTCTCAAAATAGTTTACGGCCTTCTCTAGTCATTTGGTATTTACGAAATCTCGAGGACTTCTACCCACCTTTGGTCATACTACTCCTCAAAACATGGTCACTAAAGTCTTATAGTCTTCTAACTACTGGCTAACATTCCTTCCAACAGATATCTAGGGCGTACGATATCTATAATCCCTCATATCTATAGACAACCAAATATTTAATAGTCAAACAATATTATTCTATAACTTAAGGATTTCTGATGAATCCTAGACAGCACGATCGTTCGTCCCCTCGAAATAAAGAGGGACGAGAATCAATGGTACGAAAAGCAAGGAAATATAATCGAAAGCAAATATGGAGTTTTCAAGGACGTAGAGAATTTCTAGGAGAATTTTTAAGGCAGTGTGGATTAAGATTTCTAAGGATTTGGTCAGTTGCGCAGGCTCGTACCGGTACAGTTACGTAACCGATACGATATGCTCTGACCTGCATGGGCCACCAAAAAAACTTGTCACGACCCGCACCCGCTTTTCGGACGCGAGCTCGTGAGCAAGCCAGCTACGCATTAAGAGGACTCCAGTCCGACTCGAATACGTAAACGCTGTCACGGCCACGGCAATGGGCCTAATCGAGGCAAAACTATATCTCAATCCATAATAAGAATAATAATCAAGAATGAACAAGTATAGGTCGTGGTCTGCAGCCCACTAGCATATATCTCCGATAAGACTCTAATAAAGTAACAAGAGTCTAAACTGAATCAGAAAACAGAATATCTCATGATAAGGTATGAAAGCACGAGCTGATAATAAATACAATACGATACCCGAATCCCGCAAGCGATATCATCACATCCGGACCCCACAAGTGTCATAATCATTCGCCATCCAGAGCTGCTAACTAACTCCACGCAATAACTAACCTGAGGAGATCATCAGGTCCTCAGGGGACATAGCAAGATACATAAAAATATGCCTATATAGCAGTTTATCATACAATAAAGAAAATACAGGAAATAAATAGGAAAAGACCAGTCCACACGAAAATACGACTACACATGACTGGAAGAACCACTACGCCTAGACGAACTGCTGGAGGAGAACAAGAGAACACGATATCACGATGTCAATGGATAACCAATCGAATACTCAAACCCTCGTCCCTAGTATGGACTCGCAGGTTTGAACAACTACTAGCCCTCGCCCCTATTGTGGACTCACAGGCTAGCATCACCCTCGTCCCTAGTATGGAATCGCAGGTGTGAACCATATACTACTAACCTTCGTCCCTGGTGTGGACTCGCAGGCTAGTATCACCTTCGTCCCTAATGTGGACTCGCAGGTGTGGACAGATAACTACTAACCCTCTCCCCTAATGTGGACACGCAGGTTAGCTTAACTACTAACCCTCGTCCCTAATGTGGACTCACAGGTTAGCTTCAAGATTTCAAGACAAGGAGATAAAGCAGTTCCGATATGACTTATTCAATCCTATGACACGATGCGACTCAGTCCAAGTACAAGTGATGACGCGACACGACCCAATCACGATACTCGATAAAACAATCCAATATGAACTACAAAGTTAACTATGAACAAGAACTATATATATCCGTATATCCAATATGAACTACAAATCTAAATACAAACAAGGTTATATATATTCTAGCAGGCACGATATACAAATCACATATAAATGATCAACTAGTAAACTATATAATCATATAAATATGCATGTAAGTAAAATGTAGAGGAAGACAAGGTATCTTGTCTGGAGGTTGCACGCAGATCCAACAAATATATATAGTCGACTGGTAAGCCATACAGTCCAAGTCATTACAATTGTCTTCAAAAGCTGAAACAAACATTACCAATGTTCTCAGAATAGTCAAATTAGCTAGGATTGCCTGTCCTTAAGTCCAATTCTGGACACAGAGGCAAAATGGTAATTTCGGGCAAAAATGATGTCCGCCGTTGGACCCGCTTTGCACCGAAAATCGTTCCAGAGTCAATGGTCTCTAAACTCGTCAAACTATATGACTACGAATTAGCTTTCCGAAACGAATCCAACCGTATGTCTAAAGTTGGGTTCCGGCGGGCCGTGCACAAAATCACCCGTTGAGTCGGACCGGTGGGGCCCGCGATACGGCAATTTTATCATCTGTCTCAGAATCGGACCAAACTTGGCATATAGGACCAGAAAAATGATATGGTCCTGATGGCGCAAGTTTCGTCTCGATCTGACAAGCGTGCACAAAGTAATTGAGAAATTTGTAAAGTGCATGATCGATAAATTTCGACGGATACGCATGAAAATTGGTCGCGTTCGCGCACACGCGACCAATTTGAATTCCGTCAAAGCCCACACGACTAAGAAGCCGTTACGCACCTTTTGATGCGTTCGGTTCGCGACCACGTCGCCCGGAATGGCGGGACGCACGTCATATCGGACAATTTTATTGATTTTCTAATATTTGAAAACGGGTTTTTGTAAAATTTTAGAATCAAATAACTCTGAACCTACTCGATGAAATCGGGATCCATAAAAATGGTCTTCAAGTCCTATAGGTTGTCTTTAATCCTGTTTAATTAGATTTTTAAATCGCTCGGTGGTTCGACCAAAATCGGTCTTCCAAATCAGGGTGTTAGAACTGAATACGCGTTCTGTTTTAGAACAGATTTGTCGTCGACTTTCAGTCGATTTCCCGAGCGATTTATGGCATCTAAATGTAAAATAATTAGAGGAACTTAAAGGCATATATATGGCTTCGTACCTGAGAAGGAAAATTAAAAAATGATCGATCGAGCGCGACGCGATAGCGTTGCGAAAACAGCCCCACACTGTGTCGCTGCTGCCTTCTTCCGTACGCGCGCGCATTTCCCGGCGGCTCGGCCGACCGGTGGTGGCTCTGTGGTGGCGTGCGGTTGCGCCTGGTCGTCGGGTTCACCAGGGTGGAGGTGCGTTAGGGTTTGGTGAAGAGTTCTTTCGATCTCGAGTTTATGTATATACTCCTATATAGGGGTCGGGTGTTTGAAGCTCGGCTGGGGTGTTCTCGGTTTGGTCTGGGGCCTGCTCAGCATGGAGGGGCCTGTGACCGCCTAGAGAGCTCGGGTTGGGGATTAGCAGCTGGGCTGCTGCTGCTTCACTCTCTTATTCTATTTCTTTTTCTATTTGATTACATATTAATACACATATATTAATACACATTATATATATATATATATATATATATATATATATATATATATATATATATATATATATATATATATATTTTTTATATATATATATATATATATATATATATATATATATATATACACACACACATAAATACAAGTGTATATATACATATGTATTTATACACACATAAATATATATATACATACATAAATACAAGTGTATATATATACGTATATATATATACACACATATACGTATATATATATAATATATATTTATATATAAATACACATATATACATATACAATATATATATTTATATATACATACACACGCACAACTATACATATACATAACTTATATATAACTTATATACACACACCAAATACGTTTATGTATTTATATATAAATACACCTACACCCATGTATATATATATATATATATATATATATATATATATATATATATATATATATATATTATATAAATACACGTACACACATATATTTATTCTTTTGATAAAGAATAAATTAATAATAACTAATAATAATAAATAATTTATTTAATAATATTATTAATAATAATAATTCCACTAGTAATTAAAATAATTTGATAGTAGCTCCTGGATGGGCATATCATATACTCCCATTACTGGGCCCCAGAAATCGTATAAATATTCTAAAACGCTATTTAATATTAATAATACCTATAATTTACATATGACAAATATGTAGAAAATAATTGCCAATTCCTAAAATATATACAAAATATTTGCACTTACCAAACATGTCTATAAGGCTGTATTTGGTCCAACTACATGACTACATGGTTTTGGATATTGACTTGGGTCTAATCTGGACAGGTTTGGTACAACCGGGTTCCCGAAAACTCAATAATATAATTAAATAATAAATAATAAATAATAAATAAAATCTTCGGTAGGGTTAAGTCGCAACTTGGCCTGGTTTTCCTAGTTAGAACAATCCTATGACTCGGCCTTCCCCGACCATGCTAAACACTAGTCAAAGCACGTCACTGCACTATACATGCCATGATTCCTAGTCGTCTTGTACTTCAAAACTCCATCATGGCTAAAGTCATCCACCGTAATAATTAACTAAATAATTATTTATAAAAATCATAAAATCACCATCTAAATCAAATAAATAGTAAAAAAATATTTTCAAGAATTTCCGGGAAGGGAAGCTACAGGAGGATTGACTCTTCTTTTTACTCCTTCATGCGATAAGTCAAATATATCATCGTATGATAAAAGTTAACCTATCTGCGCCACGGGCGTGGTCCGATCGATGATAAATCATAGTATGAGTCGAACACTAGTTAGACAATTGAAATGAAACGTGCATCATATGCACGAGTCGCTTGGAATATTGGATATCGTAAAGGCAAGCACCTCGGTGCACAAGTCACATGAACATGGGATAACTGTACTCGGTGAGTGCCTTAGTGCACGAACCATACCGTGCCTTCGAGCACGAGTTAGAAAGGCTAGAACATTGAAAGACAATAGGCAAGCGCCCTAGCGCGTAAGCTACGAACATTGAACATTAAGGCATAAAACATGGGAATACGGTCGAAACGTGCATACGTGTACGAGATCATAAAAGATGGCTTCATTGCGAAAGAATACAGTTGTGGCATGAATGTGGCAGAACTGTCGGATATGACATGATACCTCGAAAGGTGTTCGGGACCTGCGGGTCGTTCGATTGAGGAACATTGAGTTGAGACATAATGCCATTGAACATCGAAACGAAGTACGAAACGAAAGAACATCGAAAGTTAACGAAAGAAATACGGGATGATAAAGCCTGAGTCTCGGACTCAAGACTATGCTTGGTTGTTTGTGTCACGACCCCACCCATTTTTTCGGATACGAGACGTGTCCAAGCCAACCTACGTCGCAGAGTCGATGGTAGAATGCTGTCACGGCCATGATGGTCAAAATCATAAATAATGCTCATTCACAAAGATTAATTCAATTTACAATATTCACAAGTTTTCCATTTGCAGAAAAATACAAACTTGTACAAATATTAGAATGACTACAACTCCGTTTTCTAGCTAGTTTCTAGGCTTTTGTCTACAAGTACACTCGTATCTCCCAATGCTAAGTGAATCCACGACAAACCTAAAAAATATTAATTTCCAGTCAGGAATGGAACGAGCACAATTCACTGAATATAATTTCAATAATTGAAAATGGCTATACAACAGAGGTTAGACATCAATTACATATTTTTGAAAATAAACAGGAAAGACGAAAAATCAGTAGCAAATAAATCGAAAAATACTTTTTCCAACTGTTAGAAGTACCTTTGATATGTGAACAGTCTGGGATACTACACCGTGAGGTATACGAGGTCTACTTGTATAAAAAATAAACAATGTCTACGAGATCTACTTGTAGAAATTAAACAACGTCTACGAGGTCTACTTGCAGAAAATAAATAATGTCTACGAGGTCTAATGCATGAAAATAAACACTGTCTACGAGTCTACTGCATGAAAATAAATACTGTGTACGAGGTCTACTGCAGGAAAATAAATACTATCTACGAGGTCTACTGCACGAAAATAAACAATATCTATGGTCGGATCACACATCCTTGGTACTTCTCATTCCCGACTCAACAATTTATAATAGAATATAAAAATCACATAACCAATGACCAATCAATAAAATATAGTAAAGATCAATATCGAAATGCAGACAATAAACTGTACTCGCCTGTGGTCCTGTGCTGGTGAAACCGATAATCTGAGCAACTCAGTATGCCACAATAGTCAAAACTCGTACAATAGTCTCCAAACGCTGAAATAAACATTACAAATATTCTCAGAATAGTCAAAATAGCTAGAATTGCCTGTCCTTATGTCCAATTCTGGACACAGGAGTAAAACGGTAATTTTGGGTCAAAACGGTATCCGCCATTGGACCCGCTTTGCACCGAAAAATGTGCCAGAGGTCTTTAAACTCCTCAAACTATATGTCTACAGATTCGTTTTGATGTACAAACCCAACAGTACGTCTAATTTTGGATTTCGGTGGGGTCTGCACGAAATTTCCGTTGAGTCAGACCGTGGGGCCCACAAAATAGCGATCCGATCAACTGTCTCAGAATTGGACCAAAATTGGCATACAAGACCAGAAAAATGATACGGTCCTGTTGGAGTAAGTTTTGTCTCAATCTGATGTACGTGCACAAAGTAATTAAAGAATTTATACAGAGGCCGATATGGTAAATTTTGGCGGATACACATCAAATTCGTCGCGCACACGCAACCAATTTAAATTTCGTCAAAGCCCACACGTCCACGAAGCTGTTATGCACCTTTCGATGCTTTCGGTTCGCGACCACGTCGCCTGGATTGGCGGGACGCACGTCGTATCGCGGATTTTTCTAAAGTTTCAGTTTTTCGGTAACAAGTTTTTCATGATTTTTGATATCGCCTAACTTCTCGTACAATCGATGAAAAATAGTTCTACAAGAAGCGTCTTAATCTCCTATATATTGTCAATAGAGATGTTTAATTATATTTTTATGTTCGATAATCTGCTGCCCAGAAATCGGCTTCCAAACAGGGTATTGGGGCTGTTTCTTCCCTGCCCTGTTTTCGAGAGATCGAGTTTTTCTCTCGATTTCATCTTGATTTTCCCTCGAATCTGGATCGATTCACTAGGAACTAACTGGAGGAGTTCCTAGATGGTTATATAGGTATCCTATAGAATTTTATGAAGTTGAATTTCGTAGAGTATACAGGAAGAAACATGATAGCGAAAACTGTACCTTGCTCACGCCTTGTCGTTGTTATAGTGCTCTGTGCGCGCTCTATGGCCGACGGCCGTGGCGGCGGCGATGCGCATATAGGTGGCCGCCCAGGGTGTAGGGGCGTGCGTAGGTGAGGTTCAAGTTTAGGGTTTTGGGTTTTATTCTCGATCTCCCTCTCTGTTCGTTGTACATATATATAATCGATATGGTTTTTTTCTCTCGGCCGAGACATGGAAAGTTCGGGTCGGGCAATTTTGGTTGGCTGGGATTTCTTATGCGTAGTTGGCATTTGCTATGGTCCACTGTTTGCAAAACAGTGTTGATTTCAATTGTTTAGCCTATATATATTTCTTATACATATATACCTATATATATGATACATGTGTCACTGAATATATTTCTATATATTTCTATATCTTATTTAGCCTAATACCTATATTTCTTATGAATATATTTCTATATATATGTGTATCCATATATGCTATATGTATATCCATGTATGCACATGTATCATATATAGATTTAACACTCTAATATTCCATACATTTAATATTTTATCTATTTTCAGTCTAGGACCTTATTTCTATAATTATGAATATATATATTAATAACATTTATTTAACGAATATAATATAGCCAATAATAATAAAATAATATTATATAATAGGAACCTCAATAAAATAATAATAATAACGAAATTCAATCAATCAATAATGGTGTATATACCATTTTGCACAGTCTAATAATCCCGAAATGTACAAGGACCTATTTTATACCACTATCATTGGATATCAATTAATAATAATATTTATAATATTTAATTACGAATACTTAAAAAATATTTATTAAATTATTAAAACGAAATACAACACCCTCATACCAAATTCCATCAACACAAATGTCATTGGACGTGTCGCATGACTACATGGACTTGGGCTCAGTTCGGGTCCAGTCCGGACTAAAATGGTATTACCGGTTCTTCTGTAAGCTCATAAACCTTAATAATAAATAATTAAATTATTTATAGTAGTCAAGTCGCAACTTGGCCTATTTTTCCTAATTATGACATCACTTTGGCTCGGCCTTCCCTGCCAGGACTAATACACTAGTCTAAGCACGACATTGCACTATTCGTGCCATGATTCCTAGCCGTCTTGTACCTCAAAACTCTACCATGGTTAAAGTCATCTATCGTAATAATTAATTAAGTAATTATTATAAAAATTCTAAAAGTCACCATTTAATCCAAATAAATAAATAAAATATATTATCAAAATTTCGAGAAGTGGGGTTACAAATCTACCCACCTTAAAAATAATTTCGTCCTCGAAATTCTAATTCATAACTATTCCTTAAATTCAAAAAAGGAATCTACCATTACCTTAATCTCCTCGAATTTTAATTGCTCAAAAATAGTTTATATTCTCCTCCTAGCCTTTTTGTAACTACGAAACTCCGAGGACTTCTACCCACCTTTGGACACACTACTCCTTCAAGGCTATGTCACTAAAACTTTATAATCTTTCAACTATTTTCTAAAATTGTTGCAAATAGATATCTACTGCTTTTGGCCACTATGATCCTCTCCTATTTATCAAACAACCCAAAATCTAACAAGCAACAAATTTACACAAGTAGCTAAAAAATATTGGTAAATTCTAATAAGCATGACCATTCGTCACTCTACAATAGGAAGGACAGGAAGATAAGGAAAAATAATCGAGAGCGAATGTGAAGTTTTTTAGAGTGGTAGATAGTACATCCAATGATGCAGACAGAAAGAAAGCTTATAAGCCATTGACTTATTTGCTAGATTGGGCTTCTATAGTCCAGTCACTTGCTAAATCGAAAAAAAAACCCTTCATTTCTTATAGGAGCTTGCCATCCGTATAATACAGAAGTTTTGTTCTCTAAATTCTGAACAAGGTTCCATAATAGAACGGAATTTGAGAAATCAAGATTGTGAACTTTGTCGTGGTTATTTAAACACACGAGCAAGGGATAAAAAAATGCAATACAAGATCGTATCGCAACTCCCAGGTAGATGTATTTATGGTCACGAATGACTTCACATTCCAAGAGGATGAGACTACATAATAGGTATAGGGACCTATTTCAAATAATTCGATTTTATAGTCCAAATATTGTAGAAAGAAATGGATGGGTTTTACCGGGCCTTGATGGGTTTCCTAATTAGGTTTCCAGCCCCGTGGTTGAGCTAGTTGCCAGTCAGATTGGTTAAATAGGTTCTGTAAGCCTTGAAGATGTGCCTTCCGTGACTTTTGTGTTTAAGTAGCACGAGAAGACACAATTGCGTGGCACATTAGTGACATGTGCGTAGTGGGCTTCGAGTAGTTCACAACCATATATTAGGTCAGATGGATTGAGTCGAATTTGAGGCTCTAATGGAAGTCGGAAAGCATACGGTTATTATGGTAAGGGTTATAGCTAGTCCTTTTGACCTGAAAGTCGTACCATAAAAATAGAGTACAAGGGAACGTGTTTGAGTGGGACATGATAGGCCTAGATGAAGGTGGAGTCGTCTAGATCTTGCATATGAAATTTGTTAGAAGGTAATAGCTGGTCTCGTTCTCTGACTATTAATGACATGACCGGGAACACAATAGATCTAGATGGAAAATAGAAGTCCATGAGACACTAATTATCATCCTAATGAAAATCATTCTAATCAATCGGTAACCTTCGTATATCCCAAATTTTAGAAGGCTTACAATCTGCCCGCCTTAGAAGCTAGGACATGGTTTTAGGAATAATGAGGTTAGAAGAATTCTAAGTTCGGGTATTGTACCTCGACTCCTGTTAATAAAGAATAAGGCACGGCGTAACGGGATACGGTATATATAAGTTAAGTCATGGATCGTTCCTCAATAAATGGAAAATGAGTGTGTACAATGACACATGGTTGATAAAATTGAATGACCTACTCGTCCACAGTATACAAGAGTTATTGACGGGGTAACCAACTCTAAGGCCCATCATATGAAAAGATTTTTAGCAATTGAGTCGTGAATTTCTATTCGTGTCAAGCCTGTCAGACTATAGTCACAAGGGTTCTAGTGGTATGGGATGTAGTTGGCCATGTATTGTTGTTGGCAACTGGTATATCATAATATGACACGGTATTATGCTATGGATACTGGCCAAGCTAGTGAGGGTGATATTCTAATGCTAAATCACGTCTCAAAATAAGTTGTGTAACTAGAATAATACCTGTTAGATCCCTAATCACGGAATGGGTGTCTACCATAGTCACAGTAAATGATTGTCCTTATCCTTGTCTATTCATCTCATGTCTAAACTGTGGGCTTTGGTCGAGGAAGAGTTGGGTTAATGCTTAAGGGTGGGTTGTTAGTTAGAGCAATCTTCAAGCAATTAATTAGAGCCTCACCACAATTGGTTTCTTGTGAACATAGTCTCCTATGTTGGCATTTTGACTAAGGGTAAAACCTAATCATTCTCAATTTCAGATGGCTAGAAGGTCCCAATAGCAGTTTGGGGGTCGAGAGGAGAACGAGTAACTCAATCACATGGCTGGCCGATGATAACTACACTTGGTATACCACTATCGTAGCTATGGGGATACTCTATACCTCTCTACCAATTATGAGCTTTCATCTTTCCAAATCAGTGAAAGACAAAGACAATAAAGAGTTCAAGAAAGATGTCATTGAATACAATTACGTGATTCAAAGACGAATGTATAATTCAAGAGGAATTGTCAATGCAGTCGCGGATGAGAGCCTAGAGACATCTACGTCTCAATCCATGTTGATTAACCAGAGAAAGAGTGAACCGAGTGCACTAAGGTTGATCAGACCGTAGTACATCGATTCTGATTAGACAATATGTTAGCGGGCGTCCCCAATAAACATATGTCTTGAATCTAGCTAAATAAAAGAGTAAGCTTGCAAAACTAGGCTGTAATAGCAGCATTGGTTAAGATAGTCAAAATACAAGTATGCAAGATTTTGAAAGAAGGCACAAGTAGTTCGAGTTTTGTGAGAATCAAAACTCACCAGGTGTTCTTGCTTATACAGTCATCCTACTATTTTCTTATCCATAAGCTTGCAATCATGTCTAAGGTCATTTCACCTAAAATTGTGCCTCGCCCGTATACTTGGGCTATGGTAAACCCTTGGTTTCGTAACTCAAATATGATACAAAATCGAACATTTCTTAACCCTTTGCAATATTGACTCAAGGATATCTACGATCAAAGAGGACCACTAGCCATAGTTTTAGCAATATTCTACAACCTATATTTTCTTAAACCAATTTTATCTCTAGGGGTCGTGCCTCGCCAGTGCGCTACTAGCTGCAGTGAATATATAGTCTCCATAATTCAAATGAATGACGACAGTGCGCTGTTGTCCTGCCATTATGAGTTAACTAACATTCCTTTAACTATATCCTTAAAAATTTATGAGCTTCTAGAGATTCAAACAAGTTGACTATGAAATAAAGCATAAGTATTTGTCCTATCAGTCCCAAAACTTAGAAATAAAGACTGAACAGGGAGAAAATAACTAAAGACAAAAGGAACACAAACATTCTAGTATCTATTTCATGTATATTCAAACCATTGAGGAAAAATATTGAATCGAAACTAACTCGAGGTTCGTATGGGGATAACATAATCAGAATTTATACAAAATAATAATTCCTAGGGCAAATAGGAACTAAATAAGTAATTCGACTAAGACATGAGGATGATATCTTAAGAGGCAAAGAGAAGGATTTGCACAATTTATCAAGGTTAGATCATTAATTCTATGAAGCCTTGTCTCACCAAGCGAATAATCTATCCATATTGGATCATATTGTCATATCAAGAGGTAATAGTGTACTTATGGAAAACTGACTGTAGGAGCGTAAAAAAATGTGTGCTTCATAGACTGAGTCAAAGAGATAGAGTATTCCACTCAAAATGATCTATTTTATGCCAAGGACAGCCTAATCACTTTACGCCAAGGTTAAGCCAGTTATTTTATGCCAGAGATAAGCTAACCACTTTACGCTGGACAAAGCTGTCAAGTCATGCATTTAATGCAAAGTCTGACATGAAAATTTACTGATAGCGTACAACATAGAATTCGAAGCGCTTTGTTTTACACAGAGACCAATGTTGTCGTTTAGTATGTGGATTGAGCTATTTTATGCTCACAATATGACTTCTTTTACGCATGGAGACTATATGAGTTTTTACGCTCAAAAGTTGACGTGTGCATAAAGTTTATTTGGGCTACGTTTTACGCTCAAGGCTATTTTTTGCCACTTTACGCGGGAAGTCCATGTCAGGGCTATTTTACGCCTAGTCTACTACTTTACGCTCAGAGTATATTTGGGTTGTTGTTTACGCCCTATCCTTTCTGACTACTTTGGAACGTGGTTTGCTTACATGGCTTTCATACCACACATCTCGAAGAACGTGTGTACGTGCATCCTATTCTTATTGGAATAATGGGACACGTGTCAACGTATGCAGAGGATGACTTCAGTCATGGGTGGCAGTTATTAGCGTAAAGAAAGAACTTTTGCTGAGTTTTACGCACAGAAGGCTAAGTCTATAAATAGACTGAGTTTTTCTTATATAAAAAAGACACAGACAGAGAGAGAGAGAGACAAGGAGAGAATACATAGAGATCAGAACCCAGAGATTATGATTCTCCAGAGCATTCTTCTTCAACTTTTTTTCCAGAACGGAGTGAAGCAAAGCAGGAAAGCATTCGGCCTCGCCATTAGTGCCCAAGTGCGTCGATACCTTTCTGGTGACTTAGTTCTTCCGGTTGTTCATCTTCTAGCAGTGATCTTCATCATCATCGTATGGTCCAAGGAACAAAGTGATCGACTTCAGATCAGACTTCCATAGCAATACTTCCCAGAACAATTTGTACTTATTTGTACTTTTTCTCGTTTTATTTTCAAAAGCCAATTTCAGGCCTTTTGTTAAGTGAAACACTGACAAGCTATCAAAATTAATACTCCTCATCTAAATCGCAATAGCCTAGACTACCCATTGGTAAAATTATATAAGGGACTCCTAGTCCTAGTCATTCTCTTAAATTTAATTAATCTCTAACTCGTGAATGAGCATTTTCTAGTCGCAGGCTCGCAATAGTATGACTAACTTAAGTACTATCACGAGTTCACATGATTTGCAAAGACTGACCTGTATGGGCCACCACAAAACTTGTCACGACCCGTACCCTTTTTTTTCGGATACGAGACGTGTCCAAGCCAGCCTACGTCGTAGAGTCGACGGTAGAATGCTGTCACGGCCATGATGGTCCAAAATCACAAATAATGCTCATTCACAAAGATTAATTCAATTTACAATATTCATAAGTTTTCATTTGCAAAAAATACAAACTTGTACAAATATTAGAATGACTACAACCCCGTTATCTAGCTAGCTTCTAGGCTTTTGTCTGCAAGTATACCCATATCTCCTAATACTAAGTGAATCCATGGCTAACCTAAAAAATATTGGTTTCCAGTCAGGAATGGAACGAGCACAATTCACTGATTGCAATTTTAACAAATGAAAATGACTATACAACAGAGGTTAGACATCAATTACATGTTTTTGAAAATAAACAGGAAAGACGAAAAATCAGTAGCAAATAAATAGAAAAAATACTTTTTCCAACTGTTAGAAGTACCTTTGATATGTGATAAGTCTGGGACACTACACCGCGAGGTCTACGAGGTCTACTTGTACGAAAAATAAATAATGTCTACGAGGTCTACTTGCAGAAATTAAACAATGTCTACGAGGTCTACTTGCAGAAAATAAACAATGTCTAAGAGATCTACTGCATGAAAATAAACACTGTCTACGAGGTCTACTGCATGAAAATAAACACTGTCTACGAGGTCTACTGTATAAAAATAAACAATGTCTACGGTCGGATCACACATCCTTGGTACTTCTCATTCTCGACTCAAAAATTTATAATAGAATATAAAAATCACATAACCAATGGCCAATCAATGAAATATAGTGAAGATCAATATCGAAATGCAGATAATAAACTGTACTCGCCTGTGGTCCTGTGCTGGTGAAACCGATATTCTGAGCCACTCAGTGTACCACAATAGTCAAAACTCGTACAACAGTCTCCGGACGCTGAAATAAATATTACCAATATTCTCAGAATAGTCAAAATAGCTAGAATTGTTTGTCCTTAAGTCCAATTCTGGACACAGGAGCAAAACGGTAATTTCGGGTTAAAACGGTATCCGCCGTTGGACCCCCTTTGCACCAAAAAATATGCCAGGGTCAATGGTCTCTAAAGTCATCAAACTAAATGTCTACGGATTCATTTTGATGATATAAACCCAATGGTATGTCCAATTTTCGATTCCGATGGGCTATGCACGAAATTGCCCGTTGAGTCGGACCATAGGGCTCGCAAAATGGTGATCCGATCAGCTGTCTCAGAATTGGACCAAACGTGGCATGCAGGACCAGAAAAATGATACGGTCCTGTTGGCAGAAGTTTCATCTCGATCTGATATACATGCACAAAGTAATTAAGGAATTTGCACAGAGACCGATATGGTGAATTTCGACGGATACGCATCAAATTCATCGCGCACACGCAACCAATTTGAATTCCGTCAAAGACCACACGTCCACGAATTCGTTACGCACCTTTTGGTACTTTCGGTTCGTGACCACATCACCCGGATTGGCGGGATGTACGTCGTATCGCGGGTTTTTATAAAGTTTCAGTTTTTCGGTAACAAGTTTATCGTGATTTTCGACATCGCCTAACTTCTCGTACAATAGATGAAAAATAGTTCTACAAGAAGCGTCTTAATCTCGTATATGTTGTCAATAAAGATGTTTAATTAGATTTTTTTTGTTCGATAATCTGCTGCCCAGAAATCGGCTTCAAAACAGGGTATTGAGGTTGTTTCTTTCCTGTCGTATTTTTCGAGAGAACTAGTTTTTCTCTCCATTTCATCTCGATTTCTCCTCGAATCTGGATCGATTCACTACGAACTAACTCGAGGATTTCCTAGATGGTTATATAGGTATCCTATAGAATTTTATGAAGTCGAATTCCGTAGAGTATACATGAAGAAACATGATGGCAAAAACTGTACCTTGCTTGCGCCTTGCCGCCGTTACAGCGCTCTGTGGCCGATGGTCTCACCGTTCGGCAGTCGTGGCCGCGGCGACGCACATCTAGGTGGCCGCCCAGGGTGTAGGGGCGCGCGCAGGTGAGGTTCGAGTTTAGGGTTTTGGGTTTTATTCTCGATCTCCCTCTCTGTTCGATGTACATATATATAACCGATATGGTTTTTTTTCTCGGCCGAGACATGAGAAGTTCGGGTTAGGCAATTTTGGTTGGCTGAGATTTCTTATGCGCAGTTGGCATTTGCTATGGTCTAGTGTTTGCGAAATAGTGTTGATTTTAATTATTTAGCCTATATATATTTCTTATACATATATATCTATATATATGATACATGTGTCACTGAATATATTTCTATATATTTAAATATCTTATTTTGCCTAATACCTATATTTCTTATGAATATATATATATATATATATATATATATATATATATATATATATATATATATATATATATATATATATATGTATATCCATATATGCACATGTATCATATATAGATTTAACACTCTAACATTCCATACATTTAATATATTATCTATTTTCAGTCTAGGGCCTTATTTCTATAATTATGAATATATATATTTATATATATATATATATATATATATATATATATATATATATTTATTAATTAATTTATTTTTATATTTATTTTATATATATATATATATATATTTATATATATATATATATATATATATATATATATATATATATATATATATATATATATATATATATATATATATATATAAATATATATATATATATATATATATATATATATATATATAAAATATATATATATATATATATATATATATATATATATATATATATATATATATATATATATATATATTTTATATATAAATTTTATATATATATATATATATATATATATATATATATATATATATATATATATATATATATATATATATATATATTTATTTTATAAATAAATAAATAAATATATATATATATATATATATATATATATATATATATATATATATATTTATTTTTATATTTTTTTTTATATTTTTTTTTTATTTTATATATATATATATATATATATATATATATATATATATATATTTTATATATATTTTATATATATATATATATATATATATATATTAATAAAAATATATATATATATATATATATATATATATATATATATATATTAATAACATTTATTTGACAAAAATAATATAGCCAATAATAATAAAATAATATTATATAATAGGAACCTCAATAAAATAATAATAATAATAATAATAATAATAATAATAACAGAATTCAATCAATCAAAAATGGTGTACATACCATTTTGCACAGTCTAATAATCCCGAAATGTACAAGGACCTATTTTATACCAATATCATTGGATATCAATTAATAATAATATTTATAATATTTAATTACGAATACTTAGAAAATATTTATTAAATTATTAAAACGAAATACAAAACCCTCATACCAAATTCCATCAACACAAATGTCATTGGACGTGCCGCATGACTACATGGGCTTGGGCTCAGTTCGGGTCCAATACGGAATAAAATAGTATAACCGGTTCTTCTACAAGCCCATAAACCTTAATAATAAATAATTAAATTATTTATAGTAGTCAAGGCATAACTTGGCCTGGTTTTCCTAGTTCGGACATCATTATGGCTCGACCTTCCCTGCCAGGGCTAATATACTAGTCTAAGCACGACATTGCTCTATCCGTGCCATGATTCTTAACCGTCTTGTACCTCAAAACTCTACCACGGCTAAAGTCATCTATCGTAATAATTAATTAAGTAATTATTTTAAAAATTCTAAAACTCACCATTTAATCCAAATAAATAAATAAAATTTATTATCAAAATTTTGGGAAGTGGGGTTCCAGTTTGAATAATAAGGGCGTTGCGTGGTCGAATGGGATGGACTTGAGATATATGTGATATCTTTCGTGCACGGAATGTTCCCTCCGAACGGGTGCGCCGGGACACCGGGACCATTCGGCCTAGGAGGGATATAATCTTTGATAGGCGCACATCCGCAAGACGATTAGCGAACCGCTTAGCGAGATGTGAAAAGCCTAAATGATGGTATGCAGCGGTATGTTTTAGTTGTTTTGGGATAGCATCCCAACCCATGAACGTCGGGCAAACCAAATTCGAGAAGAAAAGAAGGAGAAAAAAGAAAGTAAGGAAAATAAAAGAAACTCCTTTAGTCCATTCCGACGCGGATACGTCAACGACCCTCATATAGCTAAGGAACGATGGGTTAAAAGTGTAGGCACGTATGTGTCCCGCACACATAGATCCTATTTAGAGATTATACTTATAACATGGCAGGGAAGGAATGGGGCATATTTAACTTACGTCGTGCAAGGGCGAGTACGTCCATGCTGGTAAGCCACGAATCAAACAAGAGATTGTTTGCCTGCTTGCCTACTTTAATTCGAATAATATGCTTGCCATGCTAACATGATTACAGTCTTCGAATATGCCATGAAATTGACCCTAAGGAGAACATAGCAAGATTATAAGCTAAGTTGCATGATTCAACATAAATACTAAATGTCGGGTTAGAATGAAGATCTTTGCATCAGTACATGCGAGGACGAACGTACTAATCCCCCACCAGCTTCATGCAGGGTGCAGGGAATGGATGGCTCGCGGCAAAGCTTCGCTTGAACGTATGAGGCTCGAAAATGTCGAAGCGTATTGAAGCGTGCGATCGCTTGACGATCGGACTTACAACAGGATTGATACGGCCGAGATATAGAAGGCATGATGTATGAAACGGTGAAATCCTTTGTGGGCAAGAGAGAACCTGAGTGTTGTAGCCAATCTGGCCTATATTGTTAGGCTATCGAAAGCCTTTGTAATCTCAGTTTCGAATATCAATAAAGAGAATTATTTCGTATACTCTGTTTTCCTTTCGTTGTTAAAATCAATCAAAGATAACCATTTGAGAACTTGTCATCTTGCCTTGAACGAACACAACTCCAGGCTCGTGCAGCATCACGCCCCCTGCGAGAACGATGATTCGGGTGATTTCGGGTCGGGGCATGACACCCACCATGCTCATCTCAAACTCATTCTGCATACACTTTAAAAATTCTTGACAAAGAGATTCATCAGTGGATCCAAAAACAATATCATCTACATAGATTTGAATCAAAAGAATATTGCTATTCAAAGATTTTATAAATAGTGTAGTGTCAACCTTTTCCTTTGAAAAACTGTTGTCAAGTAGAAAAGAGCTTAGACGATCGTACCATGTACGAGGGGCTTGTTTCAAACCGTATAAGGCTTTCTTCAACTTGAAAACATGATTAGGATTTTCGAAATCAGTAAAACCTAGAGGTTGAGCTACATAAACTTCTTCTTTTATAAAACCATTTAAAAATGCGCTTTTGATATCCATTTGAAATAATTTAAACTTATGAAAACATGTAAATGCACATAACATGCGAATGGATTCTAATCTCATAACTGGGGCATAAGTCTCATCGTAGTCGATACCTTCTTCTTGATTGTATCCTTGAGCTACGAGTCGAGCCTTATTACGAGTCACTAAACCATTCTCGTTCAGTTTATTTCGGAATACCCAACGGGTGCCAATGACCGGATGATCAATGGGCTTGGCAACAAGTTCCCAAACTTGATTTCGTTCGAATTGGTTTAATTACTTTTGTATAGCATCTAATCAAAAATTATCACTACATGCTTCTTCAATATTTTTGGGTTCAAGCTGTGAGATAAAAGCAACACCGGAAGCTATATCTTTATTAGAGGAACGAGTACTTATACCCTTGGTAATCTCACCAATTACCAAGTCCTTTGGATGATCTGCCAAGAATCTCATCTCTTTTGGCATATCCACAGGATTGCTGTTTTCAGCTTCTGGTTCTGTATGTGATTTGCTTGACAGCTGGTGCTTGGTGTGAAGGTTCTGCAATATTGTGTGCAGGTTTTACCGTAGCTGTACTTAGTGTACTTATGTCTTCATTATCGTCATCGACTGAATGTTGATTTAGTTCATCAAACTTGACATTATTTGATTCTTCGATGATCATGGTTCTATTATTGAAAACTTTGTACCATTTGCTCTTTGTCGCATAACCTAAAAAGATACCTTCATCGGCCTTTTTATCAAATTTACTCAGGTTGTCTTTAGTATTAAGATAAAGCATTTACAACCAAATATCTTGAAATATGAAACATTGGGTGTTCTATCAAACCATAACTCATAGGGAGTCTTCTTCGATATAGGTCGAATCAGAACCCTATTGAGAGTATAACACGCTGTACTGACAACTTCAGCCTAAAAGTATCTAGGTAGACTAAACTGGTTCAACATTACTCTAGCCATTTCAGATAGAGTCAGGTTCTTACGTTCCACAACTCTATTTTGTTGTGGAGTCCTAGGGCAGGAAAACTCATGCAAATAATCGTATGTTTCACAGAATTGCTTGAACTCTGTTTTTTCAAATTCACAGCCATGATCACTACAAATGCGATTAATCATGAAACCTTTTTCATTCTGTACTTTCTTGCAAAAGGTGACGAATTCTAACAAAGCATCGTTCTTGCGTGCAAGAAAATATACCCATGTGTATCTAAAGAAATCATCTACAATGACAAATACATATAACTTACCACCTAGACTAGCAATTCTACTAGGTCCAAATAAATTTATATATAATAATTGTAGAGATCTAGTGGTACTTACAATGTTCTTGGACTTAAAGACGGATCAGACAGCTTTGTTCTTTTCACATTCGTTACATACCGTATCCTTCTTAAAAGATATGTCCGGTAAGCCGCGTACCAACTTCTTTGTGGATAGTTTTAAAATTGTGTCTATGTTTTCATGACCGAGTCTCATATGCCATAGTTGAATCTCAATGCTCTTGGCCATCAAGCATCTACATGCTTTGTTAGTATCTTCTAACAGATAGAAAACATATATGTTGTCTTCCCTGATACCTTCAAAGATAGTACTGCCAGTTGAGCTATCAACTATATTACATTTGTCTTTAACGAAGTTAATGCCATAACCGTGATAAACTAAATGGATTATGCTGAGTAGATTATATTTTAACTCGGTAACTCGACAAACATCTTTAATCACCGGGTAGGGAGCCTTACTAAGGTCACAGATACCGATTATGTACCCTCTCAAATTATTGTCGAAGGAGACGTATCCTTCTTTATTCTTCTTCGACAGTATTTCGAATAATGATGCATCACCGGTCATGTGCCGTGAGCAACCACTATCGAGGATCCATTTTCTTCTAGCATGTGAAGGGCTTCCAGCCTACAAAATAGTTTGCAGATGAAACTCTTGGTACACATTTCTTGTAGGATCCTGAAATGTTAGTCTTTGGTATCCATGCATAAATATTTAAATCTACTAACTTTTTGATTCTACATGCAGAGGATATATGACCAATGATGCCACAATAATGATATTTTGTATGTTGAGTGTTGAAAGTTGTGTGAGGTGCATGATTGGTAGGTTTTGATTTTCTAGTATAGAAAAATACATGCCTATTAGTCTTCTTGGGAAGTAGTTTGGTATGGTTTGGTCTGACAGTGTTTGGTTTGGGTGTGTTCCGATGATTCGGTAATTGACACGTGTTAGAATATGAAGCATCAACTTCAGGCCATTTTCCTAAACTAATTTCTAACTTTTTGGAGGTGTCATATAATCTAGTATAGTCAGATGTAAGTGTTTCCATTCTGACTTGTGCATACTGAAGACATTTTCTCTCCTTAGATAGGTCTTCCTTTAGGTGGATGATAGTTTGGTCTTTTTGTTCAGATAACTTGGTAGTCTCGTGTAACAACCGCTTAATAGAAGAAAGCTCACCAGAATCAATAGAAGAAACATTATTTCTAACATCAGCTAGTTGGTCGGTAAGTCTTCCTACCTCACCTTTGTACTCTTTAAGTACCTTCTTAGAGGTTTTATTTTTACTATACAGTTTTCTGTAGTCATTTAATAGGTCACTGAAAGCCTCTCCTAGTTGCTCAAAGGTGAAATCATCATAAGGATCAAACATAGGATTTGTGGTTACCTGATCACAAGCCATCAAGCATACATTTGCAGTGTCATCCGATTGTTCATCATCTGAGTCGCTAGCTTCGCTCCCATACCATATGCTTGTATTGGCGTACTTCCTTAATGTAGATCTTTTAGGTAGCCTTTGTCATATTTGCTGCTTTTTCTTGTTGATGATGATGATGTTGGATAATCTTTCTTTTTATGTCCTTTTTTCTTACATCCGTAGCAAATAGGATCTTCCTCGTTGTTGTTGCTGTTGCTGTCTTTTGTTCTTCTGTTGAATCTCATGAACTTCTTGAATTTTCTTGCCAAAAGAGCTTGATCTTCAGAGTCAGAGTCGCTGTCGTCAGAATCATCTTCGAAAGTTCTTCAATGTTGAGCCTTGAAAGCGATCGACTTCTCTGACTTCTCCTTTTGTGTAGCATCTTCAAAGTCTTGAAGTTTCAACTCGTGAGTGAGTAGCTTACCCATGAGTGTTTTCAGAGACATTATTGAGAGGTCGTTTCCTTCAATGATTGTTGTAGCCTTTGGAATCTAGTTCTTCGTGAGAGCTCGTAGAAGTTTGCGAATCTTCTCATGGTTACTATATTCCTTGCCTAATAAAGACAAAGGATTTACAATATCTAGGAATCTCGTAAACATCTGAGTGACGGATTCATTTAGCTTCATCTTGAATGCCTCGTACTCTTGAGTAAGTCTGCTGATCTTTGAATCCTTGACTTGCGTTGTTCATTCGTGGGTTACTTTGAGAAGTTTCCACACTTCATTCGATGTTGTTTAAGTAGACCCTATTAAACTCAGTTCTGTCTAAAGCACAAAATAAAACGTTAATAGCACGTGCGTCAAGACTGGCCTTTTTTTTGTCATCCTCAGTATATTTATCATGGGATTTATCAACTAAAACTCCCTTAACAGTAATACGAGGAGGCTTTTTGTAGCCATCAATAACTATAAACCATAAGTCAAAATCAAGAGATTAAAACTCATCTGTGTTTTCCAATAAGTGTATTTTGTGCCATCAAACAGTGGAGGTCTGTTTGTGGCTTGGCCTTCACTTGTGAATTTTATAGTTGTCATGTGTTATACTGTGATTTATATAACAATTAAGAATAATTGAATATAACTGCAATTTTTACCTTGCTTTATCTTTATAATCCGTTTTGATAATACCTTTATAAGGAGCACCTGCAATAATCTCTCTATAACGAGCACCTGCTCTGATACCAATTATAGGAACGAAGTTGTAAAGCAGAATACACTAGGGAGGTTAATAGAGTAAGCAGCAGAATATTGCTAATTAAAAAAACTTGTTAGCAGTAAGATCACATAATTAAATCAATAATCATAAAAAAATAATTGTAAAAGAAATGAGATCAGAAGGCAAACACAAACACAACGATGTATACTGGGTTTCCTCTTATGAGGACTAGTCCAGTCGGAAGAACTCTAGCTTTCAGTTGAATCCACTATTGGAAAATTCTGCAAGTTTTCATACGAAGTCCTTGCAACTTCTATGAATACAAGCTTTGATACGAAGAACTCGACCAACTTCAATTTTGAAGAGTCTTTCTTCAATCAAGCCTTTGATTACAATTTCTTCAAAATCTTCTAGACCGTACTGTACCGACAAATTGACTAAAGAATTGTAACTGGCTTGGGATTTGAAAATAAAAGCTTTTTAGAGAACTCTTTGGAAAGAAACGTAAGCTTAGAAGAGAAGAGATGAAAGTGAATGAGTGATTTGAAATGATCAAAATTCTTCTATATTGATAGTTTTTCTAAAGGCAGAACTCTGACAGAATTCGGGTATAATTCGGACAGAACTCTGTGTAACAATCCACAACTGAAGGGAGACCAAGTTTTTCAAATGTTCGAAAATCAAACGGTCACTAACCAAACGCTGGCCGAACTCGGACCGAGTTCTATTAGGATTGATCAGGGTTTTTCAAAAGTATTTTTTGGGCTTTTTAAAATCCTTCAGAAGCTTTTGTAAATAAGGGATGTTTTTAAAAAACATAGTTCATTTTTAAAAATTATTTTGGATAGCCATTTTGCCAGTACGACTCGGTGTACAATGTATTCCTAGACTCAATAAAAATAAAAATTATATTACGTAAAGAAATACAGACTCGAGTCGCAAACATAGCTTCAGTCTTGAACTGAGTAGATATCCGATCTTGATCAGGTTTGACCATGACTAATGGGCCAACACTATATATTATTTTTGTAAAGTATTTAATTATACTTGTTATCTTCAAACTTGTGCTTACCTCATACTTCAGCTATTGATTACTTTGAGTAAATTTGTGTTCTTCTCTTTATTAGCTTCTTCCTCAAAGCCTCTCTTAAATGATATTTTTCTTGGTTTTTTGGTTGAAATTTTGTATACATGTCTCTTATTTAATTTATATTTTAATTATGTCATATATGACATTATATATATATATATATATATATATATATATATATATATATTAGTCTCCTAAGTTTCAATTTTATTTGTTTTATATCTTTAAGTTGGGACCTTAAGAAGAAATATTTTATTGATTTCTTGCTCATGATTATTTGTGAGTTTTCTTTTAAGAAGCATAAGATTATTTTGCTTTATTTTTATTTTTTAATTTTTTTTGATTTATTAGTGCACATGTTTAGTATATATTTTCTATATATTTATCTCTATAAGTGCACTATGAAAATGGTTTTAAAAATATTCTTAGCATTCTTGATGATCATTCTTTGGGGTATTTGCTTCTCTTATATTTAGGGATTCTTGATATCGATTTTGTTTGATGATACTACATATATTCATTTAAATCTATGTTCTCAAAAGTATAGATCATTTTGGGTACAAATCGAAAGGGTACTTCTGTCATATAGGTGTAAATAACCTGAAGCAACACGGTGTACTAGTCTTCGGACTACCGCTAGCTGGGAACCGGCCCATACAGCTAACCCAAAGTAATCAATAATTTATAGACTTAAGATTTATTATAGTCTACTTGCAACTGTTATGTAGTTCTGGATCCAAGGCACTGAACCCAGTCCCTTAGGTTCCAGAATACATCAGCATATCTAGGCCCTATATTTTGATTTATAAATATTTTATATTTTATTGTTACCCAATAATTTTGTAGCACATATAAGGATACATGTAATGGATACATCTTATGCTTATAGCTACAAATGATTTGATTCTTTTGTTGTTGTTTGAGATTTTTCAATTTCAGTAGATGCACTTATTTTTGTATTCTCTAAAATGATATATAATCTTGGATTAATCTCAACTCTAAGCAAAGAGATATGGATTTCATCTTTAGATTTGGACTTTCATTTTGATGGACAATATTATCTTTTTATATTTTTCATAAAAGGTAACATGTGTTGATCTAACTTGCCTATTGTGAGATTTTATTGCATAGATCAATTTATGTCGTCTTTTATGATTATTTATCGTATTTTTATTTATATACGCTAAATTGAAATATCTTTTCATCTTAAGTGTTCATTTAATGGATATTATCTCTTTTGTCTAAATATGGTTGTTTTTCTTATTTATGACATTTTTTAAGATTTTATTATTCTCTTCTTATTCAAGTTACTAACTGGCTATAGTAGTAATTTTTTGTTGGAGAGAAGTCAGTTTAATTTCTATCTCTCAAAGCATTTCTTTTTTTATGCTTACGGTTGATACCGTGCTACGGCTTTAAAAGAGAAGAAATGAACTTTGATAAGAAGACATAATATTTTGATGAATTAGTTTTCTACTTCTGGAAATATTTCTCTGGAATTTAAATTTGTTATTAATTTTGGATATAGCCATGAAAATGGGGAGAAGTTAATTGTTTCAAATCAATTATTCCCCTAACATGCCATATATATCAAGAATACTATTTATTCTGGACATTTTTCTAGTATTATTTTTATTTATTTAAAATGGACTATGGATCTTTTATTAAAGTTGTTTTCGTGATAAAAAAGTTTTGAATCATCATTTGTGAATCTAAGGACTAAACGATGCATTCGAACATTCACTAGGACAACTTTTTATAGTGAATTTCATATTTCAAATGTCTTCTAATTTTTTTTAATCTGTCAATTACTCCAATACCATTATTAAGGCAATTTTCAAAATTTCTTTACTGTCTTGAAATCGTTTTTGTTATTTGAATATATATTTTTCATTGGAGACATATTTTGTTTGTTCATCTTTAAGCATTTTTTTATATATTTCTTTTACTTGCCTAGATATGAATTTGTTTCAAGTTTAGAACTTTATATGCATTTGATCAAAGGAAAGATATATGTATATCTTGGATATTCCTTAGATCTTCTGATTATTTATTTTATCTATTTTTGCATATAAATAACTTTGGAACTAGATACGCATTTTTAAGAGGGAACAAATTAATTGTGTCAATTATTTTATGCCCTTAATATGTGATATACCTAGTTCATCATGGACATATATTCTTTTACTTAAAATATGTTGTTGATTTGTTCATAATTTTTTACTTTAGTAAGTTTATGAGAAAATATATGATGATTATTATTTATTTGTAATTCTCTCATTTTATGAGTTTGTAAAAGTTATCTTGCCAAATATATTTAATTATTCTTATTGATGATTCCTTTGAGCTTAAATTGATTTGGCATTTCTTATTGAGATTTTATCTCAAAGTTCATAATTATCTATACTTAGACTGATCATACTTTGCGGGAGAGCATTCAAGTCGACTGAATTTCTCTTTCTCAAGTATTTTGTCTTCTTTACCTTCATGTTTATCTAGTGGATATTTATTTATCATGCTAAGGTAATTGAGTTCAAATGCATGAACATTGGTATAGATTTTACATAGATTCTAGTATATCTATTTTGGTTTCTTTTCAATGAGTATACTCCTTATGGAATTGATTCACTAATTTGTATGGGCAAATTGTGAATCATATTTTTTGTGCTCATTGTTAAAAGTCTTATTTTTCTATATTTGATATTATATATTAGTATACTAGATCTGTGAATTTTTTTTCATGGATTATTTATGACCAATGATTGATTTTTACTATATTGGTATCTACTTTTTATTAAAATCCTTTATTGGTTTCCTTCAAAACTAGAGTTAAATTCTTTCTTAAATTGTGTTTTGAATGGGTTGTTTCAAATATTCTCCTAATTGTTATTCATGATTATTTCTGTCTTCCTTCTGTTATGATTAATTTTTTATATCTTATTATGGGGGAGCTTAGTTTTTTATCATGTCAACGGGAGATAATAGGTTTAAGTTAACAAACAATATTTTAGTAATATGTGTTTATTAGTGATATATGCATCTATTGTATCTATCTTTAACTTCATCGATTTGCCATAATCAAAAAGGGGGAGATTGTTAGCCCAATGATAATATCATATTTTTGAATATGGCTAATCAATTAATGTTAACTAGTAATGTCACAAATATTCATTTAATCACTATCATGTTGCTGCTTAAACTTAGCATTGTTTTATGAACTTAGCAATGTCCTATAAATATAGCATTTTCCTAAATGGTCTATATCATATTGCTATGCTTGTATCATACTGCATCATATTATTTTGTTCGTCTAACATGTACTTGTAGACAAGCAGTAAGCATGATCAAACCAGGACATATGCAACGAAAAATTATTGATTGGCCAAAGATGGCATAATACAAGAAGATGAGTCTGCTGAAATGAGTCTGCTCAAATGTCAGGAGAAAGGCGTCATCAAATGGGCTATTATTTTTCATTTTTATTCTTAATTTTTCCTTTGTTGAGTCTTGGAAAACACTACCAAAATACAACGCTTTAGCGACGAATATTTAGCGACGGATGTATTCCGTTGCTAATAGCGACGGACTACCGACGAAACAACAATGGTCTTTCGTCGAATTGCAGCCAATTATTTTTTTAATTTTAAGGGTAAATCTCGGTCGGAAATCCATCGCTATATCGTCGAACATATAGCAACGAAAAAATAACCCGTCGCTATGTCGTCGCCCAGTTGTCAATATTTTGCAGGAAAATGTTAGAAAAATTAACGCAAAATTTGGCGACCACATAGCGACGGATTATCCGTCGGCAAACTAGCGGGAGTATAGTGACGGCTTGGCGACGAACATATCCGTCGCTCATCCATAGCTAAATACTGTGCCCTAACATAAAACGAACCGACGGGGGAGGATTTTTCATTCCCCCAAAATTTTCTCTCACCTCTATCTCTCGCGATCTTTCTCTCTCTCTCACTCAGGTATGTCTCTCTCCCCCCCTCTCTCTCTCTCTTGGTGGTCGGGGGAGGTGCACTCCACGGGGGGAATCGTGGCCACGGAGGGGGGGTTTAGGGGAGCGGAGGGAGGGGGCCGGAGGGAGGGGGGTCGGCGGGTGGGGAGGTCGCGGGGGGGAGGAGTAGGGGTAAAGGAGCGGAGGGAGGGGGCCAGGGGTTGTTGGTGGTCTGGGGGATGGAGGGCGGGTTTAGGGTGGGGCGGCAGGTGGGGAGGTCACGAGCCGGGGGGTCTTGGCGGTCGGGGGGGAGGAGAGGAGGGTGGGGACCCGGCCGGGGGTGGTTTAGGGTAGGGGTCGGCGGGTAGGGAGGTCGCGCGGAGGGGGGGTAGGCGAGCGGAGGTAGGCCGGGTTTTAATATTTTTCATATTTTTTTGTAATGCATGTATAAAAATGTAATGGCACGGTCAAGATTGATTTTTATGGCACGGTTAAGATTGATTTTTTTTATGGCACGGTCAAGATTGAATTTTTTATTTTTTCTGTAATGCTTGTATAAAAATGTTGGGAGTTCTTAGGCTGCAATCATGAGAGTCATGCTTGAAGTCATTTTTTGTCATGTTTAATAAACATCGATTGTGTAAACTAGAAATTGTTAATACATGTTTGGGCATCTTATTATGAGTCTGGTCCTTTTGGCATGTGGGCTTATGCTTACAGTGGTCACAATGAACTCGATTTGATAGATCTAATCTACGTAGAAAGAAGTTATACAGTTTTGAAAGCGACCTATCAGATTTTGGACCGCAATGTAAACGGAGTGTAGTAAAATGGATTATTTAGTATTATAATAGTGGATATTAGAATTTTGGTCTTAAAATTGTCCAATACTAAGGTTTGGGTCTGGAAGTCACTGTTCATTAGCCGAACAGTGATTTTGGATCAAAATTTTAATCCTAACATTGGACAATTTTTATCCTAACATCAGTATCGAAATAGTTCACGGTATCGATATCGGTATCGGACTATTTCTATGAGTATCGGTATCGGATCGGTATCAGATTATTTATATGAGTATCGGTATCGGACTATTTCTATGAGTATCGGTATCTAAACCCTAACCCTATGAGTATCGGTATCTAAACCCTATTTATATGAGTATCGGTATCGGACTATTTATATGAGTATCGGTATCAGACTATTTCTATGAGTATCGGTCAGAGAGGGGGCCTTCTTGAGAAGCAGGAGAAGTAGAGCGACGAAGTAAAGGGGGGTCGATTTTGGACTATATATTTTTAATTGCAATTCTGTTTACTTTTTCTTATGATGCAGATTGTCACATCCAATATACGATGGATCGTTAATTCGTTGATTGTACATGGATGTACAAACGGCAACACGAGAGCTTAGTAGGTGTGAGTGACAATTTTTAGGCAGGCATGGAAGTGTTTCTTAAGTATGCCATGAGCAAAGCTCAGTACATGGACAGTAACAATCAAGTGTCCATGTGATAATTGTCGCAATAGACGTTACGAAGAAGTGGTGAGAGATCATTTGACCCGTAAGGGTATCGTACGTGATTACGGCCTGTGGTCATCGCAAGATAAACTATATGCGAAAAGACAGGCTGCGGAAGCTTCTACTTATGCTTTTGATGATAATGCTGCAACGAATTTTGTCATCGAAGACGACAGATGCTCGGTTGATTATGGAGACCTGCAGAACCTTGTACGAGATATGGTGTATGATGCGACAGGGCCTAATTTTGATCCGGAGGATCCTAATCCCTTGGAGAAGGAGTTCTATAATATGTTTAAGGATACAGATACTCCTCTATATCCTGGTTGTGAGACTCATTCCGTACTGTCAGAGACGATGCGGTTGTTGAACATAAAGTCTGATTTTAACTTGCCACAAGCTTTCTATGATCGGATCACATAACTAATCAAGGAGGTGTTACCGAAGGAATCCAAAGAGCTTCCAAAAAATTTCTACAAGTCAAAGATGATGGTCTAACAACTGGGATTGGGGTACGAGAAGATAGATTGTTGTCACAACGGATGCATGTTGTACTACAAGGAGAACGAGGACATAGAAAGTTATAACTTCTGTAATGCGGATTGTTAAAAGCCAGTGTAGATAAAAGGAAAGTCAACTAGAAAATGACGTCCTTACATGTATATGTATTACTTGTCGATCACAAAGCGGTTGCAAAGGATGTATATGTCTCTGAATACAGCAGAACACATGCTGTGGCACAACGAAGAACGTACAAAGGATGATGGAGAATTGTCACATCCTTCGGATGGAGAGGCGTGAAAACATTTTGATTTGTGTTATCCAGATTTTGCTACAAAAGCTTAGAAATGTACGCCTGGCGCTATGTTCTGATAGCTTTGCCCCTTTCGGGCAGTCGGGATCTCAATACTCCTGGTGGCCGGTCATTCTTACCCCTTACAATCTGCCACCATGGATGTATATGAAGACTCCTTATATGTTCTTGACAGCTATTATACCCGGTCCCAAAAATTCGACGAAGAACAACGATATATATTTACAGCCATTGGTGGATGAGCTGAAACAGCTGTGGGAGATCAGCGTCGCGAACTATGATATTTCCAAAAAATAAAACTTTCGGATGAAAGCTTCACTGATGTGGACAATCAATGATTTTCCAGTATATGGTATGCAGTCGGAATGGAATAATCACGACACCATGTTTTGTCCAATATACATGGAAAATAGTAAGGCATTCCGCCATAAGCATGGAGGAAAAACTTCTTTCTTTGACTGTCACCGTCAGTTTCTGCCCGCGAATCATCCTTGGAGAAAGAACAAGGATGCGTTCAGAGCTGGAAAATAAGAATTTTCTCATCCGCCTGTCAGATTGTCGGGATACGATATTTGAAAAGATGTAAATGATTTGCCCACCGTAATGGAAGATCTATCAAACAATCGTGTCGAGGGGTTCGGACAAAGCCATAACTGGACCAAATGGAGTATCTTCTGGGACTTGCCTTATTGGAAAGATAATCTTATAAGGCATAATCTTGATGTCATGCATATTGAAAAGAATGTGTTCGATAATGTCTTCAATACCTTCATGGATATTAAAAGAAAGATGAAGGATAATCCAAAAGCAAGACAAGACATAGCCGAAATATGCAAGCGTCCTTAGCTAAACTTGATACAAATGGGAGCTGGTGGACAATTAACTAAGCCGGTAACGCAATACATATTGAGCAAGAAAGATAGATTAATAATCTGCAAGTGGATATCTACTTTATGATTTTTCGGCGGCTATGTATCGAATTTGTCTAGATGCATTGATCTCAATTAATGCAAGCTAACAGGAATGAAGAGTCACGAATTCCACGTGTTTTTGGAAATATTACTGCCCACCCATTGCAATGTGAGAGTAGTTGCCTTCTGTTGTATGGATTCCGTTCGCCGAGCTATCTACATTCTTCAGGGATATTTGTTCAACTAAGTTGACAGTGCAACATATGCTTGAACTTGAGGAGAAGATTGTTTTAACAATTTACAAGTTAAAAAAAATATTTCCACCGGGCTTCTTCGACAGCATGGAGCATCTACCGATTCATCTAGCATACGAAGTCCGTATCGGTGCATATGTTCATTATCGATGGATGTACCCATTTGAAAGGTAAATAAAAATTGATATAATTTAAATAGAATTTAAGTGGATTTTACAATTCATTGTTAATTCTCAAGAAAATTTGTCTCTCTAGGTACCTACACCATCTAAAGAACAAAGTTGGCAACAAGGCTCATATAGATGCTTCGATATGCGAAGCATATCTTATCGAGGAGGTATCAAACTTATGCTCCATTTATTTTGATACTCATGTACATTCAAATCGAAATAGACCTCAAAGGAATGACGAAGACGTTGAGGATGGAGGTATATTCAATGTAAGGGGCAAGCCTATTGGGGCTAGTAAGAAACGGTGGTTGACAGACGATGAGCATGATGCCGCTAACCGATATGTCTTGTTAAATTGCGACATACAAGAAATGAGATATTTGGAGAAGTAAGTGACTACACTTACACTCGTTATAATCTTGAATTTTGTGACCCAACATACCAAGAGGTCCAGATCGAAAAGATCCAATACTTGGGACAACAGTCGGATACCATGGATGTTGAAAATATTGTTGAGAAAAATAGAAGAGAAAAAGAGGTTGATACAGAAGACTTAGCTACCAACCATGGGATAAAGAGGCATCTCGTCCCAAGTATTGAGGCTGAAGAAGAAGAAGAAGAAGAAGAAGAAGAAGAAGAAGAAGAAGAAGAAGAAGAAGAACTTGATGAGGATGAAGATACAGATGAAGTCGACGATGAGGATGAGGATGAAGACGAGGCCGAGGACGAGGACGATGACGATAAATAGATTAAATATCGGTATATATTAAAAACACTTCCAATTAACTTAGTGAATTTATTTTTACCTTATAAAAATACTTCCTACTAATTAACTTAATGAATTTAGTTTGATCTCATAAAAGCACTTACAACTAACTTTGTGAATTCAGTTTAAACTTCTGCATTCTTATTTCAGTTCATGCTTTTATCATTCAATCATCTACTTATTGTATGATTTTTTTTGCAGATGACACTCAAAATCCTTTTCGTCGCGGCGACACTCGTCGCCCTGCTGGCGGTATATATATTTTAGTTTAGTTTTATATTCATTTATACTTCTATATTGTTAATTATGTTTATGTGTTCTATTTACAGGTCATGGTGGCTAGCACTCGTCGTGGTGGTGGTGCTGGTCGTGGTGCTGGTGGTGTTGGTGGTGGTACTGGTGCTGGTAGTCCTGGTCATGGACGTGGTCGTGGTCGTGGTGCTGGTGGCAGTGGTCATGGTCACCTTCAGCATTACCAAAATGTGACCCCATCTAGTAATCCCAACCCGGAGAGTACCCCGGGCACACACTCATCCTGCCGTCGATCTACCCCGGGACTATCGTCACCTTCGTCGAGGCCTGCGACTCCATCCGCTGACGGATTCGTTTCGCCAGCGGATCCACCAGCAGATCCACCAGTTACTGCACGGTGGGCCCCGGAGTACCCCCGAACTTAGTTACATCAGGTTACTGGTGAGTACATACGCGAAGCCGCGGATCCTTCGACGCCATCAGAGAGGCCGATGGGCGAGTTCCAATGAGAACTATGGCCCGCGGGTGATTCGTAAGTAAATTTAAGTAAATTTATTAAATTTGTTTCATTAATTCAAGTTAATAATCCAGTCGTTGCTTCTTTGTAGATTTTTTCGTAGGATGTTGCTAGGATTCTAGGACACATTTTCTGAGATAACTACCGTAGCCCATACCTCAATTTTTCTGAGGTGTCCCTGGACATGCAGTACGCCTGGCTCGACGATGTGAGGGTATATATATATATATATCTTGTGGATAATTATTAATTATTCTTTAATCCACCATTTTTTTAATAACGTGATAATTGAATTTATACGTCAGAGGACGTTCTAGTGGGCCCTCCATCACGAGAAGACGATCGTAGGACCTACAGAAGCGCCGTCGGGAAGAAAATATGGGACGCGGTGTATGACCTTCGTTCGGGGTATTCGAAGAAGGATTGGATCCGGCAGGAGTATTATGATCAGTTCTTGGAGAAGATGAATACTCCTGCGTACAAGCAAAAATCGAAGAAAACGAAGGCGAATCGACGGGCCACTGGTCTGCATACGAGGGGATCAAGGCTCCACGCAATGACGCATGCAGATCTGGTGAGATACCACAAATTTATTTTCACTATCTAATTCGATACTATTAATATAGGAAGTTAATTAAATTCTACAAATATTTCGTATGCAGGCCCAACAGGCGGTAAAGAAGGGAAAAAAGGCGGACTCGGTCACCATGAACGATGTATTCTAATATACGCACAAGAGGTAAAAGGATGGGAGCTTCGTCGACGAGAGGGCAAAGGAGACTAATGTATGTACTTACGTTTATGAGATTTATGTTAGAATTATAAGTATTGTTAACTTAATTAGGTAAACTTAGGATTTAGACTATAACTTAGGAAAATATAGGATATAGATTATAACTTAGGAAAACTTATAGTATAAACACATTCATTGGATAGGCTGTGCATCGTGAGGCCCTTAGACGGGTTCATCCCCTTGCTGCCGAGGATGTCTGCGAAACGACGCCCGCCTAGGCATCCTTTTCTATGGACGCTCGCTTCGACGACATGTTCGTAGATACCGTCAACGGCTTTAAGAAAGGGTGCCTCTACGGATGCGCTCACTGGCATCGTTGCAGGCATCAATTTCGAGATTTTCATCGCCTCCGCCTCCTCCTCCTGCGACCCCGGTAGGCGATGATGTGAGGACACAGCTTGTGATTCTGACTGAGGCGGTGTCAGACTTCCGGGAGCATATGACCACGTACTATATGCATCCTTCTACTTCTCCCGGTTCTTCTGCTCCTAGTCCGTCTGCTCCCGTTTCTTCTGCTCCCGTTCCGTCTTCTGCTGCTCTCGGTGCTTCGGATATTCTCGGTCCTTTTTCCGTCGGGAGTCTTTCTTTTAACCCTGCTGCCCCTCTGGTACTGTCTCTTGCTGTAACGACACTCCTTGACATGATGTCGCCAGAGCAGTTACGCCAACTTCCAGGCCATGTCTTTGATACCATGCCGGCACACATGGTGGAGGAGTATCTTCGTCGGGTGCAGCAGGGATTACCATCAGCGGACGATCCACCTCCTCCTTCTTATTGATGTTAATGTATTTGAATGTTTGGAAATATTTTTTAAATGTTGAATATTTGTGAATTTTGGATATTGTCACATAGACATTGGTGAATGTTTGGAATAATGGTGGATATTAGTTTATGATAGATGTTTGGATATTAGTGTGTGATGTATGTTAGTTTGTGTGATATATTTGTGATAGATATTTGAATATTGGCGTGTGATATATATTGGTTTGTTGGTTTGTGTGAGGTGTGATGCATATTGTGATGTTTCGATGTTTCGGATGTTGTACGAACAGAGAATGCTCTATTTTATGCAAAAAAATTCAAAACTTTTCCATTTAGCGATGGACTTGCGTCTACCAAATGACGGATGGCGATGGCTGAGCGACTGAATATCCGTCGCTAACTGGAGAATTTCCAGTTAGTAACGAATGTCGACAGATTAGCGACGGAATATCCGTCGACAAGGTTCTGGAACTATGAAGATTTCCAGAACCTAAGCGACAGATACTCCATCGCTAAGCCGTCGTTACATCGTCGCATTAGTGACTAATTTGTGACAACCTAGCGACGGATTAACCGTCGCCAAGGTTCTAAAAACATGCAGATTTTTTGAGCCTAAGTGACGAATATTCCGTCGCTAATCCGTCGCTCTGCCGTCGAGTATTAGCGACAGATTGGCGACGGATTTTGCGTATCAGAAACTCTCTTATACGCAGTTACTGACGTATTACCGACTGACTTGTCCGTCGCTAAAATGTAGTATCAGAAACTTACTGATACTTGATTTGATGAAAATCCGTCGGCTAGCCGTCGCTAAATGTACGATTCTTGATGACGAAAATCCGTCGCTAAGCCGTCGAATGGTGACAGCTTAACGACGGACTTTTTTTAGCGATAGCCTATTTTTTGACGGATTTTTTCAGTCAAATTCCGTCGATAATCCGTCGCTAAGTTGATTTGCCGACGGATTAGCGACGGATATGGCTATCGCTAATTCGCTGTATTTTAGATTTGCCGACGGATTAGCGACGGATATGGCTATCGCTAATTCGCTGATTTTAGTAGTAAAAATATGAGATTGATCAGATTGGTACTGGCTTAGGTTTTTCTCAGTCCACAAACAAAATAAGCCTACCTACTTATCCCAAAAGTCCACAATTCCAAAAAGCTCAAAACGTATGCAAATTTGGTCCATTCCTTACTGCTCTGACCAAGCAGAACTCTGACAGAACTCTGACCGAGTTTGGTCCGAGTTTGCCGAGTTCGGTCTGCGTTATTTGAAATATAGTTCCCACTAAATCTGCATCCAACGTTCATATACGAAATTCTAGCAACCGAACTCTACCCGAAATCTGTTCGAGTTTGGTCCTCAAAAACACTATAAATAGAGTTGAGATTACCATTCATTTCAATCATCCAATTTCATCTCTTGTCTTCTCTATCTAAAGTGTTTTGAGCTTTTTACTTTCATATCTAAGCTTTTACGACTTTTAGCCAAGCCAGTACAGTTTCTGTTTAATCTCGAGTTTGGTGTTGAAGAGTTGTATCAGAGGCTATATTCATAAAATATTCTAGTTTTCCAATTGTCTTCTGGAGTCGGTTATGCGCTCGTCACCAAACACGGTGTTGTGAAGTCGGTCGTGCACTTGTCGCCAAGAACGATGTTGTAAGAGTTGCAAGCGCTCAATTTGCTTGTGCCATAGTGGATTAACATCGAGTAAGAGTACTCGAGACTGGACTAGTCCTCTCAGAGAAAAAACAATATATATCGCTGTGTCACTGAGTTTGAATTCTTGACTCTTACTTTACCATATTTTATTTATCGTCTTTTATCTGACATTATTTGTAATCTATTTTTTTAATTGGTGATTATTTTTGCTGCACACGCACTCACTCTATTCGCCCCCCTCTAGAGGTGCTCAACGGTCCTACAATAGGAAATCCTTTATTGATAATCTTTCAATGTAGACAAATCTTTGGCAACAAAAAACAATCTATAATTGATTGATTGGAAATATCTCAATGGAGGTTAGAGCATCGACAATGGAAGATTTTCAAGTGATATACTTTGACTTTAGTTAATTTTTGTAGCACTTGAAGACTATAGTGGTCACTTGTCCATACTTGAAAATTGCTAAAAAGCTAAGAAACACTCCAGATTTGGAGCATGTCCTAGCTCCGCTATATAAATTTTTGGGCCCACAAATTAACCGTTCTTACCATACAAGGAAGAAAATATAAAAAAAAAAAAAAACGGATGAAAAAAATCTTACCAAAACATGGAAGAAAAATAAAGAGAAAAAAGAGAAAGGATGTTAATTTGGAGTATTTGTTTGGAGTGTACTATTTTGTGCCGATATCAAGAAGACACTCTAAAAGTAATAATTTCATAATTTTTAATAATTTGAAGTATGACTTTGGAGTGTATCCACTGAGGATGATCTTGATCCTCCCTCTATATATTCATAGTTGTATGACTTTTTACACCATTCATTAATAAAATAAATATTTTTTAATTTTATATCATTCATTAATAAAATAAATATTATTGATTTTATATTGTCCATTAATAAAATCAATATCGTTGATATTGTTGGGAATGAAGTGCGGAAACCGTTCCCCCAAACCAGAAAGTCCAGCGAGAGAACTGAGCAAAAGCACACAAACTAAAAAATGTCAAACACAATCGCAGACACAGATTTTTTATGTAGAAAACTGTGACGACCCGCACCCTAGAGTAAGGGCACGAGACGTGGGTACGTCCGGCCTACGACGCAGTGTCGACGGTAGAACGCTGTCCGAGGTCACAACATCTAACAATATAACTCTAAACAGTTTATACTCCCATAATGGGGGTGACACGGCAGTAAATAAACTCAATCACAACTAAGAAAGAGATAGCACGATATGACATAGAACTCAAGGAAATACAGATGATAAAATAGTCTAAGATAATATCCCTGCAAATACCCAGAGTACAAATCTCAGCTACTGAATATGAAAGAATATATACAACTCAGAATCTCTGAACAAAAATAAAGTTTAGCTAAACAGTCTCAAGACAACATAAAATAAGATAAAGCCTAACTAAGCTAGTCTAGGCAATAGGGGTAATGTCCTCAGCTAGAGCTGGATCCTCCCGAGAGTCCAGCTCGCAAGTGTCGTCTAGGGCTGCCCCGTAGAAGGTATCCACACAGGCCTCCTCCTCGTCCTCTGTAATATTTTCAACAGGTCCAGTCAGGACATGAGCGAACACAATACATATCAACAAATTATAGCAGGTTAGAAAATATAAACATACAGTAGAGTAAGATACAGGAACTGAAAGAAAGTACATGATGAAAAAGAAGAGAACTGTATGTAAATAGCCACTGTATATAGAGAACTAATAGTGGCTAGTGATATAGAGTACATGATAGCACATGTGAACAGAACATATTTGTACATGATCTACACTAAAGAGTTTCACATGATCTACACTACTATGGAATTGTTCACATGACTACTAGCACTCCACCGTTTTCCCCAATCAATACACAAGGATCTAAGCAGGTTATATTATTATACATGATATCACTTGGGGTCCATGAAAGGGTACACATGATAGTATACATGAGGGCTCCGTGAACATGAGCGTACATGATTCACAGGAGTATACATGTATGGTGAAAGCACAGGAGTACATGATGAAAGTGAAACGTACATGACACAATGTACCCGATGCTCCCTAGGGGGATAACATCGCATGAAGAGATCCATATAGTACCAATCCGTGATAATGTCGTGACAACATCAAGTAAAGTAATCTAAAGCAGGAAAAATAATTCTAAGCAGGATATGAAATGATCAGAGAATGTTCTCACCTGGTATCTGAGTGTCCGGATGAAATGTATTGTCCGAGGAGAGGTGTCTGGCTCCTAATCAGAACAACACAAGTCACAACAAGTCTAAAATGGTAAAATAAAGTTCTACTATGCACTCTACATGAGTCTAGGTCACTCTATGCCAAGTCAACTCTTGGTCAACCTTGGTCAACCAAGAAGTCAAACCTAGGTCAACTATGGTCAAACTAGGTCCAACAAGTCTAAACAGTCTATTCTAGGCCTAACTAGTCCATACTAGTCTAAACAAGCCTACACTAACTATATCACATCATCACAATATAGCTATATGCTATAAAACTAACATACATTCAACAAGTCTAACTTATTTATCAATATACCTATTTATTTAGATATTTTACATATAGGCTATAGTACAATACATTAGGAACATATCATATATATATATATATATATTATATATATACCTAGGCTCAAAATACTATATATACAGTATCCATATATAGGTACACTACATAGATTGATATATACATATAATATCCATTACATGTATACATTACATACATATATGATTTATATATATAAATAGATATTCATGTATAATATATATATTCACAATACATTATTTACATATGTATACATACACAGGTATATAGGAAGGGGCAAGTGTGTGTTGTGTGTGTGTGTTCAGTCCAATATGGGACTGAAAACGGTGAACATGTGCTGGAAAAAATAGGACAGTGGGTGTGTGTGTTCATGAGAGTGTGTGTGTGTGAACTGGACAGTGAGTGATGTGTGAGAGATATACATTATTGTGTGTGGGAGTGAAACATGGTAGTGGTGGTGAGTGATGACACATGTGTGTGTGTCTAGACAAGTGAGTGTGTGTGTGTTAGAGTGTCCTGTCATAGGTGAATGAGAGAGTGAAATGTGTGTGTTAATGAGAGGAACCAAGTGTGTGTCTAAGCAATGAGTGTGAGGGTGATACACTAGTGTGTGTGAAAAGAGAGATTGCAACAGTGTCAGGAAAATAGGAAGAAAAGGAAAGGAAATCAATGTATTATCTCGGTTAAATGAAAACTGAACCAGTTTTCAGTCCACACAGTTCAAACCCCCATTTTGATTCCAATTTTCAACCAAATCAACCCAAATTTGAACCACTATTAGAAAACATATAGGAGTAATGGTTTAGGGACTTAAACCAATCAGTTAACAGCATTTAGATAGGTTAATTATATGACAACGTTCATGTTTCAAAACCTGGAAATACAAGGATATAATACACAGTTTTCAGAAATTTAGGTAATGCCAAATACCTATTGAAAACACACTAAAATACAAATTAAAAGGTTGATAATTAAAATATAGGGTGTACATGTGCCCTACATACTGTTCGTGTCCTACCACAGTCGGATACGACGTGTCCAAACAATTAAACCACAAACAGTACACATGAGACACATCAAACAGGCACTGCGTCGTGCACAGATGCACGCGTGTCGTGCACCCGACACAGCCCAAACCAAAAATCGTGCTTGTGTCTGTGGGTTCGCCTAGTATCCAGCTAGGTGTGTGTCACCCTGTTTTGGGTCGTCGTGTCCTTGTGTCCAACATATAAGGCCGTGTCAGTGGCTTAAAACGACTGTGCGCAGAACAGTGTAATTCCCGTGCGCAACTGATTACTCTCTAACCTGTACACGAGACCCGATAAAACTTTGGAGGCATGATGTCAGTGCATGCCCCCTCGTGTCCACCAAGTTTTGTGTCAAACAAACCTGTGTCGTGTCCTACAGAAGCCCCGAGTAGCAGGGAATGCGCCCAGGCCGTGCGTGCGTGTCCAATCACGTGTGCACGAAAGTCAAAGCGACATGACACGAACTCGATTCAGACTCAGTACACTAGAAACATGTAAGCGACACTAAAATACAATTTTCTATTCAAATAGTTTTGCAAAAACAAAACGAAATGTCCATTGGGGCATTTAGTCAAACACTTACACGCATCATAGATACGTGTCCGATACGGACACGTACAGGACACAAAAATCTACAAAACCTATTCCTACAGGACCAGGACACTTAGGGCTAGGCATTCATGCAATTAAAACCTAATTTTGATGAGTGGAATAGGAATTTACCTATAGTGTTCTCCAACACAAAAACTCCTTGAATGAGGATTCTCAAAAGCCACCAAACTCCTTCAAATTGCTAAGAAACTGAGATAAACAAATTCCAACAGCAAGAAAACATCAATTAGAACCTATTGTAATTTGTTTGGATTAAAAAAGAGTTAAAATAGATTTTCTAGGGATTTATGAAGTTGGAAAAATAGTTCTTTCTAAACTTGCTCTTTCCTAAAGAGGCTAGCCCTAATTTCTAGGAGAATATTTATAAGGAGGGAATCCATAGGATGGGTTTATGTGGCCGGCCAAGTATGGGCTTGGGTTAGGGTTGCTAGTGGGCTGGGCTTAGTCATTAATCAATGTTTCAAAAAATCACAAGTCATGACTTGTGATCAAAAGCTTTCTATTCTAAACTCTATATTTCTAATTGATTCTAATAACTAGAGTATGGTTAATTTAACTTAACCTAGGGTCTCATAGTCTAACCAAGTCCAAACTCAACTAGGATTAGGTTACCAAGTCAAAGCTAGTCAAAGTCAACCTAGTTAACCTTCATTCAAACAATTCCAAAATAAATTCTAAAAATTCCCATAAATTCAAATAAATTTAAATAACCCCCAAAATGACAAAAATATCCTCAAACTAGAAATGTGGTAGTGACAAATCTACCATTCTTAAAAGAATTTCGTCCTCAAAATTGAAAGATGAAATGCAACTGATGAGAATGATAGAAAGTATACCTCACGGTCCAAAAAGATATGGGTAACGCTCGCGCATCTCATCCTTCCGCTCCGCTCCTAGGTAGACTCTCCTGGAGAATGGTGCCTCCATGCGACGCATACCAAGGGTATCACCTGGTTCCTCAGAACCTTCTCCCGTCGATCCAGAATCTCCATTGGCTGCTCTGGATAGCTGAGAGAAGGCCCAACCTCAATCTCTGAATGATCGAGCACATGGCTAGGGTCAGTCACGTACCGTCTCAACTGTGATACATGGAATACGTTGTGGACCCCCACTAGTACAGGCGGCAAGTCTAGCCTGTATGCCATGTCACCGACTCTTCCGCTGATAAGAAAAGGGCCGATGAAGCGCGGGCTAAGCTTCCCGCGTCTACCAAAATGTATCGTACCACGAGTCGGAGATATTCTCTAGAAAACTTGGTCTCCGACCTAATCACAAGCAAGGTCTCAATTAATTATGACAAACAAATATGATCAAAATCACAAACAAACAACCTAAATCTAGTCCTACTCTAATCTGTACCTCAAACTCCAACGGCCTCCGGTGGCTATCGGCCCAGTACCGATGTCTGTCCTGTGCCACACGAAGTCTGTCCCTGATGAGCTTCACCTTCTCGACTGCGTCAACAACCATCTATGGCCCCAGTAAAGCTCGCTCACCAACATCATCCCAAGATAAGGGCGTACGACACCTACGCCCGTACAGAGCCTCGAAAGGTGACATCTCAATGCTGGCCTGGAAACTGTTGTTGTAAGCAAACTCTACCAAATGTAGATGATCCTCCCAGGAACCTCCAAAGTCTAGGACGCACATCCGTATCATATTCTTAAGTGTCTGAATAGTCCTCTCTGACTGTCCGTCCGTCTGGGGGTGGTATGCAATACTAAACATGAGCTGAGTGCCCAATCTGGTCTGCAGACTCCTCCAGAAAAGGGAAATAAAGCGACTATCCCGATCTGAGACGATGCTGACCGGAACCCCATAAATCCTGACTATCTGCGGCATATACATCTCCGCCAGCCTCTCTGTAGACGTACCCACCTTGAATGGCAAGAAGTAGGCCGATTTAGTCAACCTGTCAACGATGACCCAAATTGCGTCTTTTCCTTCTGGTGTAAGCGGCAATCCTGATACGAAGTCCATAGTGATATGCTCTCATTTCCACTCGAAAATGGGCAGCGGCTGCAACAATCCACCGGACCTCTGCCTCTCTGCCTTGACCTACTGACAGACCAAACACCTAGCCACGAAGTGAGCCACCTTCCGCTTCATTCCGGACCACCAAACATGCTCCCTCAGATCTCGGTACATCTTGTTGGCACCCGGGTGTATAGAGTACTGAGATCTGTGGGCCTCCTACATAACCTGCTCCCTGAGATCTCCGCTGGGCACACATAACCTGGAATCGTGCCTCAAGGCACCATCCTCTGCAAGAGAAAACTCGTCCTCCAGCAATCCTGCTCGAACCTGCTCTCGGAGACACCGCAGAGCAACGTCCTCAAACTGTGCCAACTTGATCCTCTCCACGTGTCATGACCCGCACCTAGTGTGAGGGCACGAGAAGTAACGAACGCCCAGCCTACGTCGCAGTGTCGGCGGTAGAACGCTGTCCTGAGTCACCAAATCTAACACAATCTAACCAGGCTATGAATAGAGAGTAAAATAATACGTAACTCAATCACAATACTAAGATGGAATAGAAGAAGGATCTCAAGAGAGTCACAATAAGGTCTAGGTGTAATCCACCAGAATATCTCAAGTACAACTCATAAAAGTCTCAAATAGAAAATACAAAATAAAATACTAAGTCTCAGCTAGACTATGGACAAGTCCTCAGCGACTGTCGGATCCTCCTGTGGGTCCACGTTGCCAGTGTCATTTAAGCCAATGCCATAATAAGTAGGACAGTACTCCTCATCATCACCTGTAAAATTTTCAACATGCCCAGTCAGGACGGAACGAGCACATATCTCTCACAACAGTTCATATCAGGAATGGACATATAAAGCAAGCTATAGAAAACTATACATGAATCGCTGTAAAGAGAAATCAACAGGAGAGAAGATATAACTGAGATATAAATATGATAAATAAAGAATATAACCTTCTATGTGAAACAGAGCATGAATTGGTTATGTAAACAGCTTGGATTGCACATGGATACAACTACGGAATGCACATGGATAACAACTACTGGGGATAATGATCACATAACCAACTACACTCTCCCTGCCCCCAACTAATACACACGGATAGAAGCATGTTATGTTATTGCACATGGATAACAACTACTGTATACATGGAGCTCATATGGTCATGAGTGTACACTACACCAAAAAAGCCTTTTTGGAACGGAAGAAATCCGTTCCAAAAATTTTTAGGAACGCCTTTATTCCATGCCTATTTTTGGGCTGCCAAATTTCTAGGAACGAAAAAAAAGCGTTCCAAGGAATGATAATTGGAACACTTTATATGCGTGCCTGTATTGGAACACCAAACAAGTGTTCCAAATTAAGCGTTTCAGATTAATTTTTGTGTTACTTACTGGAACGGTTTATATGCGTGACAGAATTAGAACGATAGAAAAGTGTTCCTATTTAATAATATTAATATAGACACATTTAATTTAAATGTTCATATTATTTGAAATTTCAAACTGGCATATAGGTTGAATTAATATACAGATAAATATTTGAACATCCGTAGTACATACACAAAAGACAAAGGTAAAGCTACATAAACTAATAAAGTCAAAATGTCTTACATAAACATTGTATGTTTAATACAACTTTACTAAACTAGGAACCATGGTACAAAATATTCGAGAGGTATGAAAATAATTTGAGCAATTTTTTTCTCATTCTCTTGCTTCCTCGTTGCTATTTCCTTCCTTTTACTATTCCTTCAAGCTTTGTGACCTCTCTCATTGTTGTGATGGTCATCGGGTCTGCAAAGACGAAAGGTCAACCTATGAAGAGAACTTTATAAGATTATCAAAAACTGCATTTGTACACAAAATGAGGGACAACATGGTTCCAAACAACATTCTGATTCCAGAGACAGTATATTGTAAAGTACAGTAGGCTTGTATACTCCTGCTGTTCGAAAATTGCAAGGGCATATAAAATCTCAAGTCATAGTCGACAAGCCATGTTTGAGTTTCAAACCCAAAATTCAAATATGAAACTATCACTCATCACTAGAAGGTGATATATACACGGAGGATTGTTTTTTTTTTGGTTCTTTTCTTTCTTTGGACTTGAAAATATACTGGCCACGAGGCCTGTTAAGAATCTTGGCCATCATTTCCATTATGGTGCCAAAGCTTGATTTACATTATTAGCCTACAGCTGAATGTATTGTTTGCAGTAAAAAGAATCATGGCAAAAAATGTATGAACTTATTGATTGCAGTGAAAAGAACCGTGGCCAAAAATGTATGGACCAGAACTGAATTGAAGGTACCTGAACCACGTGAAGAAATAGATCCCATCCGAACTATATTTCCTTTCTAGAAAAAGCACAAACATAAAAGACAATTTGATAAGTTATGGTGAATCAAAATAAAATGTAATGCACAACAATGTAATGTAACAATCCTACTTTAGAGGCAGGCATGAAACGTTGGCCATATAACAAGAACTTGCACAATAGTTATCACTATCAGGAAAAGCTCTACAAATTCATCATTACTTCCTACTGAAAGAAACAATTTTGCAGTGGTTGGCACTAACGCATCATTAGAACTTCATATTATAACATAGCAAAGATGAGCATTTGTATTCCGTAATTCCAGAAGCACACAATGTGTTGATATAAAGAAGTGGCTACATTTTCCATTCTATCTACCCTTCCAAGTCACAAGACAACATGTTTTAAAGTCACAAGATGAACAATCCTTGCCCCAATATACAGGCGAGATGCTTATATCGCAATTAGAAACCGCATCCTCCGGGATGCAAGAAAAAGGCTTAGTTTTGCGCCATACGATACAAACAAACAACTGAAGTAATAACATATCCATATAGATTACCTGGAGGCTCTATATTTTGTTGAAATCAGTTCAACCGCATCGTACTAGAAGCCATCTTTGCTCTCTCCCCAAACCTGTTCAATGCTGACATAGCTCTTCCTTCTAAATGTTGAGGTATATATCTGTTGTAATTTTGTAAATTCCCGCGAAGGCACTAGATAAACAGAAAGATCGGATTGCTGGCTCTGCAACAGAAGACGATTAATCTGGGTGAGTGGACGAAGTCTCATTTGCTGATTCGCTTACGCCTTAAGAACCTGAGTTTTTGATTGAATGCTTTTGTTAATAACAAGATGGTAAATCCTTGAGTATGCTTTAAGAGAATTCACATGTTGCCTCGTTAAGATATGATTGTTGCCTTGATATAGAGAACCTTGCCATGCTAAGAACAAGAAAAGAAATAATCTGCATGCTAACAAGATGACTCGTTGCCTGCTAATAAGAACTGAAATGATGCTTGTCCTGCTCGATAGGATAAGAGAAGACTAATGAATCGAATTGAATGCTTGATATTTGCTTGCTGCTAAGTATGCTTGAGAATTATAGACATGTACAGACGGACTTGTACATGTTGATCTGAATAAAAGAAAGGCACGAATTGAACGTGTCGTATATCTGCAAAGGCATGAAAAAGAAGAAGATGAACATGGTTGCAAGCTGCTTGATTGATGCATGATTGTTTATATGATAGTTGCATTTGCATTGGTCTAGACGGCTTGTGCACAAGTGGTAGTCTCTCGACGATTCTGGGGGCGCCCGGAGTCGATCGGCCTAGGAGAGAACAGGACACCTGGGGCTAGAAGTCCCCGCAGTTAAGAGGGGGTGTCAGTCTATTAGTAGTTGGGCAAGAAGTTCCGACTGCTAATATGGGTATTGCCCATGGACCACAAGAGTTATTGTCATGTTGCATATTGATAAGAGTGAGAAGAATGTTTTGCTAAGAGCTAACCATGCAGAGACGGACAGGGAATGACAATATTGGTTTTATAATGTTTATGCTAATCCTTGTCTTGTGCAGGGATCGACGGTCGGCTATGGTAAGAGTCACTGAAAAGTGATATACATGTGTTGCTTAAGTTCAAATGCTTGCAGAGATTAATCTGTTACCAAGAAATGCTATGTTCCACTAAAAGAAAAGATGTAATATCATGCTTGTATTCTGACCCTAAGTTTGTCTTGAACAAGAGAAAAGAATGCTAAAGATGTTGTCCCTAATGAAATGAATATGCTCATGAAACACGCTGCGCACTGTACATGAAATGGATAGTCATCGTGCTAGAATTGAATAGTCCCTTGTATGCTTAAAATAATATGAACTGTGGCTTTTCAAAGATGTGTTTTCAAAATATATGTAAACTGACTCTGTATGCATGGAATGAATCTAGGTAAAACTAGCAAGATCACATCACAAGAAACGTTTTCTCACTAAATGAACAGTGATCGTTTCAGACAAATGTAGCTCTTTGTTCACAATTCACCAGTATGCTGATATACTGACCCATCATCAGTCTGCATGCAGGTGCACTATGCATCGAGAAGGATAGTCCGAAGCGATAGCCCGTGCCTCATCCTCAGGAGCCAGAAATCAGAAGAGATGCCAAGAGATGACATCTGTACAAGAGTTTGGTTTTGTATATAAAAGGATGTAATGTATGGGAACGGGATCATTGTAATCTGTAAAGTTCTGAGAGAATGTAATATTGTATCAGAGAGAATCGAGAGCTTGTAATCTGTTCAAATGAAATCAATAAAGAGAAATGTTCTTGTTACCATTGTGTTCAATACTTGTATTCTGAAATATGTCCGCTGCTGCTTCAATTATCTGCGATACGTTCCGCTGCGTATTGTCAAACTTGTCTATCTTGTCTTGTTTCAGGTCTTGGCCTTGTGCAAGCGCAACTTAGGCTTGCACGGCATCACGCCTTAGCGAGGACGAACGGTCCCAAAGAGCCCGAAGCGAGGACGAAAAGGACTCTGCGGGATCGGGGCGTGAGGGTATCCTCCAGGCCTGAACCCCCACCCAAAGCATGATGGACTCCCTGAACATCGTGAACCTTCTCTTTCACATTTGCCACTTCCCCTATAATTGACTTTAAAAGTCCCATATGGTATTTGGTATTATGTCAGTCCATTCAAAAATAAGTTAATAGATGAACAGGTTGCATGAGTTGGATAAACGAAGTATAACACGTGTTGCGGAGTTTAGTTTAGTCTGTTTAGTGGGTGCATATACTTTGAGTTAAATGGACAGATTTATTAACAATGTAACTTTGAGCTTTTAGAAACCATCATATGAATTTTCTAGTTCAGATAAAATTAAAACACACTATATATGTATATCCGCAGGATAGAAGACTTGAGAGTTTTCTAAACAGATAAAAGAGAGTAATAATTTTTCCCTTTCGTAAAGAACAATAATAAACCAAACTTTCCAGTGAAGTCAGGACAACGCCAAATCAAGCGTGGACCATACAAATCATAAGACTAGAAACTACCCTCAGTGAACAGATGCTTACTGATTGCAATTTGAATTTGCCATATTTGTAAATAATATCTCTCTTACTTCCAGATAATGCGTGCAAAATTTATATTTATGTGTAAGCCCATAAATATGGCATTGTCATGGCAGGTTCTCTTGTGCAACAAAACCAAATTTCTTCATAGTTATATTTACAGTCCTACGTATTTGTTTCAATAAACTTGACTATGACAATTCTCCCATAACCTAATAACTAGAGGATCGTGTAATTTTCTGAATCCATCTTTTTGTGGTAAAGATGTTCAGATTTAGTAGTGTAGAAAATAGAAACAGATGAAAATAGACTCACCTTCTTTCTTGGTTATTTTTCCAGCAAAAAAGAGGTCTAGCAGCGAGTTTTGTCAAACCTTGGCTATGTCCCAGGAAGCAAGAGGTTCTAGAATGTTGAATAACATATTTGCTAGAAAAACACCCAAGAAGATTATATATATATATGCCGATCATATTGATGGCTCCATTTATTATTGAGTAATTGTAACCTCTGAACATGGCAAGCATTATAAATTTTAGTTCACTGAAAAGTCTGGCAATCTCAGTTATAAGAAAAGGTTAAATTTCTCGGTTGGTTACGAAATTAGAGATGAAACCAGAGATTCAGGGAAAACATTTCAAAGTAATAGGTCTCCATATATAGTGCAAACTACTTGATCCACATATGCACCATGTGGTTGGTGTATACACAAAAAATCAAGAGTAGATACATGTCAATTTTGGACCATCTCAAGTAATTCACCGACTAGTAAATATCTCGACTGGATAATGCTATAAGAATCCTCAGGAGGCAAGAACGACATATATGCCAACATTGCCTAGTCATATTAAGCACCTAGGCTTTTCTATTGAACATTATAATCCACCCTCTGTAAAAACAAGGAAGCAGATCCCGTGCCTATAACTTATAGTAAATACAGCTTGTAGCTTTAGACAAGAAAAATAAAAGTTAAAAAATATGCTAAGACCTGATGAGAACATATTGGTATTCATCTATGAGAGGCATGGCCACTTCTTTCACTTGCTGGCAAGTTGAATATCAAGAGAGGATGCAACCCTCTTCAATGATTCTGAAGCTTTAAGCAGATCAGACTCAGAATGGCCTGCAGAAACGAACATTCGGATGCCCACTGGAAGACGACACTTGTCCAAAAAAGACATCTTTCATGTCATAGTCAAAACTGAATCTTCCTTCAAGACCTGGAGAACAAAAGGATCAAAAGGGAGAGCATAAATTATGTGGGTTTGCAATAGAAGCACGCCTCATGGAGAATCGGCATCTGCTATTAGCTTACCCTGCCAATAATTTTCTCAAGCAGCTGTAGATCACTCTTAGGAGAGCTTGTTGATTTCTTATGTTGTAGGAAGACAATTGGGGATTGAGGATCACTTGCTAATGTCATTCCTGGTACATCTGATAAACCTGAATGTTACAAATCAAACGCCAGAAAAATGCTTAAGGGTAAGAACTGACCTATATAAACTCAGACATGAAACTTGAAAGTACCTTATCCCATCCGATGGGATCAACTTTGGAGAATGAGAAAGCTCCATAAAAGAATTCACAAAGTTTAATGACCAATCTGTCATCAACCTTCTAATATTGTTGTCAAGTTCCTAGCCAAGGTAGCTATGAGCATGAGAGGTTCATGCCATAAAACTTAGACTGGTTAGTTGGTGAGTATGTACACCTACTTTGGCCATATAGTTTAAACTCGTGCAACCACTTAGCATCATCCAAGTTTTCCTAGACTATAAAGAGTCCGAATGAAAAGGCAAGATAACACAATTTGCTATCGGGAAGTGCATTAATCTCTATGACACATCAAGCCAAGGAGTGAAAGAAATGACCAATACTTTGCAGTTTTAGTTGATAGTATATTTTGCTACAGCTCCTTGGTATTCAGGAGGATATAGTACGAACACATGGACGGAGCTATGTCAGCAATGAACAGGTTTGGGGAGAGAGCAAAGATGGCTTCTACTACGATGCGGTTGAACCGATTTCAACAAAACATAGAGCCTCCAGGTAATCTATATGGATATGTTATTACTTCACTTGTTTGTTTGTATTTTCTTATGCATAAATGGTTCATGTAATCTAACAACCTATGGCCGAGTTTTAAAATTAAGAACTCACGAGTTTCTCTAATATTAAACATGAAATGGTGAAAGATACACAAAACTATGTCACTGTTAGTCTAGTAGCATTTAAATACTTCACAAAAACTCGGTGGAGCATTAACAAGCAGTAGCAAAAGGCTTGTGTTTGTGTTTGTGGTGCATCTTGGGTTTGTAGTCTGATTCTATGAGCTCATGTTTTTGCTTTGCCTCTGAATTTTGACCAACAAACTCTTCCTTATTTTTTGATTTACGAAGACATAAAAATGTCCAAATAGGATCGATGGAAGCCCAGCACCCTTCAATAGATGGGAATCCCATTTGTAACTACACTTGATAGAGTACTTCCTCCAGCTGAAAACTCTCTTTGCTCTGGTAGATATGCCAAGCATACTTCTAATATCAACAAATATCTTTATCCTTACTTCAAGTTCGTCTAGGCTAATAAAAATCATTAACCACCTTGGTTACACTTGACATGTGCAAGTTGCCTAATAAACAAATATCAAACTGAATTTATTCACCTCACCACCTATCCAACCGGAAAAAATAACATCCATATACGAGTAGGATCTACCACTACAATGTTGTCATCTGCTAGTTTAAATGAACTAAACATATTTACAGTCTACTTATACCAAGTAGCTAGGCTACTAATGGTCACACTGTAGCATATGAATAATACATAAGAAATGGAATTTTAAACCCAATTTTTGCACATCATGCCATAGCTGTCAGTCTCTGATGGCAATTCAACGAAATCTGAAGATAATTCACATCGTATACTAGAATAACACAAGGAAGCCTTTAGCCACAACAAAAAATATACCCACCATATGTAATTCAACAGCTTTTATTGTACCAATTAGAAATTGCAAATAAAGAAATGGAACTAAATTCAACTAAAAAGAAGAGTACTTCATCGAGATTACCTTATATTTCGTCCGTACGTTGGCTGAGGCGGCCGAAACATAGGGAGGTGAAGAAGATAGACGATATTTGGAAGGAAGAGGTAGATGGTGAGGAAATTTGGGTTGACGGTGGAGGAGACGAGACAGAGGAGTCCGAGGAACTCGCAAACTCTGGCTAGGTCCTCCAGGCACACGCCGGCCTGAGAACTCGCCGACACGGAGGAAGGATGGTACAGTCGGGGCTAAGAGAGAGGATAAGGGGAAGGGTATTGAGGAGATTATAAATTAGGATTAGGGTTTTTTTTATGGTGGAGGAGAAGTGAAGGAATCTAGAGTCAAGGGTATTGAGGAGATTATAATATGTTTGAAGTGGCTCTTTCTTTTTAAAATCTGGAATGGGAGTGGAGAGAGAATAGAAACATTATAGGGTTAGGTTATTGAGGTCAAGTATTTGGAACAAATTTGAAACGGTATAAAAGTGTACCTAAGTAAATAAATAAAATTTAAAATTAAAATAAAACATATTATGAACGCTTTTCTGATCAGGAACACTTTTTTACCGTTCCAGAACCTAGGTACAAAAAATAAGTGTTCCAGAGTGAAAAATGTCTAACGTTCCTAATTTGCCATTTTGGTGTAGTGGTACATGAATAACATATGAGTGCACATAGATAAAAGTGAATACATGGAGTACATGATGAACATAATAAAGTACATGAAACATGACATACTCGATGTATCCGAGAGGATAACATCGCATGAAAAGATCCATAGGGTACCGATCCGTGTGAACGTCGTGTCAGCATCAAGTATACTAGTCTATAACAAGAGTACATATCCAAAGAAGCATGAAAAGATCAGAGAATGTACTCGCCTGGCAATCCGAACTGCTGATGATGAAAAGTGACTGGACTGGAGTAATACGATCCTATTTAAAACAACCACATGTCATAATACAGTCTAAAATATCATAAAGAAAGTCTTCCATGCAAATTCTACATGATTTGGGTCAATCTAAGTCAAAGTCAACCTTGGGTCAACTTTGGTCAACCAAACTAGTCAAACTAGGTCAAAGTTGGTCAACTAGTCTACATGTCCACTTTTAGGTCAATACTAGTCCTACATATCAATTACCAAAGCATCCTAATACCAAATCCTACCAACTATTAATACACTCAAAATTAGATTCTATCCTACCCTTCAACAAACTCCTAAACTAATCAATTAGCTAAACTATACTTGACATCACAAATCCTAACTAAACTTGGTATCACAAATTGGACTAACCAAAACCTATCTAACTATCAACTGAACTTAGTGTCCTAAAATTAATATTTTTAAATATACCTACATCAAACCAAATGCCTAATCTTACTAAAACATAGCCTACCCTTTATGCAAACTAACATACATCTCCTAGATAGGGTTATCTAAGGTTTGTAGGTCCTGTTTAATGCAGAAAAAACTGAACTGGACAGAACCAATTACCTAACAGTGAGGAAAACTGAAAAACTGGAAACCTAAACCTAAACTCTATACTCTATGAAAACCCAACTTCATCCATAGCCTTCTCCTTGATACAACCAACATGAAATCTCCTATACTAATACCAAACTCGAGCATAACCTATACTCTATGATGCAAACTAAACAAGCAATCTCTTAGGTGGTGTTATAGGACCTGTGGGTTGGTTTTTTTATAGCAAATACATTTAAAAACAAAAAGGGAACAAGGTTCAACTCCTGAAACTCAAAAACTGAAACTAAAGAAAACCTTATACTATAGGCCAACCACAATTTGATCCCAGCCCTCTATTATTAAGCAACTAACATGTATCTCTTAACAAGGTCTAATAGGGTTTGCATGATGGTTTATACAGAGTATGCCTAGTAGATACTCCTCTAGTCTAATAGGGTCCGAAAAGGGTGTGTTTGTTCTGTTTTATACAGAGTTAATCTCAAAATTTCTGAAACAGAAAAATGAGGAATCTGGAATTTAAAGAACTCGAGTACCCATGCTACCCAAATTTGAACACAACCTATTCGTGATGCAAACTACTAGGTAATCTCTTATATATGTCTAATAGGATCTGTAGGTTATGTCTAGGCAGGATTAACATCAAAGATTAATGAAATCTGAAACAAAAAGAAACTGAACAGAAAAGAATAACTAAAAACAGGAAAAAGGAAAATTTTCCAGAATCTGATACTTAAACACAACCGTCGAACTCAAACTCTCGATGCTACAACCTAATAGGTATTTACCTAGATATGGTATTATGATCTGCAGGTCGAAATTGTACAGGATTAATCGTCGAAACTAAATGGAACAATTCAATCTCTGCAACAAACCGGAGATTCAAAACTGCCCGATACTCTAAAACACAAAACCTATCTATAACCTAATCATTCGAAAACCTATATAATAATCAAACCCAAAGGTTGGTAATGTGTCAAGGGTCTAAACATGAACTACAAGTGCAATCGTGTCCAAGAAATAGGACACGAAGTGTCCTAAACACTCGTGAACCAAACCTGAAAACTAGTTCTCGTGCACGCGTGTCACACGATCTAGATCTCGACACAGTACAAGGCAGGACACGTGGTTGCTCGTACACATACCCCAACTATAGGGCTACCCGTCCACGTGCCTGCACTAGACCCTCGCCACGTGTCTGAGTCGCACGAAGTGCGTATCGGACGCGCGTTCTCACGCGCGCGCGACAGGCCGCGATCAATGCCGTATCGATTTCTCTCTCTACGCTCCACGAAATCCCACGAAATTTTATGAGCATTCTGTCAGTCGTGGGGCCTTCCTACTGACAAAATTTCTCGAGTTGAATTGCCGTGTCCAATGAGAACGGACACAGCAGTAGCAGGACACGCGCGCGGTCCTCGTGCTGCGCGTGCATGTCCTGTTTCGGACACGAAATCGTGTCGATTCAATCAAGAACCTAGGGTTTAGGAATCCCTACACCTAGGGCTATAAATTCGTGAAATTAGATTACAAAAATAACATAATCGAAATCTAAGAGGAATTCCATCGAACACTTTTAAACGATACGTGTCCGATACACCTATCAAACGGACACAAAACTTAACCAAATTTCATGGGTGGGTCTAGGGTACCTAGATGCATGCTACTATGAAGAAAAATCAGAAGAAACTATGGAGTTTAGGTGTTTACCTATTTCGAGTTGAAAAATCAAGAAACTGACTCCTCGATCGATGAGACGACCAGTTTCCACCGAGCAAACGCCTCCAACTCCTTGCTAACAATGCTCCAGAAAATTCTCCTCTTTCCCACGCTCACAACGCACTTCAGTTGAGGTGAAACGGAGGTCGGATGAAAAAGTTAGGGTTTTGGAGAACTGGAAACTAGGGTTTTGTAAAGGGGGTGTCTATTCCAATGCAATGCTTATATAGGAGATGGGGGTTTTCTGTTTTGGCCGGCCATAGGAGTCCTAATAGGGTTAAGGTTGGTTCATGGGTCCCACTCCTCTATTTAAGTTAAGTTTAAGCTCAATTAACAAAAGGCTAAAAAGGCCAATTAATTAAATAGCCTAAAAATAGCCAAATGGCTTCTAAATTAAACCAAAGCCTAAAAATAAAATCTAATTAGTTAGATACTCATCATAGGTCATGGTTAGTCTCTAATGTGGGTTTTATAAAGTTAGACCAAAGGCTAAATCAATCACAAGTCAATAATATCTAAAAAATCACAAAATGACTAAAATGACTTAATTGACTAAAATACCCTTATTTCAAAAAGTGGGTGTTACAAGTCTACCCTCCTTAAAAATAATTTAGTCCTCGAAATTAAGATCATCCTACTCTTTCTAGGTCAATCCCAAACAATCATGGTCTTAAGAAAACTTATCTAAATCTTGCAGTTGAAAAGAAATCATATAGGGTTATGGCAGCCAATCAGTCTGGAGTCTCGTCTAGCTACTAAAGTCATACTAGATCAAAAGTAGTCATAAGGTATCAAGCATACAAATATTATGGTAGGGTACATTCATCATCAAGATAGGATAAGGTATGGGTCAAGAACTCACCTCTACTAGGTCTAGTAGCTGGAACTCTCTCTCCTGGAGGTAGGCCTCATCTAGGGGCAAGTGTAGTAGGACAGTCTCGTATCTTGTGTGCAGCTGACCCACAAAATAGGCACAATCCTAGTCTCTTCCTACAGTCCTTCCATGCGTGCCCAAGCTTCTTACAGAAGGCACAGGTAGGCACTCGCTCAGCTGGTCTCTGCTGGACAGGAATCTGAACTGGATAGGCTGGTCTAGGCTGAAAGCCTGGGTACTCCTAAGGCTCTGGGTATAAACTGCTCCTCGCTCTCTTGGGACTAGGCTCCTCCCTCGAATGGATGTAATCCCACAACAGTTGAAAACTGAGACTCTGCTCTCTCATAAGCTCGGCCTGAAGTCTCTGTACCTTCCGCAAATCCTGAAGAAATCTGTGAATATGAGCTCCAACCGGAATGACATGGGGTACCACTCCAGGAGGCAAAGGAAGGCCCTCAGTCTCCGGCTGAACCGCAGTCCTCTCCTGAAGGATAGGAGATGGAGGAAAATTCTCCGGTGAGGCTACTAACACCTCCTGAGCAATAGAAGGGGAAAGTACAATCTCGGTCTCATCCGAAATTACAGCTGTGCACTGGGGACAAACTCTGGTCATGGGTGCCATTCTGGAAAAGATAAGGATAAATAATAAATCATCGGGCTGTAAGGCAGTCTATCATCCTTTTTGAAAACTGGTGATTATAAAAAAAATAAGTGAAATTAACTATAGAGCGTTACTATTCTAAAGATGATCAAAATTGAAAGTTTAAAGCACGACTGTCAATAACACTGAAATCCAAGCACACTATATATATATATCTACAAGAAATTTTAGTCTCAATATGATCGAAGTTGATCCAATCCAGAATGAATCGAGGTTTGGGCAAGATGGAGAACGAGGTCATTGAAGTCTAGGCACGAGTATCCAAGATTTGAAATCCATATCACAATTGAATTAAGTCAATTGAATAAGGTTCCAAACATTGGACGATAAGGGAATGAGCAAGTCGACTGGTCGCGATCGTGGGTTTAGAATTCAACACTATTGAAATCCTAAAGAAATACTGCGAGGATATGGAAATAAGCCACTATCCTCCTTTTGATAAGAAAGCTAAACGTGATACTCTGGGTTGACCTATTAAGTACAGTGCCTTGCCTTTCTGAAATATGTGAACGACAAAAACAAAAGAGTTCAAAGGCGATACTATTGAGTACAATACGTGGTTCATAGACGACGAAAATAGTTCAAGGAGAATTGCCAAACTGTCGTGGATGAGACAGATGCTCTAGAGTCTCATCCACGTAGAGTAATATATGAAAGCAAACCAAGTGCACTAGGTTGATCAGACCATCATACACCGGTTCTGATTAGACAATATGTTAGTGGGTCGACCCAATAAAATATGTCATGATCAAGCTCGAAAAGAGATAATCTTGCAAAACTAAGACTAAATTAGCAACATAAGGTAGTCAAGTATAAGTAAGGGAGGTAATGATGAAGAAGAAAAATAGTCCAAGATCATCAACTAAGCTGGTCAAGCAATCAAGATAAGGTATACGATTAAGCATATAAGGAACAAGAAGAACTCTATCCCATGTCGGGTCGAAAGAATTGAGTCATGGTTGAATCTCGAATTTAAGTCAGGAAGTAATTTAGTATCATGGTAAGGGTTCAAAAGGTGGCAACGAATACAAGAATAAAGGAATTCAAGTTGAAGCATGAAATTAATTTAATTAAGAATCCAGTGAAATAATTTAGGGACACAGTACCAAAGGCGAATATTGCTAAGGAACGATCAAATACAAACGGTTAGAAAGTCACAATAAAAGATCTAGATTTGAGGGAAGGTTTAGTAAGTCAATATTGAGATACAGTCCCAAAGTTTAGCAGACGACTAACATCACTAGAGTATATACTACTATCATAGTCATGAGTGATATGGCAATTAGTGTGGAACACTTCTATCTCATTAAGGTTACCTTGGTGGCCTACCTTTACATTCCTTTAAAAAGAAATTCCAAAAATAACTACCTCAATTTGTATTCACTCTAAGCCTTCCAATCTAACCACGACTAACATTTAAATCCTTTTCATAAATCTCATAATAACTTTTATCTCGTTACTACTAACCTTTCCAAATTTAACATTTCAATCCAACTTTAAACTCCAGAGTTAATGAATCATGAATCCATAAAATTCTATATCACTTCATAAATTTTAAAACTCCCAATTTGTCTCAAATAATCCTCAAGATAGATACTCAGCTTATCACGGCAATCTAGCATTTACAGCTCAGTATTTTAACGCGCTTATCAACCATAATTTCTCCTTCTAAGTCATTGAAACATAATCACTACTTCTTAAACCCAAAATCCAAATAGATTTTTAAATCTTCAATCAATTGACATGATTACAAATTTAAACAAAAGTTTCTTCCAAAACAATCGTTTTCATATCTTTCCGATCTTCTAAACCAAAAATTTTAATATCATTGCTTCCACTTAAATTGAAATCCATAAACATATATATCGCAACTTGTACAACTCCATTTAATAGTTCATACTGCCACCCCTTTTTTTTCAAACCAATCTATATACGTTCAAAGATGTATAATCATAATCCAATAATTCATAAATCACATCAATTCCTGAAATCGATTTATATAGATTCAAACTATTTTCCTCCAGTATCAAAATATAATTTTATAATCCTCTGGGGATTACTACGTAGAATCTTCAAGATAAATTTCCTTGGTAATATCCCAACTTACAAACTATTAGTTAAATCATCCATTAAAAAAATACCCTTATAACTTAGTCAAAGTCTCCATGTATTCCAATTCCTTAATGTAATCCTTCTAGCCATGTGTTTGACCAATGAGTATATAGAAGTGTAGCCATCTTCCTAACTATTATTAAGCACAAGAAAGTAAGGGTATTGGTGAAAAGAGTTCAAATAAGATGCAAGAATCAAGGAAGAAAGGTGGACTAAAGTAAGGGAAAGGAAATCTAAATCGAAGCTCAAAATGAGATTCTCTAGGATCGTCCCAGGAATCTCTCAGGAAATTCTAATAGTGATTGAGTACCTTAACTTATTCCTATATCCTACCGCAGGTTGTAATGATACTCTAGTTCGAGTACCACTACGAATCACACAAGTTGTGATTAGATTGACCTGCATGAGCCACCACTAAAAACGTGTCACGACCCGCACCCAGTGTGAGGGCACGAGAAGTAACGAACGCCCAGCCTACGCCACAGTGTCGGCGGTAGAACGCTGTCCTGAGTCACCAAATCTAACACAATCTAACCAGGCTATGAATAGAGAGTAAAATAATACGAAACTCAATCACAATACTAAGATGGAATAGAAGAAGGATCTCAAGAGAGTCACAATAAGGTCTAGGTGTAAACCACCAGAATATCTCAAGTACAACTCATAAAATCTCAAATAGAAAATACAAAATAAAATACTAAGTCTCAGCTAGACTATGGACAAGTCCTCAGCGACTGTGGGATCCTCCTGTGGGTCCACGTCGCCAGTGTCATTTAAGTCAATGCCATAATAAGTAGGACAGTACTCCTCATCATCACCTGTAAAATTTTTAACATGCCCAGTCAGGACGGAACAAGCACATATCTCTCACAACAGTTCATATCAGGAATGGACATATAAAGCAAGCTATAGAAAACTATACATGAATCGTTGTAAGAGAAATCAACAGGAGAGAAGATATAACTGAGATATAACTATGATAAATAAAGAATATAACCTTCTACGTGAAACAGAGCATGAATTGGTTATGTAAACAGCTTGGGTTGCACATGGATACAACTACGGAATGCACATGGATAACAACTACTGGGGATAATGATCACATAACCAACTACACTCTCCCTGCCCCCAACCAATGCACAAGGATCGAAGCATGTTATGTTATTGCACATGGATAACAACTACTGTATACATGGAGCTCATATGGTCATGAGTGTACATGAATAACATATGAGTGCACATGGATAAAAGTGAATACATGGAGTACATGATGAACATGATAAAGTACATGAAATATGACATACTCGATGTATTCGAGGGGATAACATCGCATGAAAAGATCCATAGGGTACCGATCCGTGTGAACGTCGTGTCAGCATCAAGTATACTAGTCTATAACAAGAGTACATATCCAAAGAAGCATGAAAAGATCAGAGAATGTACTCGCCTGACAATCCGAACTGCTGATGATGAAAAGTGACTGGACTGGAGTAATACGATCCTATTTAAAACAACCACATGTCATAATACAGTCTAAAATATCATAAAGAAAGTCTTCCATGCAAATTCTACATGATTTGGGTCAATCTAAGTCAAAGTCAACCTTGGGTCAACTTTGGTCAACCAAACTAGTCAAACTAGGTCAAAGTTGGTCAACTAGTCTACATGTCCACTTTTAGGTCAATACTATTCCTACATATCAATTACCAATGCATCCTAATACCAAATCCTACCAACTATTAATACACTCAAAATTAGATTCTATCCTACCCTTCAACAAACTCCTAAACTAATCAATTAGCTAAACTATACTTGACATCACAAATCCTAACTAAACTTGGTATCACAAATTGGACTAACCAAAACCTATCTAACTATCAACTGAACTTAGTGTCCTGAAATTAATATTTCTAAATATACCTATATCAAACCAAATGCCTAATCTTACTAAAACATAGCCTACCCTTTATTCAAACTAACATACATCTCCTAGATAGGGTTATCTAAGGTTTGTAGGTCCTGTTTAATGCAGGAAAAACTGAACTGGACAGAACCAATTACCTAACAGTGAGGAAAACTGAAAAACTGGAAATCTAAACCTAAACTCTATACTCTATGAAAACCCAACTTCATCCATAGCCTTCTCCTTGATACAACCAACATGAAATCTCATATACTAATACCAAACTCGAGCATAACGTATACTCTATGATGCAAACTAAACAAGCAATCTCTTAGGTGGTGTTATAGGACCTGTGGGTTGGTTTTTTCATAGCAAATACATTTGAAAACAAAAAGGGAACAAGGTTCAACTCCTGAAACTCAAAAACTGAAACTAAAGAAAACCTTAGACTATAGGCCAACCACAATTTGATCCCAGTCCTCTATTATTAAGAAACTAACATGTATCTCTTAACTAGGTCTAATAGGGTTTGCATGATGGTTTATACAGAGTATGCCTAGTAGATACTCCTCTAGTCTAATAGGGTCCGAAAAGGGTGTGTGTGTTCTGTTTTATACAGAGTTAATCTCAAAATTTCTGAAACAGAAAAATGAGGAATCTGGAATTTAAAGAACTCGAGTACCCATGCTACCCAAATTTGAACACAACCTATTCGTGATGCAAACTACTAGGTAATCTCTTATATATGTCTAATAGGATCTGCAGGTTATGTCTAGGCAGGATTAACATCAAAGATTAATGAAATCTGAAACAAAAAGAAACTGAACAGAAAAGAATAACTAAAAACAGGAAAAAGGAAAATTTTCCAGAATCTGATACTTAAACACAACCCTCGAACACAAACTCTCGATGCTACTACCTAATAGGTATTTACCTAGATATGGTATTGTGATCTGCAGGTCAAAACTGTACAGGATTAATCGTCGAAACTAAAAGGAACAATTCAATCTCTGCAACAAACTGGAAATTCAAAACTGCCCGATACTCTAAAACACAAAACCTATCTATAACCTAATCATTCGAAAACCTATATAATAATCAAACCCAAAGGTTGGTAACGTGTCAAGGGTCTAAACATGAACTACAAGTGCAATCATGTCCAAGAAATAGGACACGAAGTGTCCTAAACACTCGTGAACCAAACCTGAAAACTAGTTCTCGTGTACGCGTGTCACACGATCTAGATCTCGACACAGCGCAAGGCAGGACACGTGGTTGCTCGTACACGTACCCCAACTATAGGGCTACCCGTCCACGTGCCTGCACTGGACCCTCGCCACGTGTCTGAGTCGCACGAAGTGCGTATCGGACGCGCGTTCTCACGCACGCGCGACAGGCCGCGATCAATACCGTGTCGATTTCTCTTTCTACGCTCCACAAAATCCCACAAAATTTTGTGAGCATTCTGTCAGTCGTGGGGCCTCCCTACTGACAAAATTTCTCGAGTTGAATCGCCGTGTCCAATGAGAACGGACATAGCAGTAGCAGGACACGCGCGCGGTCCTCGTACTGCGCGTGCGTGTCCTGTTTCGGACACGAAATTGTGTCGATTCAACCAAAAACCTAGGGTTTGGGAATCCCTACACCAAGGGCTATAAATTTGTGAAATTAGATTACAAAAATAACATAATCGAAATCTAAGAGGAATTCTATCGAACACTTTTAAACGATACGTGTCCTATACACCTATTAAACGGACACAAAACTTAACCAAATTTCATGGGTGGGTCTAGGGTACCTAGATGCATGCTACTATGAAGAAAAATTAGAAGAAACTATGGAGTTTAGGTGTTTACCTATTTCGAGTTGAAAAATCAAGAAACTGACTCCTCGATCGATGAGACGACCAGTTTCTACCGAGCAAATGCCTCCAACTCCTTGCTAACAATGCTCCAAAAAATTCTCCTCCTTCCCACGATCACAACGCACTTCGGTTGAGGTGAAACGGAGGTCGGATGAAAAAGTTAGGATTTTGGAGAGCTGGAAACTAGGGTTTTGTAAAGGGGGTGTCTATTCCAATGCAATGCTTATATAGGAGATGGGGTTTTCCTGTTTTGGCCGACCATAGGAGTCCTAATAGGGTTAAGGTTGGTTCATGGGTCCCACTCCTCTATTTAAGTTGAGTTTAAGCTCAATTAACAAAAGGCTAAAAATGCCAATTAATTAAATAGCCTAAAAATAGCCAAATGGCTTCTAAATTAAACCAAAGCCTAAAAATAAAATCTAATTAGCTAGGTACTCATCATAGGTCATGGTTAGTCTCTAATATGGGTTTTCTAAAGTTAGACCAAAGGCTAAATCAATCACAAGTCAATAATATCTAGAAAATCACAAAATGACTAAAATGACTTAATTGACTAAAATACCCTTATTTCAAAAAGTGGGTGTTACACCACCAAGTCTGACTGAATCTGCAGGCCCCACATCTGCATCTGCACTTCGGGCACAATCACCTCAATCCCAAGGCTCTCCAAGCCTGCAAGCAAATGTCGATCCATGGTCAAACACATGGCTGTCGGATACCTACTCAAGGCATCGGCAACCACGTTGGCCATCCCTGGGTGATACTGAAGTAGGATGTCAAAGTCCTTCATCAACTCTAGGCATCTGCGCTGCCTCATGTTCAACTCCTTCTGTGTGAACACATACCTTAAGCTCTTGTGATCTGTAAAAATCTCCACCCTCTCTCCATACAGATAATGCTTCCACAACTTCAGAGCAAATATCACTGCTGCCAGCTCCAGGTCGTGGGTAGGGTAGTTCTTCTCATAGGAATGAAACTGCCTGGAAGCGTAGGCAATCACCTTCCCATGCTGCTGCAAAACACAACCCAGCCCTTCCCTGAATCGTCACTATAAATAGTGAGACCACCTGATCCTGAAGGCAATGTCAGAATCGGAGCTGTCGTAAGCCGCTTCTTCAACTCATCAAAAGCTGTCTGACACTCTTCTGACCAAACATACTGAGCATCCTTTCGGGTCAACCGAGTCAACGGCTCTGCAACCCAGGAGAAATCCTACACAAATCTCCGATAATATCCTGCCAGCCCCAGGAAACTCCTGATCTCTGCAACTGAAGTCGGCGTTACCCATGCTTCAACTGCTACAACCTTCTTGGGGTCAACTGAGATACCATCTCCAGTCACCACACGCTTCCCAAGAAGTCCACCCAGTCCAAGAAGAAATCACACTTGGAGAGCTTCCCGTAAAGCTGCTCCGTCCTGAGAATCTCCACCACTATCCTCAAATGCTCCTCGTGCTCCTCCTCAGTCTTGTAATATATCAAGATGTAGTCAATGAACACCACAACAAACTGATCCAGATACTGGTGTAACACCTTGTTCATTAGGTTCATAAACACTCCGCTGCTCTGGCATAACAAAAAAACTCAAACTGCCCGTACCGCATCCTGAAAGAGGTCTTGGAAATATCCTCCCCCTTCACCTTCACCTGGTGATATCCCGACCTCAGATCAATCTTGGAAAATACCCGAGCTCCGCTCAACTGGTCAAAAAGATCGTCGATCCGCGGCAGTGGGTATTTGTTCTTGATCGTAAGGTTATTGAGTGCCCTATAGTCGAGACACATCCGTACTGACCCATCCTTCTTTGGCACAAACAACACTGGTATACCCCATGGCGATGAACTCGAACGGATGAAGCCCTTGTCCTGTAGCTTATCCACCTGCTTCTTCTGCTCCACCAACTCACTATTGTTTACCCGATAGACATGCTGAGAGATGGGTTCCGCTCGTGGAACCAAGTCTATCGAGAACTCAATGTCTCTGTCTGGTGGAAATCCAGGCAACTCCTCTGGGAAAACATCTATATACTCTGCTATCAAGGGGTGTGGAATCGCCTGCTCCTTAACCGAGACTCCATAGAAAACTCCGCTGCTCTGCTCTACCTGACGTCTGGAGTACTCGAACTCTGGCTCCCCTGGCGCTCTAAAGAGAACTCTACCCCCTCTGTAATCAATGCTGGCGTGGTGCCTGCTTAACCAATCCATGCCTAGTACTATATCGTAGTTCGACAATGGCATTACGAGCAGGCTCACCTCCAGCTCACGGCCTCCCAAAACTACTCTCCGACCCTTACAAACATCACTCACGAGGATAATGCCACCCCCGGTCATGATCTTGTAAGTCCTAGGCAACAATTCAGCTACGATACCGTGTCTAATCGCAAAAGATACTAATATGAAACTATGCGAAGCACCGGAATCGAATAATGCAAAAGCTGGACTAGAGTCGAGAAGAATCGAACCTGCGATCAGCTCTCCGATGGCCTCTGCATCCTATACTGCCATGGAAAATCCTCACCCCTGCTGGCCTCCCCTGGCCTGCTGCTGGTACTGGACGAACCTCTGCTAATGTGTCGGCAGGGTTGGTCCCCTCTGCTGGCCTGCTGGAGCCCTAGCTCCTCCTCCCTGGGCTGCTCGTCCCCCAGACCTAGCACAATCCCTCAGCTGGTGATCTGCCGCCCCATAATGAAGGTACTTCTCGAGCCTCTTTCTGCACTCGTTCCATCCATGCCCTGGCTTCTTGCAGAATGTACAACTGGCTGTCTGCTGCCTGGGTGCCTGATGCTGAAACTGCTGCTGGTTGGAACTGCCTCGGCTGCTGGTGCTGAAAGTGGGGCCTGTTGGCCTGGCCTCCGCTGCTGTCGCCCCCAACTGGGTCTCACCCTCTCTTGTGCCTAAGCTCAAGATCATCCTCAGCCAATAAGGCTCCCGTCAAGATCTCCTCGAATGTGCCATCCCTGTTGCCCTTGGTCAAGGACTTGACCTCCTTGACCAGACCCTTCCGGAACCTCTGGGCCTTCGCCGTCTCGCTCAAGCCCTCTACGAACCTACCGAGGTGGCCGAACTCCCCAGCGTACTTCTCCACTGAAAGGCTCACCTGGACTAGGCTGTCGAACTGCGACTCTAAGGCTCTGAGCGCTGAATCTGGAAAGAACTTCTTCTTGAAGAAGCCCTTGAACTCCTCCCAAGTCTGCCCAGCAACCCCCATCCTGGGGTCTGACTGATACCAGGTGCGAGCAAGATCTCGCATCCGGCTAACTGCGGCCTCAATCTGGAGATCTGTTTGTATCCGGGCCAGGCGGAAGATCTCCTCTATATGCTCGATCCACTCATCAGCATATAGTATCCCCTCTGTCCCCAGGAAGTCTCTAGGGCTCATCTTCTGGAACTGCTCTATCCCCGGTGTCCTCGACTGATGGACCACTGGTCGAGCTGCACCCGTCGTAAGGGCTAACTCCATGCCCCTGTCCTGTCGGGCCTGCTGCTAGTCCATGAACTGCTGGAAGTATGCGAACATCTGTGCCGCATCCACATATCCTGTAGGCGGCAGCTACTGGAAGGGCTCCTCTGCGATGACTGGGTCCTGTCTCTGAGTCCGTGGAAGCATACCCCCTGCTGCTGCTGCCGAAGTCTCAATACGAGCAGAGGTGGCAGGAGCTGCAGTCCCCTGGCCCTGCTGTACTGGCTGAGAGGTAGCAGCCCCCTCTATAGCATCCACATGAATGGTATGCTGCGATCGAGTTTCTACCATCCTGAAGATAGACAAACAAGAGTATCAATTTCTGAAAAAGAAGTGACATAACAAAGACGGACAATTAAAATTCAAAAGGATCAGCTGACAATAAGGATTTAGATGGCAATAAAAAAAATTTCCTAATGTGATTGAGTACCTTAAAACTAATGTCCTATATCCTACTGCAGGCTGTAGTGATACTCTAATTCGAATACTACTACACTTCTAGTCTACGACCTGCATGGTCCACCACTAAAAACGTGTCATGACCCACACCCTAGAGTAAGGGCACGAGACGTGGGTACGTCCAGCCTACGCCGCAGTGTCGGCGTTAGAACGCTGTCCTAGGTCACAATATCTAACAATATAACTCTAAACAGTTTATACTTCCCGAATGGGGGTGACAAAGCAGTAAATAAACTCAATCACAACTAAGGAAGAGATAGCACGATATGACATAGAACTCAAGGAAATACAGATAATAAAATAGTCTAAGATAATATCCCAACAAATACCCAGAGTACAAATCTCAGCTACTGAATTTGAAAGAATATATACAACTCAGAATCTCTAAACAAAAATAAAGTCTAGCTAAACAGTCTCAAGACAACATAAAATAAGATAAGGCCTAACTAAGCTAGTCTAGGCAATAGGGGTAATGTCCTCAGCTAGAGCTGGGTCTTCCTGAGAGTCCAGCTCGCAAGTGTCGTCTAGGGCTGCCCCGTAGAAGGTATCCACACAGGCCTCCTCCTCGTCCTCTGTAATATTTTCAACAGGTCCAGTCAGGACAGGAGCGAGCACAATAGATCTCAACAAATCATAGCAGGTTAGAAAATATAAACATACAGTAGAGTAAGATACATGAACTGAAAGGAAGTACATGATAAAAAAGAAGAGAACTGTATGTAAATAGCTACTGTATATAGAGAACTAATAGTGGCTAGTGATGTAGAGTACAGGATAACACATGTGAACAGAACAGATTTGTACATGATCTACACTAAAGAGTTTCACGTGATCTACACTACCATAGAATTGTTCACATGACTACTAGCACTCCCCCGTTTTCCCCAATCAATATACAAGGATCTAAGCAGGTTATGTTATTATACATGATATCACATGGGGCCCATGAAAGGGTACACATGATAGTATGCATGAGGGCTCCGTGAATATGAGAGTACAAGATTCACAGGAGTATATATGTATGGTGAAAGCACAGGAGTACATGATGAAAGTGAAACGCACATGACACTGTTTTCCATAAAGAAATTCTCTTTATTTGTTGTGTTTCTGGGAAAATTACAACTGTAGGAATCCGATCTAGAAGACGATCGCTTTATCCCTTGGACTATGCGAAGAAGAAAAGCTCTCAAAATTTTGACAGTAGATATCAATGTATCTGTACAATGAATGAAAAAAAGAACTCTATTTATAGAGTCAAAATAGCAACTGAAAAGATAACTACCTCACCACTGGTGCATTTGAAAAGTCACGCAGACTCTAAATACACGCAGGGTTAGTGAGTAGTTACTGGACGTGGCCCGTAACTGTTGGACACATGGCATTAGTGTATGGGTCGTGTGCAAGTTACTGGGCACGCGAGAGAGAGATCGGTGGCATGGCTGCCACGTACTCCAGTTGAAATAAAATCCACGCTGTCTTGCTGAAGGCAAAAATCTACGCAGTTTCGTTGACGCAGACTCGTTGAAGGCGAAATCCACGCAAGCTTTGAAGAAGAATACTTCAGAATTCACGCAGGCTTTGAGAAGAATAACTCAAAAATCCACGCAAACTTGAGGAAGGAGAAGGTTCAGAATCCACGCAAACCGCCAGCTGTCTTGATTTGGCACGCTTCGTTTGACACAAAATCTCTGACATTGATTATATTGTCAGCCGCATTAAATGACGATAAGACCCAAAGTCACGCCAACTTGGTGTAGAGTGAGTCTTGCTAAGGAAGATTTCGAAAATCACGCAAAAGACGGCGATGATCTCTCGAGTTCTATGCATACGTGGCATACGAGGAGACGTTTCTCGACTGCTGTGTTGTCAGTTATTATGATTCTGACGTATGGCTGAGCTGTCTCTGCGTGATTTCTAAAGGAGATGGACAGGCAGAACTTAGCGTATCTTTTGTGCTGCTTCTCGGATCACTCTGCGTGACTTGTTCTGATCAACTCAGCGTGACTTCATTTTTGAGGCCTACAAAACCCCCTTCAAAGTTTTCGAAAAATGATAAAATATTTTCGAAATACTTTAAAAATAAAGCTGATGAAATGAGTTAAAGTCACGCTGAGATGGCTCCAAAATTTTTCGGAAGTCGAAAAGACTTCGAAGTTCTTTGAAAACATCCAAATGAACTTATTAAATGTCATAATGACTCTTCGTTCTTCGAGACTGATTGCGTCCAATTTATGGTGGAATATGAACTGTCGACGAGATCTGTTATATAAACAGGAAGAGATTCTCAGCTTTGACATTCATCTCTCGAAAATATGACCCCAAAGGAAGCAGCCGAAGAGGAAGCACGCAAGTTGGGCTTTTGTTCCCATGGTGACCCCACTTTTGGGGGCAAAGAACCCGAACCTGTCGTCATCGAGCTCAAGGACGACTCCACGCAGCTAGCCAAGAATCTCTTGAGCTACTTTGGATTGGATGGCTCGTCTTCTTCTGATGGGCGGAGCCTTATGGAGAAGCGTGAAATGCTCGAGACTCTATTGCATCGCCTGGGAGTTAAGAGCGTAGAGGAGTTAGGCATCAAACTTAGCCGCTCTGGAAAATAGGGCGTAACTTTCTACGCTTTTGTTGCACTTTTTTGTCTTTTTGTAAGGCCATCAGTGCCTGTTTAAAGAATGAAGTACAACTTTTGTGTTTGATCTGCGTGCCTTTTAATGAAGAATATTAATTAGCACTCTTTGACTGTTTCCAATGTTGTACGGTCTCCCGAAGTACACGTGACACTCATTCCACAATTTACGAGCGCTATTTATGCGGATCTTTTCCAAGAATAGACCTGCACTTGACCCTTTAAATAGATGGATGAACTCCACGCAAACTCATCTTCCCATTCTTCTTCCTCTCTTCTGAGAATGAATTTTCTATGAGAAGAAAATAGGAAAGCCATGTTGTCTGATGTCAAATCTCTGTGCACGCTACCAGACATGGATCTGTCAATCCTTAGCAGCAAACTCAGCGGTAAGTTCAATATACACGCATCGAATTTTTTGTTTGCTAAGGACAAATTCATCTTCCTGAAATGAACAGAATGCATCTGTCTTTGCTTGGCCAGTTTCTGTTGACTGATTTTTCTTTACTGTTTCTTGCAGAAATTTGGCTGAAAACCTTCTTCAGAACTGGCATTGGTGATGTGGATGCTGTGGACAATGTTCTTCTGACACCCACATCAGGGAGCTCATACGCTTTTGACGCGTAAATCAGACAACTCAGAACTCTTCGTGAGATAGAAGGGTCTTCCTTAGATGGTAGGAAGAGCCTTTATACACGAGAGTTGGATGGTGGAGTTAACTCTACTACCGAGAGATTGGGTAGTAGAGTTCCTTTCAAAGCAGAACCAGGAATTGTATCCCAAGGTTTGGATACATTCCTGTCTTCCTTGAGAGGTTACCCCCATCCACCAGTTGTATTGGCAGCAACACGTTTTCGTGTTGCCCTACTCTGTGGTTCTCCTCTCGTCTGAGAGATAAGACCAGAGTTTGATTCCTGCTGGACACCCAGGAATTGCCACAAACAACGAGATTGCCAGAGAAGATCCAAGAAGAAATAGATCTCAGTTGTACATAGAATAAAAATCCAAGATTTGTAATAGATTTCTATTATGATTTGTAAGAAAGTCTAAGAAAATGTAATAGACTTTTTGTGGTGAAATAGGAATAGAAATGATAATTCTTCTATGCTCAATGATTTGTATTTGTGGATGAATTGTGGACATGATAGATAATAAAATTATCTTTTCTGTTTTAGAGTATATAATATTATCAGAGGTATTATGGACATGATAATATATAGGAACTCGAAAGAAAATAGATTAATTTCTATGCAGAGGTCAAAACATGACAAATGAGTAAGCAGATTCGGATTTGATTCAGAGGTTATGAAAACATGATAAATAACGAATCCCCACTTAATGAACTGATAGAAGATTATGAACGGATGAATCATTAAGAAATGAAGAACAGATGAACTGTCGAGTGAATGTAATAAATGAACGGACGAACCGTCAAGTATTAATGAACATGTGAAACGTCGGATGAATGTGAGAAATGAATGGATGAACTAAATATCGGGAAAGAATACGTCCCTTCGATCCTTGTAACCATATGCCTATAAATAGAGCATATATTTGAATAGAAGGATCGCATTTTATCCACAATGTCTTTTGAAGAGAACATAAAGAAGGCTGAAGTCGCCCTTGAAGCTACTGAAGGTGTTAAAGAACATCCACCTCCGCAGAAGAAGGAAATGGGCAAAAGCTCGTCTACTCCCAAGCCGCCAAAAGATATCCTGGACTTCCTGGTTGAATCAGGAGAAACCGAAGAAGAAGAAGCAATGAGGCTGGCTGCCTGTCAATTCTTGGTGCGGTCAAGAAATGATGTATTCAATTCTTTTGCTGATTATGTATGTGGTCCTCGTCCCAAATATGAAAGGGATCACAGTGATCTTCCATGATGATGTACTCTTTTTTTTTCTTGAGGGATTTGTCTCAAATAAACTCCGTTTAAGGAAACTTTGTTTACGATATATCCTTCCCACTTTATATTTTTGCCTTTATTCATTGATCTTTTGACTCAGAAATCAGAAAGACTAAATATCATTTTCATAAATATGATATTGAGATAGAAAATTCAGAGGTAATGTGGACATGATTTTCTGGATATCAAATTTGTTGAGAAAACGATACAAAGTAGAATACCTATCTCCACTGGGGATAATAGATATCAGAATGATTCTTCGGAAAGAACAATGAAACAGCTGGAGAGTGATGGGAGGACAATCTTGATAGAAATATCAGACGTAGTACTTCTTCAAGAATTTGCCGTTGATGGGCATCATAGTGGCTTTACCATCTAGAGTAGTGAGTTGATAAGCCCCATTAGAAAAGATCTTATTGATAATGAATGGACCTTCCCAATTTGCATCAAACTTGCCCTTACTCATGTTTGTCATAGTCATCGGGCGTCTGACAGTAAGCACAAGTTCTCCTTTCTGAAATGTTCAAATTCTGACTTTCTTGTTAAAAGCCCTTGAAATTCTAGCTTGATAGAATTTAATATTCTGTTGAACAGATAACCATTTTTTATCCAGAGCCTCCAATTCTTGAAGTCAAAGACGATCATTATTTTCAGCAGTGAGTTCATTAGCGATTGCTATCCTTAAAGAAGGAATTTGCATCTCTAATAGGAGAACAGCCTCAGATCCATACACCAGAGAGAAAGGTGTACACTTAGTAGCATTACGGACTGTAGTGCGATAAGCCCACAAGCATTCCCCGAGCTTGTCACTCCAATTACGTTTGTTAGTGGAGACAAACTTCTTTAGGAGTTTGATGATAGTCTTGTTGAAAGCTTCTGCCAATCCGTTAGCTGCTGGATTATATGCGGTAGAAGCAACATTATTGATCCGGTGATCGTCACAGAATCGAGTAAATTTTTGGCTGACGAACTGTGGTCCATTATCATGAACAATGCGTCGAGGAACACCAAATCTGTAGATGACGTGGTGCTTAATAAAGCTGATGACATTAGACGTCTTAACTTCAGATAAAGGAATAGCTTCGGCCCATTTGGAGAAGTAATCGGTTATTGCGAGAATGAACCGATGACCTTTAGATGACGGAGGATTGATCGGGCCGACAATGTCCATGCCCCAAGTTTCGAAGGGCCATGATGCTGCCGTCGGATGTAGAAATTCCGAAGGTTGATGTATAAAATCTGCATGGATTTGGCAAGCTTTGCATTTTCTTGCATATTCAATGGCATCTGATACCATAGTTGGCCAATAATAACCCATCCGTCGAATACGGTCTTGAAGTTTTGGCCCAGGTTGATGCGCTCCACAAATTCCATCATGTGCTTCACGAATAACTTGTTGGGCTTCATCACCGGCAATGCACCGAAGGAGTAAACCATCATAAGCTCGACGATATAAGGTCTTTGTTGTATGATTGTAATAGAATTTGAGTGATCGTCGTCTGATAGATGCTGCCTCACTCGGATCATCCGGAAGAATATCATACAATACAAGATCTAAGAAAGGAAGTCTCCAATCTTTATCCGTATTCTGATTCTCAATCGAGTTACTGAAGATGAATTACATGCTGGAATCGGATGAAGATGATATCGATTTACGACTAAATCCAAATCCTCTTGTTGTGTTGATGTCATGAGATGTTGATTCTTCAATGTCAACTGGAAGTCCTAGAGTCAGGTTATTTTCAAGATGAAATAATTCTCGACCACGAACAACAATCATTTATTGCCGTCTGATTGGGATAGCCAGCACCGCTGCAAGATTAGCAAGGGCATCAGCTTCTGTGTTACATGCTCGCCTAACATGTTCAATGAAGAATTCCTTAAATGATGAGGCCATAGATATGGCCACTATATGATAAGGAACCAGATCTTGATGGCGAACTTCATAAGTACCCCGGATCTGATTGACAATAAGTTTAGAGTCTCCATACGCCTCCAAATATTGAATATTCAGATGTTTAGCGAGTTGAAGACCAATAAGCAATGCGTTGTACTAAGCTACATTGTTTGAACACGGCTGATCGAGAGAATAAGCTCTTTGGATGGCAAGACCTTCTGGCGATACAAGAACAATTCCAACTCCAGCAACAATATCGCCGTTAGGACCAATTCTTGATGCTCCATCAAAGAATAGACGCCAAGTAGGATCTTCTTCAGCAATTTGATTTAAATCTAGGACTACATCTGGGATTTCATCATAGAGTTTTGAATTTTCTGGAATTGAGTGAGCAGCCAGAAAATCAGCTAAAGCTTGTCCCTTGACTGATTTCTGAGGAATATAGTGCATATCATACTGAGCAAGTAGGATTCCCCAGTTAGCCAATCGAGAATTCAAAACACTAGGTTTCTTCATCATGATCCGTATAGGATTGATCTTGGAGATGACATGAATAGTCTGGCCAATGATATAATGACGTGTCTTTTGGATAGAAAACATCAAGGCTAGACATTCTTTTTCAACTGGTGAATATCGAGGTTCAGCTCCGGTCATAGTGCGGCTGAGATAATAAATGGCCTGTTCATGGCCATTTTGATTCTTTTGAGCGAGTAATGCACCCAATGAATGACTCATTGCTCGAGTATAGAGGAGGAACGGTATTCCTGAGACGGGAGGTACCAATACTGGAGGGCTCATCAGATATTGTTTTATATCATCGAATGCTTTCTAACATTCATCATTCCAGACAAAAGAGACACCTTTCTTCATAAGTTTGTTGAATGGTCTGCAGCGTCCTGATAAATTAGAGATAAATCTCCTGATATAAGCGATTCTTCCTTGAAATCCTCGTAGCTCTTTTAAGGTGCGTGGAGGACGCATCTCTTGGATGGCTTTGATCTTCTCGGGATCCACGTGTATACCCTTAGAGGTAATGACGAAGCCGAGAAATTTACCACTAGAGACGCCTAAGAAGGACTTAGTAGGGTTCATCTTTAATTGATGCTTACGCATTAGATCAAATATAGTCTTCAAATCTTGGATATGATCCTCCTTTTGTCGACTTTTGACTGCAATATCATCAACATAGCATTCGACTGTTTTCCGTAAATGTTCACGGAATATAGTGCTCATAGCTCGTTGATAAGTTGCTCCTGCATTCTTGAGACCGAATGGCATAACTGTATAACAGTATGTACCAATCGGCGTTCTGAAAGAAGTGTGCTTCTCGTCTTCTGGGAACATTTTGATCTGATTATACCCAGAATACCCGTCCATGAATGACATTCGTTCAAATCCACAGGTATTATCAACCATGACATCAGTGATTGGTAGAGGGAATTCGTCTTTAGGACATGCCGCATTGAGATCGCGAAAGTCTATGCATACTCTGATCTTGCCAGTCTTTTTAAGAACAGGAACAATATTAGCCACCCAATCGGGATGTTGTTCCTCTCTAATAAACCCAGAGGTAATGAGTTTATTGACTTCAGCTTCAATTGCATCCATGATGTCCGGACGAAATCGTCGCTATTGTTGTTTGACCGGTTTAGCATTCGGCAAGATATTGAGCTGGTGAGTTGCAATTTGAGGATCAAGCCCTGGCATATCTTCATAACTCCAAGCAAAGACATCGATGTAATCACGAATGAGTTTGATCATGTCTTTCTTATCAGTTTCTGGAAGACTTTCACTGATGAATATTGGTTTGGGAGACCCCTCTTCACCAACATCTATTTGAACAAGTTTATCTTCAGTCGGAGGTTCTTTTTGCTCGAAACGGAACTCCCATTGATTATCTAATCTTTGGGCCCACTGTTCTGATTCAGGTGAGATTTCAAACTCTTCTTCGTCTTCATCACTTTCTTCAGAATGGTCAATGGAAACCATGTTAGAAGACAGAAGGTTGCAATAGAAGTCACCGATACTCGTATCGGAATCCCAAGAAGTGGTACTAGAAGAATCAGATCTCTTATCTTCGTCAGACTCAAGATCTTCATGGATAATGTTGATGAAAGGAGTAGGAGCAGTATAACCCAATTCGCATTTCGTCCTTCCATATTTCAAAGGAGGAATCCGGACAGGCATTTTTCTTCCTTTTCCATTATTAAGGCCAGTCCTGAAGTCATAGCCCATATTTTTGATGATGTCTCTAGATTGCTGACTATAACGACATAGTTGTAATCTTCCAGTATCATCATTTTTGTCATCATATTCAAGATCAGAAGGATTTTGAGGCCTTTTGTAGAAGAATATTGGAATGTCTCCTGGCTTTCTGCTGGGAACTAGAAAGTATGAAGATTGTACAGGTTCTAGAGATACATCTGTATGAACAGTCTGTACAACTCCTATGGTTATTGTGTTCAAGTCATCTAACAGATGTAAATAACTATGAACATAATTACACACATCAACGTACTGCAAAGGTGGAGACTTTTCATTAAATGTAAAAGCAGCAATATTTACATTGGGAGAAGGCTGAGCCTTAGAGATTTTAGCCAAGTCAATGACTAAAGGGGGAGAAGAAGAAGAAGCTTTGTTTCGATTAAGATCGATAACAAATGGCTCAGAAGAGGTGAGCTCCCTTGAAGTTTGAGTAGGAAGAGTAGTCCGCCCTCCAACTGGAATTAGCAGAGTATCTTGTGAAGGTACAGGAACTGTAGTACGCCCACTGACAGGAATGATCAGTGTATTCTGAGTAGATGACTGAGGTAACGGAGAGATCCGTCCACTCACTGGAATGATGAAAGAATCTTCTCCAGAGGGTTTAGGAGATTGTTGCTGAGTAGTTCGACATTTAACAGGGATTATTAAAGTCTCACTTTGTGCATCTTCTTTCTCCATAGCTTGTATGATCCTTGTATACTCTTCTTTGTACATTCGGAAATCATTGAAATAAGCTTCAACTCCATGGAAGGGATTTATATCAGCAACTTCTTTTTGTACTCTTCCATTGCTATCAATGTATTTAAAACATTGATGAAGAGTAGAGGGCACCACATTATTTTCATAAAGAAAGGGCCTCCCCAGAAGAAGATTATAGGATCCCGCGATCTCGATCACATAGAAAGTGACTTTAGATCTGAAATCACCTATCTGAAGCTTCAGATGAATCTTTCCCAAAGGCTCACTTCGGCTTTGATTGAATCCCAAGATAGTAGTAACCGTCTTGGAGAGCTTATGAAGAGGGATTTTTAGTTCATCCAACAAACTCTTTAGCATTATGCTTATAGCAGACCCTGGGTCAATGAGAATACGATCTATCTTCATCGTATCAATATAACCAGTGTAGTAGAAAGGTCGGTCATGTCGATTATCCTCCAGTAACATGTCGTCTTGTGTAAAGGTGATATTTGGGATAATCTCCAGTACACTGTTGCAATGTAAGCAAGTGGCAGGTTCGGCATCCGTCTTCTTCAATTGTGCAAGACAAGAGTCAGCTTGTAGACGTGCTTCACTTAACGTCTCCCGAGTCTCTTTGGAAAGACGTAGAAGTTCAAAAAGGAACATTCTAGCGGGAGTATTAGCAAGCTGAGCCAAAATGTCGAAGTTGTAAGGCTTCTGAAGTCTAAGAGGAGAAGACTTCTTGATTAGCTTATCAAACCGAGCCTGTTGTTTGCCTTTCTCCAGAGCCGTAGGCTTGGGAGGAACAGGTTCAGTAGATGGTTCTTCTTCGGGAGGAACATTAGGAGCATCTTTAGCATCTGAAGGGATATCAGTAGGATCTTCAGGATTTTTAGAATAATCCTTTAGGTAAGGTTTCCCCGTTCGAGTAGCACTAACAAGTGCTTCTTCTTTGTCTTTTGGCTCTGTGTCAGAGGTAGACCCAAGAGAAGTCATATGACATGACTTGATCTTTCCAGCCTTCTTAGATTTTTGAGAAGAAATCTTTTGAGAAGAAGGCGATTCAAAATCTGCCACTAGATCAGGATGGATCCACATGATTTCCCCTGTTTCCACAGTGATTGGCACTAATCCTTCAGACTGTGGAGGAGGAAGATTCACTATGTCAAGAGTTGCCTTGGGAATAGGAACAATCCCACTTTCAAGGAGTTGAGGAGGGAAATTTCCAAATTGCATAGAGACGACGTTGGAGGTGACGGTCTTCTCTTTTGGAGTAAGAGAGATAGCTCCAGATTTAATCATTTCTTGGATCTTTCCTTTCAATACATAACATGTACGAATTATATGACCCAGCATTCTGTGATATGGACAGTATTTAGGATGATCTGTCTTACCAGCTTCATCAGGTTTCTTGATCTCTGGTAATTGTATTTTATTACCTTTCAGCAGACATTCAAAGATACCAAGGACATCGTCGTCATCAAAAGAATATTCTTCTCTGGGGCGAGGTGTTCTTGATTGTTGAGTTGTAGAGGCAGGAGTTTGAACATTTGATGCATCTTTGCTCTGAAGATTAACTTCAAGAGTTTCTTTTCCTTTGCGAGCATTATTTTTATTGTTAGCACCTTGTCCTGTTTCTTTAGGAGTCATCTGCACTCCTTAACCTTTGAAGGTTTCAGCACTGATTTCTGCAGCTTTAGCACTGACTATGAAGGAAGGCCAGTCTTGAAATTGAGTGGACCCTGTCCACATACTGATGATTGGCAACAAGTTTGATTTGCACGTGTCAATGGTGACAGCATCAGGAATTCCAAGAGGCATCTTCAGAGCTTCTCTTCGAAACCGTTCAATGTATTCCTCTGTAGATTCATTATTTTTCTGCTTGATTCTAATAAGAGCAGACATAGTCATGTCATTAAGCCCTTCATAGAACCTTTCAAGAAACATCTGTTTGAAACCAGCAAATAAGGTAATACTCCCATCTGGGAGACTTCTATACCATTCATAAGCCGTTCCCTTGAGATATCCAATAAATACCCGAGTAAGGAGGGCATCACTTGGTTGTAGTTGATCAGTCATCACTTCAAAGTGATTGATAAACTGACTTGGAGAAGTGGTTCCATCATAGAATGAGATAGTAGGAGACTTGTATTTAGGAGGATATGATACTTGCTTCCATTCTATCGGATAAGGCTGCTTGATGCCTAACTTTTGTAAACCATCCTTCTGTTTGAATGCCTCGAATTGAGTTTTGAGATTTTTCAATTCTTCAGAGACAACTCCCGAAGATTGTAGAGTTGTGGCTTGTAGAGAATAGTTGGGAGGAGGAACAGCATTGTAAGCACTACCCCCAGCTCCAGAGAGACTAGGATTTGGTTGAGCAGGTCCAGGAGTATTGGATTGTACTGCTGGAGGAACTTGTACTGGACTTATATCAGTATCAACTGGTATGGCATCTGATACAGTCTGTCGATTTTGCAACTGAGCTGTCATGAGTTCATACATTGACTTCATTGTGTCAGTCATAGACTTCATTTGCTGTTCCAAAGAAGCAATTCTTTGATCTTGAGGAGTCAGGGAAGAAGAAGGTTCATCAGTATTCCCATCAACCATGTAAGTCGTGACTGTATGAGGGATTATTGATGAACTAGTAGATGTTGTATGCTCTGAATCATTGCTTCGTGTATCAAAGTCAACTATAGGAGAATTACCCCCAGTAGGAAGAGGTGGGAAGTTAGATTCTCCAAGAAATTCAGAATCAATTTCAGGGATCAAATTTCTTTGACTAGAAGCCAGGACTCTTGCTCTGGTGTTTCTATATACTCCATCTGGACTATCAACTCTACCCCCGGTGTCCCGAGAAGTCATATTGACAGAGGCAAACAAAGGCTCATCTTCATCAGGCATAGGTTCATACTGAATCCTATTAAAGACAGACTGTCATTTATTTTGACATCTGCATTGCATTGTGACTCTTGGCTGGAAGTCACATTCATGATCACCATGGTCTTGAACTGTTGATTCACATCTGCACTGAATTATGACTCTTGGATAGAAGTCACATTCAGCATGTTCCTTTGATATAGAATTACTCTTTCTCTTCTGTTGAAGATATTCCCGTAAATCTGTTTGTAAAGATTGAGGAATATACTTCCTGTTCTTGGGTCTTGATGGCTCTTGATTATACAAAGAGTGATTAATGTGAGCCACATAATTTCTTGCATACTCTGCATCTGAATCTTTTATCTTCATATCCAATTGGTATGGTTTCTTAACACCAGAAGTGCTGAGTTTTGTTCTTAAATCAGTGGAAGGTAACATATTAATTTTGGAAACATGGAGTTTTCCTTCCATTGATCTGGATATTTGCAGAGAAGGAAGAGTTAAACCACTCCCTTGATTAGGAGTTGGTAACAGACCCTCTTTAATGGACAGATTCTATGCCCAATTTGAAGAAATCAAAGAAGAAGACATTAAGGAATGTTTCTTCTTAGACTCATTCAGATATTGAGACATAGAATGTCCAGAAGGAAGGGTAGTCAAAAGACCATCTCCTTTCCTTTGACTAACAAAAGTATCAGTCAAAGCTGTTCCTGGAGTAAAAACTACAGGAGCAGAAGAAACAACTAAAGAGTTATTCCTTTTCGAAGGGGCTTTGTGTGGAAGACCACCCCCAGTTCTAGTAGAACTCGGTGAAGAAGAAGAGATAACTAAGGAGTTATTCTTCTCTGATGAAATACACGCTGAAACAGACTTGGTTAAAGAACCAGAGCTGTTAGCGTGACTTTTGATTTTAGAATTACACGCTGGAACAGATTTGGCTAAGGAGCCAGTACTGTCAGCGTGACTTTTGAATGTGGGATTGCACACTGGAATAGATTTGGCTAAGGAGCCAGTACTATCAGCGTGACTTTTAGAGTTGAATTTGCACACTGGAACAGATTCGGCTAAGGAGCCAGTACTGTCAGCGTGACTTTTAGAATTGAATTTGTACGCTGGAACAGATTCGGCTAAGGAGCCAGTACTGTCAACGTGACTTTTAGTTACTGTCATCTTCGAGCGCACAAGAGTGTGCGTGCTTGCAGTGGAGTTCTTGCCAGTGTTAGGAGTAGACACTGTGGCAGAGACTTCACCATTGACTGTCAACTGATTCTTAGGGACATAGACAGAGTGTCCCTTCGACTTGGCAGTGATAATGGAGGCTGGAATGGGCTTGCCACCCTTAGCCCGCTGTATTTCTTCATAGGCGAGTTGATCGAATTTGATCGTCATCACCTTCTTCGTCGAGCCGATTGACGAAGTGTCGCATTGAGTTGTTACCATCTCAGAAGAGGAGATGGTTTTCCCCAGCAGAGTCGCCAATTTATTTTCTATAAAGAAATTCTCTTTATTTGTTGTGTTTCTGGGAAAATTATAACTGTAGGAATCCGATCTAGAAGACGATCGCTTTATCCCTTGGACTATGCGAAGAAGAAAAGCTCTCAAAATTTTGACAGTAGATATCAATGTATCTGTACAATGAATGAAAAAAAAAGAACTCTATTTATAGAGTCAAAACAGTAACTGAAAAGATAACTACCTCACCACTGGTGCATTTGAAAAGTCACGCAGACTCTAAATACACGCAGGGTTAGTGAGTAGTTACTGGACGTGGCCCGTAACTGTTGGACACATGGCATTAGTGCATGGGTCGTGTACAAGTTACTGGGCACGCGAGAGAGAGATCGGTGGCATGGCTGCCACGTACTCCAGTTGAAATGAAATCCACGCTGTCTTGCTGAAGGTAAAAATCCACGCAGTTTCGTTGACGCAGACTCGTTGAAGGCAAAATCCACGCAAGCTTTGAAGAAGAATACTTCAGAATTCACGCAGGCTTTGAGAAGAATAACTCAAAAATCCACGCAAACTTGAGGAAGGAGAAGGTTCAGAATCCACGCAAACCGCCAGCTGTCTTGATTTGGCACGCTTCGTCTGACACAAAATCTCTGACATTGATTATATTGTCAGCCGTATTAAATGAAGATAAGATCCAAAGTCACGCCAACTTGGTGAAGAGTGAGTCTTGCTAAGGAAGATTTCGAAAATCACGCAAAAGACGGCGATGATCTCTCGAGTTCTATGCATACGTGGCATACGAGGAGACGTTTCTCGACTGCTGTGTCGTCAGTTATTATGATTCTGACGTATGGTTGAGCTATCTCTGCGTGATTTCTAAAGGAGATGGACAGGCAGAACTTAGCGTATCTTTTGTGCTGCTTCTCGGATCACTCTGCGTGACTTGTTCTGATCAACTCAGTGTGACTTCATTTTTGAGGCCTACAGATACAATGTACCCGATGCTCCCGAGGGGAATAACATCGCTGGAAGAGATCCATATAGTACCAATCCGTAATAATGTCGTGACAGCATCAAGTAAAGTAATCTAAAGCAGGAAAAATAATTCTAAGCAGGATATGAAATGATCAGAGAATGTACTCGCCTGGTATCTGAGTGTCCGGATGAAATGTACTGTCCGAGGAGAGGTGTCTGGCTCCTAATCAGAACAGCACAAGTCACAACAAGTCTAAAATGGTAAAATAAAGTTCTACTATGCACTCTACATGAGTCTAGGTCACTCTATGCCAAAGTCAACTCTTGGTCAACCTTGGTCAACCAAGAAGTCAAATCTAGGTCAACTATGGTCAAACTAGGTCCAACAAGTCTAAACAGTCTATTCTAGGCCTAACTAGTCCATACTAGTCTAAACAAGCCTACACTAACTATATCACATCATCACAATATAGCTATATGCTATAAAACTAACATACATTCAACAAGTCTAACTTATTTATCAATATACCTATTTATTTAGATATTTTACATATAGGCTATAGTACAATACATTAGGAACATCTCATATATATATATATTATATATACCTAGGCTCAAAATACTATATATACAGTATCCATATATAGGTACACTACATAGATTGATATATACATATAATATCCATTACATGTATACATTACATACATATATGATTTACATATATAAATAGATATTCATGTATAATATATATATATTCATAATACATTATTTACATATGTATACATACACAGGTATATAGGAAGGGGCAAGTGTGTGTTGTGTGTGTGTGTTCAGTCCAATATGGGACTGAAAACGGTGAACATGTGCTGGAAAAAATAGGACAGTGGGTGTGTGTGTTCATGAGAGTGTGTGTGTGTGAACTGGACAGTGAGTGATGTGTGAGAGATATACACTAGTGTGTGTGGGAGTGAAACATGGCAGTGGTGGTGAGTGATGACACATGTGTGTGTGTCTAGACAAGTGAGTGTGTGTGTGTGTGTTAGAGTGTCCTGTCATAGGTGAATGAGAGAGTGAAATGTGTGTGTTAATGAGAGGAACCATGTGTGTGTCTAGGCAATGAGTGTGAGGGTGATACACTAGTGTGTGTGAAAAGAGAGAGTGCAACAGTGTCAGGAAAATAGGAAGAAAAGGAAAGGAAATCAATGTATTATCTCGGTTAAATGAAAACTGAACCAGTTTTCAATCCACACAGTTCAAACCCCCATTTTGATTCCAATTTTCAACCAAATCAACCCAAATTCGAACCACTATTAGAAAACATATAGGAGTAATGGTTTAGGGACTTAAACCAATCAGTTAACAGCATTTAGATAGGTTAATTAGATGACAAAGTTCATGTTTCAAAACTTGGAAATACAAGGATATAATACACAGTTTTCAGAAATTTAGGAAATGCCAAATACCTACTGAAAACACACTAAAATACAAATTAAAAGGTTGGTAATTAAAATATAGGGTGTACATGTGTCCTACATACTGTTCGTGTCCCACCACAGCCGGATACGACGTGTCCAAACAATTAAACCACAAATAGTACACACAGACACATCAAACAGGCTCTGCGTCGTGCACAGGTGCACGCGTGTCGTGCACCCCACACAGCCCAAACCAAAACTCGTGCTTGTGTCTGTGGGTTCGCCTAGTGTCCAGCTAGGTGTGTGTCACCCTGTTTTGGGTCGTCGTGTCCCTGTGTCCAACATATAAGGCCGTGTCAGTGGCTTAAAACGATTGTGCGCAGAACAGTGTAATCCCCGTGCACGACTGATTACTCTCTAACCTGTATACGAGACCCGATAAAACTTTGGGGGCATGATGTCAGTGCATGCCCCCTCGTGTCCACCAAGTTTTGTGTCAAACAAACCTGTGTCGTGTCCTACAGAAGCCCCGAGTAGCAGGGGATGCGCCTAGGCCGCCCGCGCGTGTCCAATCACATGTGCACGAGTGTCAAAGCGACACAACACGAACTCGATTCAGACTCAGTACACTAGAAACATGTAAGCGACACTAAAATACAATGGGTATTTCGTCAAACACTTACACGCATCACTGATACGTGTCCGATACGGACACGTACAGGACACAAAAATCTACAAAACCTATTCCTACAGGACCAGGACACTTAGGGTTAGGCATTCATGCAATTAAAACCTAATTTTGATGAGTGGAATAGGAATTTACCTATAGTGTTCTCCAACACAAAAACTTCTTGAATGAGGATTCTCAAAAGCCACCAAACTCCTTCAAATTGCTAAGAAACTGAGATAAACAAATTCCAACAGGAAGAAAACATCAATTAGAACCTATTACAATTTGTTTGGATTAAAAAGGAGTTAAAATAGATTTTTTAGGGATTTATGAAGTTGGGAAAATACTTCTTTCTAAACTTGCTCTTTTCTAAAGAGGCTAGCCCTAATTTCTAGGAGAATATTTATAAGGAGGGAATTCCTTGGATGGGTTTATGTGGCCGGCCAAGTATGGGCTTGGGTTAGGGTTGCTAGTGGGTTGGGCTTAGTCATTAATCAATGTTTCAAAAAATCACAAGTCATGACTTTTGATCAAAAGCTTTCTATTCTAAACTCTATATTTCTAATTGATTCTAATAACTAGAGTATGGTTAAATTAACTTAACCTAGGGTCTCATAGTCTAACCAAGTCCAAACTCAACTAGGGTTAGGTTACCAAGTCAAAGCTAGTCAAAGTCAACCTAGTCAACCTTCATTCAAACAATTCCAAAATAAATTCTAAAAATTCCTATAAATTCAAATAAATTCTAATAAATTTAAATAACCCCCAAAATGACAAAAATATCCTTAAACTAGAAATGTGGTAGGGACAAATCTACCCTTCTTAAAAGAATTTTGTCCACGAAATTGAAAGGTGAAATGCAACTGATGAGAAGGATAGAAAGTATACCTCACGGTCCAAAAAGATATGGGTAACGCTCGCGCATCTCATCCTCCCGCTCCCAGGTAGACTCTCCTGGAGAATGATGCCTCCATGCGACGTGTACCAAGGGTATCACCTGGTTCCTCAGAACGTTCTTCCGTCGATCCAGAATCTCTACTGGCTTCTCTGGATAGCTGAGAGAAGGCCCAACCTCAATCTCTGAATGATCAAGCACATGGCTAGGGTCAGCCACGTACCGTCTCAACTGTGATACATGGAATACGTTGTGGACCCCCACTAGTACAGGCGGCAAGTCTAGCCTGCATGCCACGTCACCGACTCTCCCGCTGATAACGAAAGGGCCGATGAAGCGCGGGCTAAGCTTTCCGCCTCCACCAAAATCTATCGTACCACGAGTCGGAGATATTCTCAAGAAAACTTGGTCTCCGACCTAATCACAAGCAAGGTCTCAATTAATTATGATAAACAAACATGATCAAAATCATAAACAAACAACCTAAATCTAGTCCTACTCTAATCTGTACCTCAAACTCCAACAGCCTCCGGTGGCTATCGGCCCAGTGCCGATGTCTGTCTTGCACCACACGAAGTCTGTCCCTGATGAGCTTCACCTTCTCGGCTGCGTTAACAACCATCTCTCGACCCAGTAAAGCTCGCTCACCAACATTATCCCAAGATAAGGGCGTACGACACCTACGCCCGTACAGAGCCTCGAAAGGTGATATCTCAATGCTGGCCTGGAAACTGTTGTTGTAAGCAAACTCCACCAAATTTAGATGATCCTCCCAGGAACCTCCAAAGTCTAGGACGCACGTCCGTATCATATCCTCAAGTGTCTGAATAGTTCTCTCTGACTGTCCGTCCATCTGGGGGTGGTATGCAGTACTAAACTTGAGCTGAGTGCCCAAGCTGGTTTGCAGACTCCACCAGAAAAGGGAAGTAAAGCGACTATCTCGATCTGAGATGATGCTGACCGGAACCCCATGAATCCTGACTATCTGCTGCATATACATCTCTGCCAGCCTCTTTGTAGACATACCCACCTTGAATGGCAAGAAGTAGGCTAATTTGGTCAACCTGTCAACGATGACCCAAATCGCGTCTTTTCTTCCTGGTGTACGCGGCAATCCTGATACGAAGTCCATAGTGATATGCTCTCATTTTTACTCGGGAATGGACAGCGGCTGCAACAATCCCCCGGGCCTCTGCCTCTCTGCCTTGACCTGCTGACAGACCAAATACCTAGCCACGAAGCGAGCCACCTCCCGCTTCATCCCGGACCACCAAACATGCTCCCTCAGATCTCGGTACATCTTGTTGGCACCCGGGTGTATAGAGTACTGAGATCTGTGGGCCTCCTGCATAACCTGCTCCCTGAGATCTTTGCTGGGCACACATAACCTGGAACCGTGCCTCAAGGCACCATCCTCTGCAAGAGAAAACTCGCCCTCCAGCAATCCTGCTCGAACCTGCTCTCGAAGACACCGTAGTGCAACGTCCTCAAACGGTGCCGATTTGATCCTCTCCACCAAGTCTGACTGAATCTGCATGCCCCACATCTGCATCTGCACTCCGGGCTCGATCACCTCAATCCCAAGGCTCTCCAAGTCTGCAAGCAAATACCGATCCATAGTCAAACACATGGCTGTCGGATACCTACTCAAGGTATCGGCAACCACGTTGGCCATCCTTGGGTGATACTGAAGTAGGATGTCAAAGTCCTTCATCAACTCTAGCCATCTGCGCTGCCTCATGTTCAACTCCTTCTAAGTGAACACATACCTTAAGCTCTTGTGATCTGTAAAAATCTCCACCCTCTCTCCATACAGATAATGCTTCCACAACTTCAGAACAAATATCACTGTTGCCAGCTCCAGGTCGTGGGTAGGATAGTTCTTCTCATGGGAACGTAACTGCTTGGAAGCATAGATAATCACCTTCCCATGCTGCTGCAAGACACAACCCAGCCCCTTCCCTGAAGCGTCACTATAAATAATAAAACCACCTGATCCTGAAGGCAATGTCAGAATCGGAGCTGTCGTAAGCCGCTTCTTCAACTCATCAAAAGCTGCCTGGCACTCTTCTGACCAAACATACTCAGCATCCTTCTGGGTCAACCGAGTCAACGGCTCTGCAACACGGGAGAAATCCTGCACAAATCTCCGATAATATCCTGCCAGCCCCAGGAAACTCCTGATCTCTGCAACTGAAGTCGGCGCTGCCCATGCCTCAACTGCTACAATCTTCTTGGGGTCAACTGAGATACCATCTCCAGTCACCACATGCCCCAAGAAGTCCACCTAGTCCAAGAAGAACTCACACTTGGAGAGCTTCCCGTAAAGCTGCTCCGTCCTGAGAATCTCCAGCACTATCCTTAAATGCTCCTCGTGCTCCTCCTCAGTCTTGGAATATATCAAGATGTCGTCAATGAACACCACCACAAACTGATCTAGATACTGGTGGAACACCTTGTTCATTAGGTTCATAAATACTGCTGGTGCATTGGTTAGCCCAAACGGCATAACAAAAAAGTCAAACTGCCCGTACCGCGTCCTCAAAGAGGTCTTGGGAATATCCTCCCCCTTCACCTTCACCTGGTGATATTCTGACCTCAGATCAATCTTGGAAAATATCCGACCTCCGCTCAACTGGTCAAAAAGATCGTCGATCCGCGGCAGTGGGTATTTGTTCTTGATCGTGAGGTTGTTGAGTACCCTATAGTCAATACACATCCGTACTGACCCATCGTTCTTCGGCACAAATAACACTGGTGTACCCCATGGCAATGAACTCGAGCGGATGAAGCCCTTGTCCTGTAGCTCATCTACCTGCTTCTTCAGCTCCACCAACTCACTATTGTTTACCCGATAGACATGATGAGAGATGGGTTCCGCTCCTGGAACCAAGTCTATCGAGAACTCAATGTCTCTGTCTGGTGGTAATCCAGGCAACTCCTCTGGGAAAACTTCCATATACTCTGCTATCAAGGGGTGTAGAATCACCTGCTCCTCAACCGAGACTCCACAGAAAACTCTGCTGCTCTACTCTGCCTGACGTCTGGAGTACTCGAACTCTGGCACCCCCGGCGCTCTGAAGAGAACTCTACCCCCTCTGTAATCAATGCTGGCATAGTGCCTGCTCAACCAATCCATGCCTAGTACTATATCGTAGTTCGGCAATGGCATTACGTGCAGGCTCACCTCCAACTCACGGCCTCCCAAAACTACTCTCCGACCCTTACAAACATCACTCACGAGGATAATGCCACCCCCGGTCGTGATCTTGTAAGTCCTAGGCAACGATTCAGCTACAATACCGTGTCAAATTGCAAAAGATACTGATATGAAGCTATGTGAAGCACCAAAATCGAATAATACAAAAGCTGGACTGGAGTCGGAAAGAATCGAACCTGCGATCAGCTCTCCGATGGCCTCTGCATCCTCTGCTGCCATAGAGAATCCTCGCCCCTGCTGGCCTCCCCTGGCCTGCTGCTGGTGCTGGACGAACCTCTGCTGCTGTGTCGGCAGTGCTGGTCCCCTCTACTGGCCTACTGGAGTCCTGGCTCCTTCTCCCTGGGCTGTTCATCCCCAGACCTAGCACAATCCCTCAGCTGGTGATCTGCCACCCCGCAAAGAAGGCACTTCCCGAGCCTCATCCTGTACTCGTTCCATCCATGCCCTGGCTTCTTGCAGAATGTGCAACTGGCTGTCTGGTGCCTGATGCTGAAACTGCTGCTGGCTGGAACTACCTCGGCTGTTGGTGCTGAAAGTGGGGCCTCTTGGCCTGGCCTCCGCTGCTGCTGCCCCCAACTGGGTCTCACCCTCTATTGAGCCTAAGCTCAAGATCATCCTCAGCCAATAAGGCTCCCGTCAAGATCTTCTCGAATGTGGCATCCCTGTTGCCCTTGGTCAAGGACTTGACCTCCTTGACCAAACCCTTCCGGAACCTCTGGGCCTTCGCCGTCTCGCTCAAGTCCTCTACAAACCTGCCGAGGCGACCAAACTTCCCAGCGTACTCCTCCACTGAAAGGCTCCCCTGGACTAGGCTCTCGAACTGTGACTCTAAGGCTCTGAGCGCTGAATCTGGAAAGAACTTCTTCTTGAAGAAGCCCTTGAACTCCTCCCAAGTCTGCCCAGCTACCCCCACCCTGGGGTCTGACTGATACCAGGTGCGAGTAGGATCTCGCATCCGACTAGCTGCGGCCTCAATCTGGGGATCTGCTGGTATCCGGGCCAGGCGGAAGATCTCCTCTATATGCTCGATCCACTCATCAGCATATAGTATCCTCTCTGTCCACAGGAAGTCTCTAGGGCTCATCTTCTGGAACTGCTCTATCCCCGGTGTCCTCGGCTGATGGACCACTGGTCGAGCTGTAACCGTCGTAAGGGCCAACTCCATGCCCCTGTCCTGTCGGGCCTGCTGCCGATCCATGAACTGCTGAAAGTATGCGAACATCATGCGTTGCATCCACATATCCTGATGGCGGCGGCTACTGGAAGGGCTCCTCTGCGATGACTGGGTCCTGTAACCGAGCCGATGGAAGCATATCCCCTGCTGCTGCTGCCGAAGTCTCAATACGAGCAGAGGTGGCAGGAGCTGCAGTCCCCTGGCCCTGCTGTACTGGCTGAGAGGTAGCAGTCCTCTCTATAGCATCCACATCAATGGTATGCTACGATCGAGTCTCTACCATCCTGAAGATAGACAAACAAGAGTATCAATTTCTAAGAAAGAAGCGACATAACAAAGGCAGACAATTAAAATTCAAAAGGATCAGCTGACAATAAGGATTTAGATGGCAATAAAAAGAATTTTTTCTAATGTGATTGAGTACCTTAAAATTAATGTCCTATATCCTACTACAGGTTGTAGTGATACTCTAATTCGAATACCACTACACTTCTAGTCTACGACCTGCATGGGCCACCACTAAAAACGTGTCACGATCCGTACCCTAGAGTAAGGACACGAGACGTGGGTACGTCCAGCCTACGCCGCAGTATCGGCGGTAGAACGCTGTCCTAGGTCACAACATCTAACAATATAACTCTAAACAGTTTATACTCCCCGAATGGGGGTGACACAGCAGTAAATAAACTCAATCACAACTAAGGAAGAGATAGCACGATATGACATAGAACTCAAGGAAATATAGATGATAAAATAGTCAAAGATAATATCCCAACAAATACCCAGAGTACAAATCTCAGCTAATGAATATGAAAGAATATATATAACTCAGAATCTCTGAACAGAAATAAAGTCTAGCTAAACAGTCTCAAGACAACATAAAATAAGATAAGGCCTAACTAAGCTAGTCTAGGCAATAGGAGTAATGTCCTCAGCTAGAGCTGGGTCCTCCTGAGAGTCCAGCTCGCAAGTATCGTCTAGGGCTGCCCCGTAGAAGGTATCCACACAGGCCTCCTCCTCGTCCTCTGTAATATTTTTAACAGGTCCAGTCAGGACAGGAGCGAGCATAATATATCTCAACAAATCATAGCAGGTTATAAAATATAAACATGCAGTAGAGTAAGATACAGGAACTGAAAGGAAGTACATGATGAAAAAGAAGAGAACTGTACGTAAATAGCTACTGTATATAGAGAACTAATAGTGGCTAGTGATGTAGAGTACAGGATAGCACATGTGAGCAGAACAGATTTGTACATGATCAACACTAAAGAGTTTCACATGATCTACACTACTATGGAATTGTTCACATGACTACTAGCACTCTTCCGTTTTTCCCAATCAATACACAAGGATCTAAGCAGGTTATGTTATTATAAATGATATCACATGGGGCCCATGAAAGGGTGTACATAATAGTATACATGAGGGCTCCGTGAACATGAGAGTACATGATTCACAGGAGTATACATGTATGGTGAAAGCACAGGAATACATGATGAAAGTGAAACGCACATGACACAATGTACCCGATGCTTCCGAGGGAAATAACATCGCATGAAGAGATCCATATAGTACAAATTCGTGATAATGTCGTGACAGCATCAAGTAAAGTAATCTTAAGCAGGAAAAATAATTCTAAGCAGGATATGAAATGATCAGAGAATGTACTCGCCTGGTATCTGAGTGTCCGGATGAAATGTACTGTCCGAGGAGAGGTGTCTGGCTCCTAATAGAACAACGTAAGTCACAACAAGTCTAAAATGGTAAAATGAAGTTCTACTATGCACTCTACATGAGTCTAGGTCACTCTATGACAAAGTCAACTATTGGTCAACCTTGGTCAACCAAGAAGCCAAACCTAGGTCAACTATGGTCAAACTAGGTCCAACAAGTCTAAACAGTCTATTCTAGGCCTAACTAGTCCATACTAGTCTAAACAAGCCTACACTAACTATATCACATCATCACAATGTAGCTATATGCTATAAAACTAACATACATTCAACAAGTCTAACTTATTTATCAATATACCTATTTATTTAGATATTTTACATATAGGCTATAGTACAATACATTAGGAACATCTCATATATATATATATATATATATATATATATATATATATATATATATATTATATACCTAGGCTCAAAATACTATATATACAGTATCCATATATAGGTACACTACATAGATTGATATATACATATAATATCCATTACATGTATACATTACATACATATATGATTTACATATATAAATAGATATTCATGTATAATAATATATATTCACAATACATTATTTACATATGTATACATACACAGGTATATAGGAAGGGGCAAGTATGTGTTGTGTGTGTGTGTTCAGTCCAATATGGGACTGAAAACGGTGAACATGTGCTGGGAAAAATAGGACAGTGGGTGTGTGTGTTCATGAGAGTGTATGTGTGTGAACTGGACAGTGAGTGATGTGTGAGAAATATATATATATATATATATATATATATATATATATATATATATATATATATATATATATATATATATATATATATATATATATATATATATATATATATTATATATACCTAGGCTCAAAATACTATATATACAGTATCCATATAGGTACACTACATAGATTGATATATACATATAATATCCATTACATGTATACATTACATACATATATGATTTACATATATAAATAGATATTCATGTATAATAATATATATTCACAATACATTATTTACATATGTATACATACACAGGTATATTGGAAGGGGCAAGTATGTGTTGTGTGTGTGTGTTCAGTCCAATATGGGACTGAAAATGGTGAACATGTGCTGGGAAAAATAGGACAGTGTGTGTGTGTGTGTGTTCATGAGAGTGTATGTGTGTGAACTGGACAGTAAGTGATGTGTGAGAAATATACACTAGTGTGTGTTGGAGTGAAACATGGCAGTGGCGGTGAGTGATGACACATGTGTGTGTGTCTAGACAAGTGAGTGTGTGTGTGTTAGAGTGTCCTGTCATAGGTGAATGAGAGAGTGAAATGCGTGTGTTAATGATAGGAACCATGTGTGTGTCTAGGCAATGAGTGTGAGGGTGATACACTAGTGTGTGTGAAAAGGGAGAGTGCAACAGTGTCAGGAAAATATGAAGAAAAGGAAAGGAAATCAATGTATTATCTCGGTTAAATGAAAACTGAACCAGTTTTCAGTCCACACAGTTCAAACCCCCATTTTGATTCCAATTTTCAACCAAATCAACCCAAATTCGAACCACTATTAGAAAACATATAGGTGTAATGGTTTAGGGACTTAAACCAATCAGTTAATAGCATTTAGATAGGTTAATTAGATGACAAAGTTCATATTTCAAAACCTGGAAATACAAGGATATAATACACAGTTTTCAGAAATTTAGGTAATGCCAAATACCTATTGAAAACACACTAAAATGCAAATTAAAAGGTTGGTAATTAAAATATAGGGTGTACATGTGTCCTACATACTGTTCGTGTCCCTCCACAGCTGGATACAACGTGTCCAAACAATTAAACCACAAATAGTACACACAGACACATCAAACAGGCACTGCGTCGTGCACAGGTGGTCGCGTGTCGTGCACAGGTGCACGCGTGTCGTGCACCCGATACAGCCCAAACCAAAACTCGTGCTTGTGTCTGTGGGTTCGCCTAGTGTCTAGCTAGGTGTGTGTCACCTTGTTTTGGGTCGTCGTGTCCCAGTGTCCAACATATAAGGTCGTGTCAGTGGCTTAAAACGACTGTGCGTAGAACAGTGTAATCTCCGTGCGCGACTGATTACTCTCTAACCTGTGTACGAGACCCGATGAAACTTTGGGGGCATGATGTCAGTGCATGCCCTCTCGTGTCCACCAAGTTTCGTGTCAAACAAACCAGTATCGTGTCCTACAGAAGCCCCGAGTAGCAGGGGATGCGCCCAGGCCGCGCGCGCGTGTCCAATCACGTGTGCACGAGTGTCAAAGCGACACGACACGAACTCGATTCAGACCCAATACACTAGAAACATGTAAGTGAAACTAAAATATAATTTTCCATTCAAATAGTTTTACAAAAACAAAACGAAATGCCCATTGGGGCATTTCGTCAAACACTTACACGCATCACTGATACGTGTCCGATATGGACACGTACAGGACACGAAAATATACAAAACCTATTCCTACAGGACCAGGACACTTAGGGCTAGGCATTCATGCAATTAAAACCTAATTTTGATGAGTGGAATAGGAATCTACCTATGGTGTTCTCCAATACAAAAACACCTTGAATGAGGATTCTCAAAAGCCACCAAACTCCTTCAAATTTCTAAGAAACTGAGATAAACAAATTCCAACAGCAAGAAAACATCAATTAGAACCTATTGCAATTTGTTTGGATTAAAAAGGAGTTAAAATGGATTTTCTAGGGATTTATGAAGTTGGAAAAATACCTCTTTCTAAACTTGCTCTTTCCTAAAGAGGCTAGCCCTAATTTATAGGAGAATATTTATAAGGAGGGAATCCCTAGTATGGGTTTATGTGGCCGGCCAAGTATGGGCTTGGGTTAGGGTTGCTAGTGGGTTGGGCTTAGTCATTAATCAATGTTTCAAAAAATCACAAGTCATGACTTGTGATCAAAAGCTTTCTATTCTAAACTGTATATTTCTAATTGATTCTAATAACTAGAGTATGGTTAATTTAACTTAACCTAGGGTCTAATAGTCTAACCAAGTCCAAACTCAACTAGGGTTAGGTTACCAAGTCAAAGCTAGTCAAAGTCAAACTGGTCAACCTTCTTTCAAACAATTCCAAAATAAATTCTAAAAATTCCCATAAATTCAAATAAATTCTAATAAATTTAAATAACCCCAAAAATGACAAAAATACTCTCAAACTAGAAATGTGGTAGTGACAAAAATCCTTACGAAGAAACTGCGGGACAATCGGAGTCCAACCCTGAAGAACCTAATAAAGAGAATACACCCTCTACAAGCTCCTTCCGATCCAATACGAATCACCACGACTCACTTGAAAGAAAAAAAAATTGATTGCGGACTCCGAGATGTCAAAAAATTATTCGAAGCAATCTCTCCTTCACAATAGTCCTTAATCCCCTCTCTCTCTCTCTCTCTCTCTCTCTCAAATATTGTAAAACAGTCTTGTTTGAGATGATTTTCAACTAGCATGTATCACCCTTTTATAAGCTCTTGGTAATCTATACATGGAAGGCCAATATATATGGAAACTTCCAATATGCATCAATCATATATTTAATAAAAATCTAATCATAATTGGCTTGTCATAATTGGAAGCCCAATTATATGTAAAGCTACTATATGAAGGATCCAATCATAAATATAAGATAAAAGTAAATATGAAAATCTAATCATATATTTCCTTATCATATATGTTCCAAAATAGGATCAATGCACTCCCTGAGCTTCTCCGACACACGGATGGCACTCGTCGCACTCTGGGATATTCTCCACATAGGTTGGGAACCCCACCTACTCCAAGATATAAATCATCAATTAATAAAATCAATATTGTTGATTTTATATCATCCATTATTAAAATCAATATTGGTTATTGTTTTATAGTATCCGAGCATATGATTTTTCAATCCCAATGCCACTCAAAGTCTCATTTAGATAATCAGTATTGTTGATTATCACATTTTTCTTATCGTTTGCTCCGTCGTGCTCTCTTTCAGATAATCAGTATTGTTGATTATCTCATGTCCTTTGTTTTCTACTCCATTGCGCTGTCCGAGCTCCTTCCGACCACTGAAACCAGATGCGAAATGATCGACCCAAACGATCTACTTTACGATTTTGTTTGTTTCTTAGTGATTCGTTGATTTTATGGCAAAGCAAGAAACAAACAGTTGTGTGTTCTTCTAATGAGACAGAGTACAGATCTATAACTAACACCACTAGAAAGATCATTCATATACGGAGATTCCTCTTTCGTTTGGGTATTGCTCCTACAGAACCTATGCCACTTCAATATGATAACATGGGTGCAATACAGATTGCAAATAAACTGGCTTTTCATGAATGGACAAAGCATATTTAGATTTATTTTCATTTTGACCATGAGCATTTTTTGACAGGCACTATTTCTCTAGCACTTGTGATCTCCGTTTATCCGTTTATCAGTTGGCATTTTTTTACAAAGTCACACCTCACACTGTGGTTTCAGTTTCTATTGGACAAGCTCGTGTTGTTTGACCCATCATGAGTTTGAAGGGGAGAGGTGTTAAGATATAATTAAATTTAGGATTATATTCAAGTTTATCTTTACGTATCTTCTATACGGATACAGATTCCTTCTCCTATACTAATATGAATACGTTCTCTATCTATATATATTCATAATTGTATAACTTTTTACATCATTGGTAAGTGTTCGCCCTTGGTCTATGCGGATCAGGGGCCCGGCTAACGCGTGAAACACTCCGCCTGGGGAGTATGTGTAGTGCCCCGCTCCTTGCGGCCACTATGTAATACCTACGGCTTGTTGACTCAGTCATGAACTGAGTATTTGGTGAAACCTTTGCCGGTATTGATTGATCACGGATGAAATGCAATAAACCTTTCCAATTGATGGATTGGCTTCTATTGAAATGAATCCAAGAGTTTTGTTGAATGTTTTCCTTTCGCTGCTTGGTTTTGATGAATGCGTTTTTGTGTTGGTTTTCGATGATTGGTTTTCATTGTTCGCTTTCATCGCATTTCGCATTCATTCCGAATCTTGAGAGAAAGAGACGAAGTATGCTAATCAACTGTTGGTGCCATTGTAGGTCGCGTGAATTGTTCGTGAACGGCGCGTGAAGTCCCTCCTTCTCTCTACTAAGATTCATCTCGGTGAGTTGCTTCAACCGAACAGACATTGATCTGTACGCCTAATAAAAATGATCTCTAGTCTACTCTGTTGTCTTGTCCCAATGATCAACGATACCACATCCACAAAAGATAAGAGAAGATAATCGAATTGAATCAAATGCAAGAATATGTGTTGCTACTCTATCTGCTCGATAAGAATGATCATCTGCTTGTCATCAGTATGCTTGAAATGTAGACATGTACAGACGAACTTGTACATGTTGAGATAACCCTGAAGGCACGAATCAAACGTGTCGTATACCTGTGCATAAGTCCAAGTGTGTCTCATCTGATAGAACGGCTAGAGCATGCATTTGGTCTCGGACAACTTGTATACAAGGAATTATTTGCCTCTCGGGTGGTATCTGGGGGCACCTGGAACCGCTCGGCCTAGGAGAGATTATGAGCACACTGGGTGCAAGGACCCATGTTAAAAGTGTAGCCTAATATCTGTGTCCTTAGCGACGAGCTGAACCAAAGAGTCACAGCGGCTAATCATGGGGAAAACCCATGGACCAACATGTAGAATAGAACACCTGCATGACCCAAATGACAACTTCAATATCTGCAAGAATGAATCATGAATTACTCATTATGCAAATTGTGCTAACGTGGTTTTGTGCAGGGATGACTGCCGGCGAGGGTAAGTTGCTATGATATATTCTATCTGTCATGTTCTTATGAATTGTTAAAAAGAATCTAGACAAGTAGAAAGATCACTAGTAAATGTTAGCTCAACATATTGATTTAGTGCAGAGATTTACGAGTTCGGCCAAAAGCCGCTCGCCAGTACATGATGTGTACTGACCCACGTTGTGGGCATCCTTTTCAGAAAGCAAAAGGAGACAGGGGGATTTCAAGTGAGGCACCGAAGCTCGTCTAGCCCAGTAGAGCTCGTGGATCGCCTCGAAGTTTACTTTCAGTCAATTTCAAGTTTCCAGTTTTCATTTCCTTTGAAGGTGTCTTTCAATTCCAGCTTGTAATAAAGGATATCATGTATGGGCATTGTGGCAAATTTCAAAAGAGTGTTTCAAAGAGTATCTTGTAGCCAAATTATAAGGCAAATCTGAGTTGCAAAGCTTTGTACTTGTATTCCTATCAAGCTATGAATAAAATGAGTATTTTCATTTCAAATCTCTGTGTCCAACATTTGGCTTTCTGCAAGGGGTGCGTGCATGTGTTTTGCTTGACTAATGGGTGCGTGCGTGTGTTTTTGCTTGACTAGTTATTTTTGTGCAGGTACATGGCCTTGTGCAAGCGCAACTTAGGCTTGCACGGCATCACGCCTTAGCGAGGACGATCGATCCCGCAGGGATCCAAGCAAAACGGACGACCCTAGCGGGATCGGGGCGTGACAAAGTGGTATCAGAGCACAGTTTTACGTCCTTGGCCTTTTGCAAATATCGTTTTCAAAAAGTATATAAAGTACTTTGACGGCTTTCAAAAGTGTCCGGATTTTGGGTTATGAAAACCAATGTCCCATACAATAAGTCCATAATATTTTATGAGACTGACAGAAGTTACACTATTTTGTAGAGAAATGGCTCCTCCTCGACCATCTGGCTCAACCGATGCGGTAGAACGCATCATGACAATGTTGGAGTTACAGAGACAGGACAATGAGGAAAGAAATCAGATACATGAGGCCCGAGCGGCTGCCCAACAAAAGCAGTTGGATGCCCTGACCCAGCTTGTCACGGCGCTTGCGACAAATCGAGATGCCACCGGAGCGACGGAACCAACGGGAACGCCCGAGATCAAGCCCGTAGAGGGTGATGAGCCCCAGCCGGCGCAAAGGCACACTGTCTTTAGGCCAAAGGACTTCTTGGACGCGAAACCTCCAGAATTTTAAGGCAGGACGTCACCCGACAAGGTGATGGACTGGATTGATAAAATAGAGACTCTGTTCGCGTTCATAGGAGTTCCAAGTAGCAAAAAGGTAGTCTGTGCCGTTATGCTCCTACGGCTGCGGGCGAAGGACTGGTGGAAGGCGAAGAAGCCGGCGCTGCTCGCAACGGCTAGGAATGGAAAGATCTCGTGGGCCTTGTTCAAGAAGGCGTTTCTGGATCAATATCTGCCTCGAGCCATGAGCAAGAAGATGGAGGATGACTTTATCACACTGAAACAGGGGGATATGTCCGTGGAGGACTATGAGTCTGAATTTGCTAAGTTGGCAAATTTTGCCGCTGCTTGGCTCCCCACGGAACAGACTCGCATAAATCGATTCGTGGAAGGTCTGAATTACGACATCCAGTTAAGTGTGCTGAATCGAGAATGCGGGTCCTATTCTCAAGCCTTTGAGGCGGCGCTTCAGGTGGAACAGTTCGAGCAGAAGAAAGCGTCCCACAAAGCGCCGAACAGTCGGAATCAGCCCGCCAAGAGAAATCATGACGGAGAGAAAAAGACCGATAGGGAACCACGAAATGAGGCAATCTGTTCCTACTGCGGTCGACGAGGACATGCGAATGAAGAATGTCGCTTTGCGAAAGGTTTGGTATGCAGTCACTGTGGAAAGCATGGACACACCAAGGAGGACTGTCGTGCCGCAAACCACGCTTGTTTTCGTTGTGGCCAACAGGGTCACGCCATCAAAAATTGCCCGAAGAGAAATCGAATTAGAGACGACACTGAAGAGCGTGGGCAGCTGCCAGGCCCACCGCCCCTTCGAGACAATCCGCAGAACCAGCCACAGCAGATTAATGGACGCGTCTTCAATCTCTCCACGTTGCTTGACCCAGAATGCAACAATAGTGGAGGTGAGTTTTGTTTCTTAAGTTTTGAGGACAAAACTTTTTCTCGGTGGATTATTATGTAGTGCCCCGCTCCTTGCGGTCCACTATGTAATACCTACGGCTTGTTGACTCAGTCATGAACTGAGTATTTGGTGAAACCTTTGCCGGTATCGATTGATCACGGATGAAATGCAATGAACCTTTCCAATTGATGGATTGGCTTCTATTGAAATGAATCCAAGAGTTTTGTTGAATGTTTTCTCTTCGCTACTTGGTTTTGATAAATGCGTTTTCGTGTTGGTTTTCGATGATTGGTTTTCATTGTTCGCTTTCATCGTATTTCGCATTCATTTCGAATCTTGAGAGAAAGAGACGAAGTATACTAATCAACTGTTGGTGCCATTGTAGGCCGCGTGAATTGTTCGTGAACGGCGCGTGAAGTCCCTCCTTCTCTCTACTAAGATTCATCTCGGTGAGTTGCTTCAACCGAACAGACATTGATCTGTACGCCTAATAAAAATGATCTCTAGTCTACTCTGTTGTCTTGTCCCAATGATCAACGATACCACATCCACAAAAGATAAGAGAAGATAATCGAACTGAATCAAATGCAAGAATATGTGTTGCTACTCTATCTGCTCGATAAGAATGATCATCTGCTTGTCATCAGTATGCTTGAAATGTAGACATGTACAGACGAACTTGTACATGTTGAGATAACCCTGAAGGCACGAATCAAACGTGTCGTATACCTGTGCATAAGTCCAAGTGTGTCTCATCTGATAGAACGGCTAGAGCATGCATTTGGTCTCGGACAACTTGTATACAAGGAATTATTTGTCTCTCGGGTGGTATCTGGGGGCACCTGGAACCGCTCGGCCTAGGAGAGATTATGAGCACACTGGGTGCAAGGACCCATGTTAAAAGTGTAGCCGAATATCTGTGTCCTTAGCGACGAGCTGAACCAAAGAGTCACAGCGGCTAATTATGGGAAAAACCCATGGACCAACATGTAGAATAGAACACCTGCATGACCCAAATGACAACTTCAATATCTGCAAGAATGAATCATAAATTACTCATTATGCAAATTGTGCTAACGTGGTTTTGTGCAGGGATGACTGCCGGCGAGGGTAAGTTGCTATGATATATTCTATCTGTCATGTTCTTATGAATTGTTAAAAAGAATCTAGACAAGTAGAAAGATCACTAGTAAATGTTAGCTCAACATATTGATTTAGTGCAGAGATTTGCGAGTTCGGCCAAAAGCCGCTCGCCAGTACATGATGTGTACTGACCCACGTTGTGGGCATCCTTTTCAGAAAGCAAAAGGAGACAGGGGGATTTCAAGTGAGGCACCGAAGCTCGTCTAGCCCAGTAGAACTCGTGGATCGCCTCGAAGTTTACTTTCAGTCAATTTCAAGTTTCCGGTTTTCATTTCCTTTGAAGGTGTCTTTCAATTCCAGCTTGTAATAAAGGATATCATGTATGGGCATTGTGGCAAATTTCAAAAGAGTGTTTCAAAGAGTATCTTGTAGCCAAATTATAAGGCAAATCTGAGTTGCAAAGCTTTGTACTTGTATTCCTATAAAGCTATGAATAAAATGAGTATTTTTATTTCAAATCTCTGTGTCCAACATTTGGTTTTCTGCAAGGGGTGCGTGCGTGTGTTTTGCTTGACTAATGGGTGCGTGCGTGTGTTTTTGCTTGACTAGTTGTTTTTGTGCAGGTACATGGCCTTGTGCAAGCGCAACTTAGGCTTGCACGGCATCACGCCTTAGCGAGGACGATCGATCCCGCAGGGATCCAAGCAAAACGGACGACCCTAGCGGGATCGGGGCGTGACAGTATGGTCGCAAGACCAAAACTCAAAGGAAATAAAATCAATATCGTTGATTTTATATCATTCATTATTTAAATCAATATTGTTGATTTTATGTCACCCCATTAATAAAATCTATATTGTTGATTTTATATCATCTATTAATAAAAAAAAATTTGTTTATTTGTTTATGTACCATTTGCCATGTATGTCTAGACTCTTTATAATAGAGGAAGGGTGGTACTAGATTGACTGAGTTTAAACTGCATAATCGAAACGTAGGTCTATCCACACGCCAACTGGTCTACCTTCTGGGCTTTAAGAATTTGGTATCTGCGTCAAGGATTGATGTGAAGTCGGCAAATGGTAACAATTTTTTTTTCAATTTTTTATGGAGCTCAATGATCCATAACTCCTCCATTCTTATGGGAGAAGGCTTGAATGATGCTAATGCAACAGAGTATGTTTAAAGATCGGGATAGTTCATGAATTGGACGGGGCATCCAACTGGTTATCTCAATTTGAGACTTTTCTCGATTTTTATAGGGACAATAAGCCATAAAATGTTTTTACTTGTTGAGAACTGTGATTATTATGAAGATGTGTATATAATTTTTTTATATTATTATTATTATTTGTTAGATTATAAAGATAATATTTGTAATGTAAATATGGCCCATACCCATAAGCCCAAATGTAGACACTATATATATTGTAACAAACCCTAGCAATGAGAACAAGGCATTATTATTTCCTACATGGTATCAAAGCCTCCCGAAAAACCCTAGCCGCCATCTTCCGAAAAATCCTATCCCGCTCCTACGCCGACCGCGCCGACTTCCGACCGTGCTTCGATCGCGCCGAACACGCCGAGGAACCACTGATCCGCCGTGCGCCTGCGCCAATCGCGTCGCCGACCGCGTCGACTACCGACCGTGCGCCGATCGCGCCGAGGAACCCCTGATCCCCTGATCGCGCCGAGGAACCCCTGATCGCGCCGACTACCGACCGTGGTTGATTTGCTCCACCGGCCGTCGTTTGCATCCGCTTTTCCTCTTCCCTTTTCTCTTTTGATTCGAACCAAGCTTTTGCAAAAGTTTTTTTGTTCGACAGAACTGGTATCAACAAAAGCTTTAGCAAAAGCATTAGCAAAAGCTTTAGCAAAAGTTTTTTTTGCTTTCCTACAGAACCTTTCCCAGGGAAGAGGAAAGCATTAGCAAAAGCTTTTGGTTTTTCGTTTTGTGAGCAAAGTTTTTTTTTTCGGTTTGTAAAAAAAAAATATAAAACAAAAATAAAAAAAAGAAAAAAAAAGAACAAGAAAAAAATTATATATATATATATATATATATATCAATATATATATATAAATCTCTTTTATCTCTTTCGCAGATTCGTCGGAGTTGTACAAATTTTTGTACACCCGACATCCACTCGCCCCTACGCGCCAGATCAGGCGCCCCTGATAGCGGCCGATTCGCCGCCGACCCTATCCATCAGCGGCCGATTCGTCGATGTTGTACAAAATTTTTGTACACCCGATATCCGCGATGGCAGATGATGCTGCATCCAGCTACTCCGTCGCGACTGGCGGTGGCAGTGCACATAATCCAAATTATCCTAATCCGAAGGATCCATATTTTCTGAGTTCTGCTGATCAACCAGGAAATATCATTACTCCTATTGTTTTCCGTGGACCAAACTATGCTGAGTGGTCTCGATCGATACGTCTCTCCCTGATCTCTAGGCGAAAGATTACTTTTCTGGAGGGTACTGAAGTCAAACCTGTTCATGATGCTAGCAAATTGCTTGATTGGAGATGCGTGCAAGCGCTATTGGTTCAATGGGTTCTTAATACCATTGATCCGTCTCTGAAAAAATCTTTGCCGTACTTTGAGGAGGTTTATCCATTGTGGAACTTGTTGACGAAAAGATTTGTTGTTAGCAACGGCACTCGGAAGCAACAAATTAAGGTGGCTTTGGCCGAGTGCAAACAAACGGCGTCGATGTCTGTGGAAACCTATTTTGGAAATTTGCAGTCTTTGTGGGATGAACAAGCTGCTTATTTTCTATTGCCTACTTGTACCTGTGGTGAACTTGCTGCCAAGCTATGAGGGATGAAGACCACTTTCAGGACTTTATGTATGGGTTGAATGCTGAGTTGTATGGTCATACCCGATCTAATCTTCTGGCTCAGGATCCTCAGCCAAGTTTAGATCGGGCATACCAGGCAGTCCGTGAAGAGGAGGATATGCAAAAATCTCAGATCCAATCCGCTACTGAGGAGGTGATGGCGCTGGCTATCAAGTCTTCACATTGTATTTCTACTACTTCTAATAATAGAACCTCAGATTCCAGGGACAAATCAGGTATGGTCTGTACTCATTGCAAGAAAATAGGTCATGATGTTGCAACTTGCTTTGCCAAGATTGGCTATCCAGAGTGGTGGGAGACTCGTCCTCGGCGTGAGGGCGAACGTGGTGGTGGTGGTGGCAGAGGCCCGGCACCACCACAGAGACGTGATGGGGGACATGGTGCAGGTGGCGTAGGGGTTGTTCATCATGTCGCCGCTGCTGATCATGGTGTCCCTGCTGGTCTTGCTGGGAGTTCGGCAGATATGATGCATGGAGGGTATCCTTTACCACTCTCAGGTGAACAATGACAGAAACTGATGAGCTTGCTGGGTAACGACGATTCTTCCAACCCTGGTTCTTCAAACTCTGATTGTCTGATGGGTAAGAATTCTTCTGTCCATTGGATATTCGATACTGGGGCTACTCTTTATGTGACAGGCTCTCGTGACTATTTAGTTGACTGTTTTGAGGGCCCTGTCTGTCCTGTGATTTTGCCTGATGGGAGCACTATTGAGGCTGTTCTGAGAGGCAAAGTATTTTTGACTGCTTCGTTGGTGTTGACGGATGTTCTTTATGTTCCGACATTGACTTGCAATTTGATCTCTGTCTCCCAATTGATTGGTGCCAGAAATTATGATATGTTATTTACTCCTGATTTGTGTTTTGTTCAAGACCGAAGTACGAGGATGGTGATTGGAACAGGTGAACAAAGGGGTGGACTTTACTTCTTGGGGAAGGTTCCAGCTTCTTTGGCTTCGGTGATCCTGGCATGCAAAGAGAATGATTTCGATGTTTGGCATAGTAGACTGGGGCATCCCTCAAATAAAGTAATACAGACTTTACCTTCTCTCTCTGGTAGTAGTGTGTTTTCTCATAAGGCTTGTGATATTTGTCATCAAGCTAAACAGACTCGTGATGCCTTTCCTGATAGTAGTAGTCGTGCTTTGAGATGCTTTGAACATATACACTGTGATCTGTGGGGACCATATCGTGTTCCGTCATCTAATGGGGTACGATATTTTTTGACTTTGGTGGATAATTTTTCTAGAGCTGTTTGGGTTATTTTGTTGACGGATAAGTCTGCTGTTTATTCTATGTTTCTTAAATTCATTGCTATGGTGAAGCGTCAGTTTGGGGCTGATATACGTCGTGTACGGAGTGACAATGGCACTGAATTTAATTGTTTACGAGATTATTTTTCATCTCAAGGTATATTGTTCCAAACATCCTGTGTTGGGACACCTCAACAGAATTGAAGGGTGGAAAGAAAACATCGACATATTCTAAATGTAGCCAGGGCATTACGATTTTAGGGTTCTCTTTCCGTATATTTTTGGGGAGAATGTGTTCTGGCTGCATGTTATTTGATAAATAGAACCCCTTCTAGTATCTTGCATTTTAAGTCTCCTTATGAAGTTTAATATGGCTCGGCTCCTTCGTATGATCATCTACGTATTTTTGGTTGTCTGTGCTATGCGTATGATTTGAAATCCCGTCATGATAAATTTGCTAGCAGGAGCAGAAAATGTATCTTTGTTGGGTATCCACTTGATAAAAAGGGATGGAAACTGTATGATTTGGAGACTGGTGAAATTTTTGTGTCCCGTGATGTTACTTTTTATGAAAAAGAATTTCCTGGGTGTGACTCTGCTAGCGAGATGTCTTCTGTGACACGCCATACATTTGTCGAAGTGCCAGGAGACGATTTAGAGGCTTTTGGGATGGTGCCGGCTACGGTCACTAAGGCCGGAGTGGTTGTTGGTGGCTCGGCACCGAGTAGCCAGGATGCACAGGTAGATGCAGAAGTATTGACAGGAGAGTCCGCTAGGGGTGATGCGGATACTACTAATAATACAGGGGATACAGTGTTGCCAGAGGTGCCCGACGAGGTAGTATTGGGAAGAGGAATGCGAAAAAAATCACAGCCAGTGTGATTACAGGATTTTGTGACAAATGCTGTTCGAAGTAAAAGTCCCCCTTCACCACAGTTCATCTGTTCCCGTCACTTCCTCAGGTACTTCGTATCCTCTTACACAATTTCTAAGTTATGACATATTTACTGCTGGACACAGAGATTTTCTTGCAGCTATCACTGCAGGTATTGAGCCTACTTCATATCGCCAGGCCTCGCAAGATTCTGGCTGGCGCGCGACTATGCAAACTGAAATACAGGCTCTAGAAAATAATGGGACATGGAGTCTTGTCGATTTGCCTCCTGGGAAGAAAGCATTGGGAAGTAGATGGGTGTACAAAATAAAGTACAAATCTGACGGAAGTGTTGAGCGCTTAAAGGCACGGCTGGTTATGTTCGATAATCATCAGGTTGAGGGGATCGATTATTCATAGACATTTGCCCCAGTAGCTAAGATGCCTACAGTTCGGACATTCTTGGCTGTTGCAGCTGTGAGAGGCTGGACTTTGCACCAGATGGATGTGGACAATACTTTTCTTCATGGAGATCTGACAGAAGAAGTGTATATGAAGTTGCCGCCAGGTTTTTCGCATAGTGAACCCAACAAAGTGTGTCGCCTGCGTAAGTCTCTATATGGATTGAAACAGGCACCACGTTGTTGGTTCGCTAAGCTTACTGCTTCTCTGATATCCTATGAATTTATTCAATCACATTCCGATTATTCCCTTTTCTCTTTTTTCAAGGGGAAGGTAGAGTTGCATGTTTTGATCTATGTGGATGATATGATTGTGTCTGGTAATGACACAGGTACTTTAGATGCTTTCAAAAAGTACCTTAGTTCTTGCTTTCACATGAAGGACCTTGGTGTGTTGAAGTACTTTCTTGGCATAGAGGTGGCTCGGAGTGCGGAAGGAATTTCCTTGTGTCAAAGGAAGTATGCATTGGACATCATTTCAGAATGCGGTTTGATGGGGTCTCGTCCTGCCGGTTTTCCCATGGAGCCCAATCACAAGCTGGCAGAATCGACTAGTCCAAGGATGGCGGATGCAGAGACTTATCGCAGGCTGGTTGGGAGGTTGATTTATCTATCATTTACTCGCCCTGACTTGGCCTATGCTGTGCATATCTTGTCTAAATTCTTACAAGAGCCTCGACAAGATCATTGGCATGCTGCTTTGAGAGTTGTCAGATATCTCAAACATGCACCAGGACAGGGTATTCTTTTGAAAGTCGATTATGATCTCCGTCTTTCTGGTTGGTGTGATTCCGACTGGGCCAGTTGTCCTTTGACTCGTCGCTCTGTTACAGGCTGGTTGGTGTTTCTGGGGGGGTCTCCTATTTCTTGGAAGACCAAGAAGCAATCAACTGTTTCCCGATCTTCCGCTGAAGCTGAATACCGATCTCTTGCAGCGCTCGTTTGTGAGTTGAAATGGTTGAAGGAGTTATTGGTGTGTTTGGGCGTTCGCCAGCAGTCTGCTATGTCGGTGTATTGTGACAGTCGGTCAGCCTTGCACCTGGCTAAGAACCCGGTATTTCATGAGCGCAGTAAGCATATTGAGGTGGATTTGCATTTTGTTCGCGATGCTGTTAGAGAGGGCACCGTCATAGCCTCGCATGTTCCTACTACTTCTCAACTGGCTGACATCTTCACCAAGCCCCTTGGAAAGCAAGTGTTCGATTCTTTTCTTCCCAAGTTGGGCATTTGTGACTTACATGCTCCAACTTGAGGGGGGGTATTAGATTATAAAGATAATATTTGCAATGTAAATATGGCCCATACCCATAAGCCCAAATGTAGACACTATATATATTATAACAAACCCTATCAATGAGAACAAGGCATTATTATTTCCTACATTATTATTATTTTAGTTTGTGTATATAATAAGCATGACCTTAGGAACAAACTCAAACATTGTATCTAGAAATTAGTTGTGTTCACCAAATCAAAGTTAAATCAGATGCCACGCATTCATGTTGGACGATTCAATTTCAAGTTATGGTTTAATTGATAACTTTCAGTAAATACTCGTTCGGACGCATTTTGGGCAGACAAGGACTAGCTAAATTTTTGGCATGTTTTGGAACATAAAGATCAACCAAATCAGTCTTTAGGCATTAAGTTGAATCTATAGTTGGAATATTGGCCTAAATAAGATTTTTTTAGTAAAGCTTTTAGAATCTTTTATTAGGGTTAGGTTTATTGTATCTTCTTAATTTACTTAGAACTGCTAATGAAATATTTTGATCAATAAATTTTTATATAGAAAAATTATGGTGGATTAATATAATCTAGTAGTCCTTGAGCATCAAGTCGTTATTCGGTGAACTCGGAAGCTATCTGCTATATATGGTTGATGACTCGACTATTAGCAGATTGTTATCTTTAGGATATCCTCACGTTTTTAGGATTTATGAGAATATCATCATTTTTTTCTGTAATGAAACCTTCGGCTGCATGTGTAGATGATGATGTCGAGCTCATGGAAGAAAAAGTTCTTGATTAATTCTAATGGTTGGTTGCATCACTGCATGTATCTGCATGTCAGGTTGATAGTCTTTAATGGAGCTTGGATGGTGATGACCTTTTAATAGTATGGGATATATCACCAACTTCTGGCCGACAAATCTACTTGCAGAATTGCCATCCCACCAATAGCCTTCAGAAATAGTAAGTTTGTGGAGTGGTAGATATTCCATTTCCAGAAGTCTAAAAAAAAGTAGATATTCATCATATAGTCTCTCTCAGAAAACGACATCTTAGCAAATATTTCCTTCACATATGGGCATCTACTTTTTGTGTGCATACTAGTTAAGAGCATCCTTATTAAGGCTCATCCTCAGGCCTAATTTCTACATTTAGAATTTTAAAACTTATTTTATAGAATAGTAAGTCTCATTCCTAATTTCAATTTCTACAATTTCGGTCCCATCACACCCATAGCCGCTAATGGTTGAGCTTCCCAATTTCTAGATTCTAGATATTAGGAATTCATTTTGTAGAATAGTAAGTCCCAATTTGGTGTCCAAATTTCTAAATTCTAGATTTTACATTATTTTTTTGAGAAATTTTGAGTCGCACCCCACTTGATTTACCCAAATTCAAGGTGCACCCCACTGCTTTACCGTAATGTACGAATCCCTCCACTTTTAACGGAAACCGTCCATTGCTGACGGTCAAAGGGTTTGACCGATAATTTTTGACAAAAATACCATAGTCTTCTCACAAACCCAAACCCAAATCCGTCCCGTTGCTATCACGTCCCCGCCCCCGCCCCGCCGCCGCCGCCGCCGCGCCACCGCCACCGCCGCGCCGCCGCCACCGCCGATGCCACGTCTATCACCACCACAATCATCTCCACGACCTTCACTATCACCACCACCACTGCCACCCACCATCACCATCACCATTACTATCACCACCCCCACCACATTCACCAACACCATCACCATTACCATCACCACCCCCATCACCTTCACCAACAGCTCCCCTGCTCCCCTGCCGCCCCGCTACGCCGCCCCCGCGCCTCCGCTCGGCTGCCGCGCCCCAGCCCCAGCCCCGCCTCCGCCCCCATCCCCCCGCTTCGCCCCTCTCCCGCGCCCCCCTCCGCCCCCTCCCCCAACACCACCACCACTCCCCCACCACTCCGCCCCCTCCCCCACTCCCGCTCCGCCCCCTACGCCCTCATGCCCCCGCCTCCCTCCCGCTCAGCAACAGCAGCAGCATCATCAGTAGCAGCAGCAGCAGCAGCGACGACAGCGGCGTCGGCGGCAGCGCGCGGCGAGCAACAGGGGCAGGGGGAGGTGGAGGGGGGCGCGGGGGTTGGACGGGGAGGGGATGGACGGCAGCCGGCGATGGTGTCTTGGAACGGAGGGTCGCGGAAAAGGAGAGAGCATTTTTGTCCAAAAAAAAATAGGTCAAAGGAGTTAACCGCTAACGAAGGACGGAAACCGTCAAAAGTGAGGGTTGTCTTGTATTATGAAAATTGTGTGGGGTGCACCTTGAAATTGGGTAAATCAAGTGGGGTGCGACTCAAAATTTCTCTATTTTTTTTTTTCAATTCAATTTTTGACCATACAATCTTTAGGACCAGAGTTCACGTTATCATTTTTATTATTTTCATACATATCCAACTCATTCTACATTTACCTTTTTTTTCTCTTTTTTTTTTTGAAATTTTGGATCCCAAGTTGCATTAGAGAGTCTCAGCTACTAATAATGCCTAGTTGGAAGTACTATACAATTTCAGTACCATAATATGGTGTACCCAAAATAGCAAGGTATGGCAAAAAAAACAAGATAGAATATTGATATACTTTGCCACCCATTCCAGTTATGGAAGCTTTATGTCAAAATCTCCCCAAAGTGCTCCGTCCATATTTGTAAAGCAAAGCTTCTTAGTGATGATCCAACTTTCTATCAAAGACCCCACTCATGGCGAGATGTTGGATTCCAATTTGGTAGAGGGACTTCCATACCAGGAATATTTTTTATCGGAACTTTCAGGACTCATAAAAGAATCCTTTTGCTGCTAACTGGCAAGTACCTATTTGTTTAGGCCTAGTGAACTTGTAAATGTTGCCATAATTATGCTTTGGTGGAATGCCAACAAAAGTCTTCCATTCCAAGCTCACTTCTATAATTTGTCAACGGAATGTTTCTATAGCTAGCAGTAGGAAGGATCTAGCCTCCTTAATTGGATCTGCAATTGTCTATATACATCTCGTATGTTTGTTTGAAATTTCTAAAATGAAGTAGTTAGCTATATTACGTTAGATATTTTTTCAATTTTTTTCACTTAAAATCTACAAACAAAATAAATTACGTAAATGTTATCGGCCTCCGGGGAAGTCGCACACGTAGCACTGCCCTAAGAGTTAGCTCGGGTCTATGTGCAGACTGAATCCGAACGCCATAGTGGTAAAATTCCCGTTCCACCAGAATCTCGTTGCCGTACACGACGTCGAGAGAACGACCCCGACTTACCTCCGCCCAGAGCAACAAAAAGGATAGCAGCGATTGAGAGTACGAGAATTTTGGAGAGCAATTTTTTTCCTTGTGTCTAAAGGAGGAGAATGGAGCTCAATATATAGGCTGATGCCAACGGTTGGAAATTAATATGATATTAAATCAGCCTATTAAAATTAACGTTACAACACATGTTAAAAATGTGATACAATGAATCTGGACATGAATTCATGTATCCAACCGTTGCAGAATTAATTAATAGTAACGAAAAAAATTAATAGGAACAAAAAGAATTTTTTGGTCTCAGCCCGAACCCGAAGAAGGAATCTGATCGGCATTCGGCGCCCGCAGATGTGGGCACATACCCGTACACGTTACGCCTGCCGAACCGAACCGAACCGAGCCGAGCCGGGCCGGGCGGCGGCGGCGGTGCGCGCGTGTGGCCCATGGGGCTCCCACACTAATCTTCAAAGAAGCAAAGTGAAAGAGAGGAATATATGAACATAGAAGGCTACATATTTAGCCGATGTGGGACTATTATGAATGAATTGAGCTTTTGTTCAAAGCTATAGCTAACAATTCCCCCCAAAAGGTCAACTTCCGAGATGATAGAAGGGAAGAAAGAGAGACAAGAATAAGAGAATTTCTGGGCAGTTGTATACTATGCATAAATGAGATGGACTACAACCTTGAATCTAACGTAGTGACTATTATCTTTGTCTGAAGAAGAGCTTAATGGACTACGTCTTGAATCAGTCTTCTTGAACCAGACTCAGAAAATAGCACACATAGTATGCTAGAGGTACTTGGGTCTATCGGGTGGCGCGTTTGGTTGGTCATGCGCACTTTTACACATTCATAAGAGTTATCTAGGATCGCCCTGTCCTATAGTCGCGGCTCTCACGACCTCTCATATAGGTAAGTCCTTAAGGGTTGGTGATAGGAATCAACCCTGCATATCATGCTTGGACTTATTAAGAGTTTAACCACACCCTATCCATATCACAAAAGGAACACTGTCACCATAGGGATGGGGTATGAATGTACACATGTACAGCCTCCTGGGCTTTTATTTTGAAGAGAATTTAATCTCAGGTCAGTGTTCCATAATAGTCACCTTGTCCAGCTTGTTTCTACCCATTGAACCGGCTTCTTGGGATCTCCAGTTAGACTCGGTTGGGTTGCCACTACTGGTGACTATACTATGGCTTAATCCCATCCCCCTCGATGATTCTAGGATCAATGTCCTAGACAGACCCTTCGTTAAGTGGTCTGCAAGGTTCTTTTCGGACTTTATATAGTCAAGAACCACATATTTTCCCAGTAGGCTTTTTATTGACTTGAAACGCAGTTGCAGGTGCCTGTTCATCTTAGCATTCACAGAATCATGCTTTAGTAGTTCTATAATAGATTTATTATCACAGTTTATCGAAATTGCATGAATAGGATGAACATAAACAGGTATATGCATAATAAGATTTTTGAGCCATTCGGCTTCTGTACATGTAGTATCCAAAGCTATCATTTCAGAGTCCACTGTACTTCTGGCTATGATAGTTTGTTTACATGATACCTAGGAGATTGCAGCTCCTGCTAGGGTAAAAGCATATCCAGTAGTGGATTTCACATCATGTGAGTCAGTTACCAATTTGCAATGGAGTAACCTTCTATGATATCGGGGTGTCTAGTATAATAAAGTTTATAATCTAGAGTACCCTTAAGATATCTAAATACTCTGTCTAATGCAGTCCAATGAGATTGGTTTGGGTTACTAGTGTATCTGCTTAGTCTTCCAATAGCAAATACAATATCAGGTCTGATCCTATTTGTTATGTACATAAGGGACCCAATCATTTGTGAATATCTATGTTGTTCTATAGGTAATTCTTTGTAACGCCCCAGTTCCAAAATACGTAGAACTAGGAACGTAGACATGCCAGCTGTATACATACGAAGTACACTCCAATATATGGAAACCCCGTATGAATACATAAGCTGTAAAAATGTAGTAGAACCATAACTAATCTCATCCACACAAATAAACGAATAAAAGATATCATATAATCAACTAAGAATTGTCATGATACAATATGTTGGACGGAGGCAAATCCACTACTAACAAGTAAAAGAAAATACATAAGAAAAGAAATAAATTTGGCGAGCGAAGCGAAGACGATCCAAGTGCAATCATCCTCAAAGAAAAGAAGATAGTCACGGCTAGAACTAGAGCACCTGCGAAAGACAAAAGCACACACCTGACGAGATAACTAGGTCCTCAGAGGGACGTAACAAGATACATAAAACAATACCATAATGAACTGTAAATGAAACATGACAGAGGAAAGATCACATGCTCCCACACAATGGAACCTAACCATTTAGGTGTAATGCAAGTCGAAAACTATAGTGGAACGTATAAGTGGGTAGGAATAAAGCATAGCATCCGATAGAGGCTTTCGTATGAACTAGTATACGTCTCTGACCGTATCTGACGCGTGGTCAGGGCCGTGCAATAGATATATCCCCTAGTCCATACTTTGCATCGCTAGCATACCTCCTGACCGTATCTGACGCATGGTCAGGGCCGTGCAATGGATATATCCTCTAGCGATACACCCATAACAGAAAAACCATGAACCCATAACCGGGCAACTAGAAGGCTGTGGGCTAGCTCATACGTCCCAGTAGTTTTTTCCATCCATGTATCACACAAGTCATATCCATGACTTGGCGATCCATATCTCTATGCAAGTCGCTATCTAGACTCCGCTAATCCATAAATGAACCAACACACGAACCGCCCGTATCGGTAGCAAGTCGAATACGTAGGTTCGTGCCAACTCCATGATCCTTACTTCTTGTGTCGTATATGAGACGTGTCAACAGGTTAAAGAAGTTATGGAGTACAACTTCAACACATCGGAAAAGTCAGCTACCACATATGGTCTACACACACACGCACACACACACACACAAACATCGATATACATATCGATGGCATCCAAGTCATACTTGGACACACTCTTACTAATGTAAAACACTAGCAACATATAAAATATCATGAATCAAATATAAGTACAAGATGATAAGGTATCTTTTCTGAGGTTATGTGCAAAAGCAAAGATCCACTAGCTCGAACCGACAAATAAATGGAGCCAGAGAAAGCCAAATCCTGCAGATGATTTCGGATGCTGCAACAAACATCACGAACGAGTTTGGAATATAAGATATGCCTAGGAAACGCCTGTCCAAAAGTTAAATTCTGGAACAGGGGCAAAATCGTAATTTCGGATCAAAACGATGTCCGCCGTTGGACCCGCTTTGTACCGAAATGTACGCCAGAACCTACGGTCTCTAAAGTTGTCAAACTACATGTCGGTGAAGTTGTTTTGATGAGACCAACCCAACTGTATGTCCAATTTTGGATTCCGGTGGGCCGTGCACAAAATTGCCCGTTGAGTGGGATTGTGGGCCCGCCAAAATAGCGTCCCGATCAACTGTCTCAGAATCGGACCAAACTTGGCTTACAGGACCAAAAAAATATTTTGAGTTCAATGGCGCAAGTTTTGTCACGATTTGATGAGTGTGCACAAAGTTGTGACTTAATTTGCAAAGGATCGATACGGGGTATCTCGACGGATGCGCACTGATTTCGTCGCGCACATGCAACAAAATCGGGTTTCGTCAGTTCTCACACATCGACAATATCCATACGCGCCTTTCGATGCATATAGTGCGCGACCACGTCGCCCGGTTTGTCGGGGTGCACGCCGTATCGGGTGTTTTTGCACTTTTTGAAAACAAAATTTATAATTTTTTCGTAAAAATTTAACAAAGTATAACTTTCTAATACTAAATGAAAAGTGAATCCAGAAGGTGAGTTACAATCTCGGTTATGTTGTCTTTGACTACCTTTAATTATTTTCTACAAAACTTTAATGTACAACAAGAAAATTGGCCGACAAGTTGGTGTTTTGAAACAGTTTTTAATATACCAGAAAAATAGTTTTTCTCCAACTTCGTCTCGATTTTTCGAGCAAGTTGGATGGCCATGTCAAAATCCACCTGGGGGATCTCGAAGAGGGTCATAAGGGCTTTCTACACGAATTTACGGATCTAAAAACGGATTTGAATTGACAGAGAATTCGATCGGGGAAGCGGGATACCTTGGTGTTGATTTCTGATGAGTTGTTGTTGTCGTGGTGTCGTCGTCTTTTGCGGGACGGGGCTGACGCGCACGTAGAGGGGCCTGTGGCGCTCGAGTTGGGTTGGGGTTGGTGGTGAGCGAAGGAGAGAGGGAAGGAAGGAGGAGAATGAGAGAAAATTAGGGTTTAAAATAACAAAAAAATTATAGGATGAAAGGGTGTAAGGGTCGGCCACATATTCTGTGGTTCAACTTGCTGTGGGTTGTTTCCCCCTTTCTTTTCCGTGAGCAAAGTTGCTGCTCTTACTAATATGGTGGTCGGTTGGGGCCGACCACCCATTGCTTTTTTTTTAATACTTTTTCTTATTCTTAAGGAAATCTTATATATATATATATATATATATATATATATATATATATATATATATATATATATATATATATATATATATATCTAAATGTATCATTAAATCTCCACAAATTTAAATAACAATTTTAATATTATCTATTCAAATAATTAATTTATTTAAACACATGTACATACATATATACAAATTCAATTTACCATAGAAGGCAACAATTAATAATATTAATATTATTTAATCATAACAAAAATAACATTAATAATAATAAAATATTAAATAGTCAAATGGGGGTTTTGGTGGGCTTATATCGCACACCCTTATTTGGGTCAAAAAAATTTGTACAAATATTGGGAAGATTATTTTAATAATAAAATACCAATAATTGCATAAATAATTAAATAATTTGAAATTGTACATAAAATTCTAAAATAATTTAGAAAGTATATGTACACACATAAAATAGGGCTACAGGGTTGTCTTGGCCACACAACATGCCTACTTGGGCCTGGGTTTGGTCCGGGCCTAATTCGGGCTGGTTTTGTCCAACCGGGTCAGTAAAATCATTAAATAAAATAATAGTTAAATAAAATATTTTAAATGAGTCATTACACCACTCGGCCTGGTTTTCCTAGTTCGATCATTACCAAGGCAAGGCTTCCCCTAGCATGGCTAGTACACTAATAAAGACACTGTGCTACATTTTTCGTGCCAAAATTCATGGTAGTATTGTGTTCCAAAATTCAACAATGGTTAAGGTCATTCCTAATAAAAAATCATAAATTGCATAAATTCATTTTTAGGTCTTTTAAATAACAACAACAACAAAAAATATTTCCAAAAATTTAGGAGTTTTACATCCTACCCAACTTACAAGAATTTCGTCCTCGTAATTTAGGAATAATAGGATAGGTAGGGTTGAGGGATCTCAAGAGTTTATCAATTACCAAAATGCGATTAAATTTTGGAGGAGGCGATAAAACGGCGTTCAACACCACCATGCAATAGAAAATTGTGGAGTCGATATATACAAAAATATATCATGGTTATGGAGTTCAAATAGGATTGTTAGTGAAGGTAACAAAATTTGATAACCCGAATAAAAATAGTGAGAAATTTAGTAGATCAAAGAGAATAATTAGACGTTTTGGGAGATATGGTTCCTTGAGAAAAACTGGATACTAATCATTTGGGTTGAGAGTTAGATTTAAGTGATGATTAGAATCACTCTCGTGTGTTCAAGTGGGGTTGGAAGGGCATAATAAAATTTCTAGGATTAGGGAGAAGAAGAGTTTTAAGGTGAGGATATAGCCACATGAGTTGGTCGGTGGCTATCTAAATTCGTGTTGAAACAACTGATAGAAAAACTAAAGGTGATATCTTATATCTATCTATCATGTACAGTGTCTGGTCTTTCTAATATAAGCAAAGTAAAAAAAACAATAAAGAGTTCAAGGGCGATGCTATCGAGTACGAATATGTGGTTCATAGGCGACAAAAATAATTCAAATGAGAGTTGTCAATGCTGTCGCGGATGAGACTCTATGGCAAGTTTAACCATGTCTCCATCCACGTAGAATAATTCATGAAAAGCGAACCAAAGTGCAATAGGTTGATCAGACCATCATGTACCGGTTCTGATTAGACAATATGTTAGTGGGTGCACCCAATAAAATATGTCACGATCAAGCTTGATAACGAATTAAGCTTGCAAATCGAAGCTACATTAGCAGCATGAGATAGTTAAAATATGAGCAAGGGAGGTACTGATGAAGAAAATTTTAAATAGTCCAAGATCTTTTAAAATTAAGGCTCGCCCAAAGTGTGGGCCTATACAGTTGTCATAGTATTTCCTCATTTAGCTTGGTAAATTAGATAAGGTAGGGTCCTCTGAATTTATAGTCTAAGTGAACTTACCAATGTGGTTCACAAGGAAAAAGGTTTTTTAGGTCATCAGGTATTCTACCCAACTTACAAGAGTTAAACTAATAGCGTGACAAGACAATGGGTCAAGCAATCAAGATAATGTACAAGGTTTAAGCTTTAAGGAATTTAGTTGAACATATTCACATATCGGGTTAAGGGATTGAGTCAAGGTTGGATCTCTTAATTGAAGTCGGAAAGTATTTTGATGTCATGGTAGAGGTTATAGTTTAGCCATTTTGACCAGAAAGTCATATCAAGAAAATAGTGTACAAGGAGACATGTTTTGGTGGGATATGATATGTCTACATGAAGGTGGGCTCGTCTAGGTCTTACATATGAAGTTTATTGGAAGGAAAAGTCTAGTGTTGTGCTCCAAATATCAAGTCACGGTAAGGGATGTCAAAATATCTAAATAGAAAGTGGGAGTTCATGAGGTGATAATTAATGCACAAAAATCAAGAAGATCAAGTTAAAGCATGCAATAAAATTTAATTAAAAATTCAGTAAAATAATTTAGGAACACAGTTCCAGAGGGAATATAGTCTCCTAGATAAATACAGTTAAGGAACAATTAAATCATTATTCAAATTGCAATTGAGTTAGAAGGTCACCATAAAAGATCGAGATTCGGGAGAAAGTTGAGTAAGTTAAGATGGAGATACAGTCGCGTAGTTTGGTAGATGACTAACAACACTTGTGTATATACTACTTGGCATGGCATTTAGTGCAGAATACTTCCAACTTATTTGGGCTATCTTGGTAGCCTACCATTTAAATTTTTTTTTTTAGCTCAAGCTTCCTCCAAAAAGATTCTTAATAAAATTCTTAAAAATAAACTACCATAATTTTGTATTCACTCAAAGCCGTTAAATTTAACCATGACAAAATCTAATCTCTTTCATAAATCTCAAGTAAAATTTATCATGTTACTACTAACATTTCCAAAATTTAACATTTTCCCTCCAACTTTTAAACTCGACAGTTCATAAATCATGAATCTATAAAATTTCTATATCACTTCATAACTTTAAAGGTCCAAAATTTTTTTCAAATAATCCTCAAGATAACCCTTAGCATATCACGAGCAAGTCTAAATTTATAGCTCAATATTTTAACGCGCTCACCAACCATAACATCTACTTCTAAGTCATGCAAACATAATCACAACTGTTTAAACCCAAAATCTAAATAGATTTCTAAATCTTCAATCAAAGGACACGATTTCAAAATTGAAACTTCTTCTCAAGAATTGTTTTCATACCTTCCAAATATTTTAACCCAAAATTTTAATATCATTAATTCCACAAAAAAAAACATTTTATTGACATATTAATCGTAACTTGTACGACTCAATTTACATAGTTCATACTGCCACTTTTACAATCTTAAGATCATTTCCAACCCAAGTTTTTATCCGCTCAAAGATGTATAACCATAATCCAATAATGTATGAATATCAAACAAAAATTCACATAAATTTTTTTTTAAATCGATTTTTATAGAGATTCTAACTATTTTCCTCCAGTAATAAAATAAAATTCTATTAATTCTCGGGTAATTACTACTTAGAAATCTCAAGACTAAAACTTTCTTTGGTAATAACCTACTAATCATTAAATCATCCTTTTAGAAAAAAATGACCTTGCAACTTAGTTAAAGTCTCCTTGTATTCCAATTGCCAATGTAATCCTTCTAGCCATATGGTTAACCAATAAGTATATAATAGTGTAGTCATCTTTCTAACCATGTTTAAGCACAAGATGATAAGGTGTAGATAGAAAGAGTTCAAGCAAGATGCAAAAATCAAGGGAGGCAACGAGAGTTCGAAATTTAGAAATCAAAGGAGGTGATCAAGTACGTGGATGAGATTCCTAGACTCTAATCCTATATTGCAGTCTCACATCGGTACCATAACGTAACCGAAGTGACAACTTGACCTGCATGGGCCACCACAAAAATATGTAACGTCCCAGTCCCAAAAGACGTAGGACTAGTATACATATGAAGTACACTCCAATAGATAAAAACCTCGTATGAATACATAAGCTGTAAAAATGTAGTAGAACCATAACTAATCTCATCCACACAAATAAACGAATAAAAGATATCATATAATCAACTAAGAATTGTCATGATACAATATGTTGGGCGGAGACAAATCCACTACCAACAAGTAAAGGAAAATACATAAGAAAAGAAATAAATTTGGCGAGCGAAGCAAAGACGATCCAAGTGCAATCATCCTCGAATTAATGAAGATAGTCACGGCTAGAACTAGAGCACCTGCGAAAGACAAAAGCACACATCTGGCGAGATAACCAGGTCCTCAGAGGGACGTAACAAGATACAAAAAATAATACCATAATGAACTGTAAATGAAACATGACAAAAAAAAGATCACATGCTCCCACACAATGGAACCTAACCATCTAGGTGTAATGCAAGTCAAAAACTATACTGGAACGTATAAGTGGGTAGGAATAAAGCATAACATCCGCTAGAGGCTTTCACATGAACTAGTATACGTCTCTGACCGTATCTGACGCGTGGTCAGGGCCGTGCAATAGATATATCACCTAGTCCATACTTTGCATCGCTAGCATACCTCCTGACCGTATCTGACGCGTGGTCAGGGCCGTGCAATGGATATATCCTCTAGCGATACACCCTTAACAGGGAAACCATGAACCCATAACCGGGCAACTAGAAGGTTGTGGGCTAGCTGATACGTTCCAATAGTTTTCCCCGCCCATGTATCACAAAAGTCATATCCATGACTTGGCGATCCATATCTCTATGCAAGTTGCTATCTAGACTCCGCTAATCCATAAATGAACCGACACACGAACCGCCCGTATCGGTAGCAAGTCGAATACGTAGGTTCGTGCCAACTCCATGATCCTCACTTCTTGTGTCATGTATGAGACGTGTCAACAGGTTAAAGAAGTTATGGAGTATAACTTCAATACATCAAAAAAGCCAGCTACCACATATGGTCTACACACACACGCACACACACAAACATCGATATACATATTGATGGCATCCAAGTCATACTTGGACACACTCTTACTAATGTAAAACACTAGCAACATATAAAATATCATGAATCAAATATAAGTACAAGATGGTAAGGTATCTTGCCTGAGGATATGTACAAAAGCAAAGATCCAGTAGCTCGAACCGACAAATAAATGGAGCCAGAGAAAGCCAAATCCCGCAGATGACTCCGGATGATGCAACAAACATCACGAACGAGTTTAGAATATAAGATATGCCTAGGAAATGCCTGTCCAAAAGTTAAATTTTGGAACAGGGGCAAAATCGTAATTTTGGATCAAAACGATGTCCGCCGTTGGACCTGCTTTGCACCGAAATGTACGCCAGAACCTACGGTCTCTAAAGTTGTGAAACTATATGTCTGCATATTTGTTTTGATGAGGCAAACCCAATGGTATGTCCAATTTTGGATTTCGGTGGGTCGTGCACAAAATCGCCCGTTGAGTGGGATTGTGGGCCCGCCAAAATAGCGTTCCGATCAACTGTCTCAGAATCGGACCAAACTTGGCTCACAGGACCATAAAAATATTTTGATTCCAATGGCGCAAGTTTCGTCGCGATTTGATGAGTGTGCACAAAGTTGTGACTTAATTTGCAAAGGGTTGATACGGGGTATCTCGACGGATATGCACTGATTTCGTCGCGCACATGCAACGAAATCGGGTTCCGTTAGTTCCCACATGTCGACAACATCCATACGCACCTTTCGATGCGTATAGTGTGCAACCACATCGCCCGGTTTGTCGGGGCGTATGCTGTATCGGGTGTTTTTCTACTTTTTGAAAATAGAATTTATAATTTTTTTCGTAAAACTTTAACAACGTGTAACTTTCTACATACTAGATAAAAAGTGAATCCAGAAGGTGCTTTACAATCTCGGTTATGTTGTCTTTGACTACCTTTAATTATTTTCTACAAAACTTTAATGTACAGCAAGAAACATGGCCGACAAGTTGGCGTTTTGAAACAGTTTTTAATATACCAGACAAATGGTTTTTCTCCAACTTCGTCTCGATTTTTCGAGCAAGTTGGATGGCCATGTCAAAATTCACCTGGGAGATCTCGAAGAGGGTCATGAGGACTTTCTACACGAATTTACGGATCTAAAAACGGATTTGAATTGACAGAGAATTCGATCGGGGAAGCGGGATACCTTGATGTTGATTTCTGATGAGTTGTTGTTGCCGTGGTGTCGTCGTCTTTTGCAGGACGGGCTGACGCGCACGTAGAGGGGCCTAGGGCGCTCGAGTTGGGTTGGGGTTGGTGGTGAGCGAAGGAGAGAGGGAAGGAAGAAGGAGAATGAGAGGAAATTAGGGTTTAAAATAACAAAAAATTTATAGGATGAAAGGGTGTAAGGGTCGGCCACATATTCTGTGGTTCAACTTGCTGTGGGTTGTTTCCCCATTTCTTTTCCGTGAGCAAAGTTGCTGCTCTTTCTAATGTGGTGGTCGGGTGGGGCCAACCACCCATTGCTTTTATTTATTTATTTATTTTTTATACTTTTTCTTATTCTTAAGTAAATCTTATATATATATATATATATATATATATATATATATATATATATATATATA